>JACEEZ010025753.1:44359-71770 GCA_016584305.1 Chionoecetes opilio | reverse complement strand
TTTAAAAGAACCCTTTTTTCCCCCCCAAAACCCCTTTAAAACCAAAAAAACAAAAAAAAAAAAGAAAAAAATGGTTTCGCCCACAAAGTGAGTTCGGTGTTCATCTGGATAAATCCCAAAAAAATGTTACCTCCTGCCACACTAATTAGGATGGGCACTGAATCCCCACAGGTGACGTACACAATGACAACAGTAATCTTTCATCAAAATAACTGCGGGAAAACTTAACTTTATTGCCGTCAGGTGACACGCCAAATTTAAAAGCCTTTTTTTGTTTTTAATACTTTCATTAATTTGCCTTTTTTTTTGAAAATATTGTTAAGATTTCTTATCCTGTTTTTACCTAATTTTTATATAATGTCTGCAAACTGGGAATATTGCAATAATAATCATATTGTTTGCAGGGGCGAGCGGGGCCGCAAGCAAGGTGTTTACAGTCATGTTTTCAAAGCTCAGATTTTTTC
Source organism: Chionoecetes opilio (assembly GCA_016584305.1). NCBI lineage: Eukaryota > Metazoa > Arthropoda > Malacostraca > Decapoda > Majidae > Chionoecetes > Chionoecetes opilio. The sequence goes on along the minus strand of JACEEZ010025753.1, from coordinate 71,306 downwards.
ACCCCTTTGCATCACCACACCCTCCTACATACCTTATGGCGTCTTGGGGGAAAGGGGTGAAGTCTTACCCGGGGTATGATTACTTCTTTTCTTGCCGCAAACACAGCATGCCGCTCTTTTCTTGGAGCCATTTTAAAAATTTTTTTGTTGTAACGGAACTGAGGTCTTGTTTTGGGCTGGTCCTCCCTATGCATCGTCGCCCGCCGCCCCCCGCCGCGCCATCCCCCCGAAAAAAAAATCGCATTGCCCCCTGTCCTAAAACCCTCGCCTTTTAAACTCTCTTATCCTTATATACATCCTTGGTCTTAGTAGTTTTCCAAAATGCCGCCCTTTTTACTAAAAAAAGGAAAGAAAGGGGGAGTTGGGGGGGAGAAATTAAATTTTGATTTGATCAATAAAGGAAATGTCCCAGGCGGCAATTCCCACGCGTTCCCTTTTTGGGGCAGACCCCTAGGTTAGGAAAGGGGTTAAAAAAACGGTAAGTTGGGGTTGGGCTAATTTAGGTTAGGTTTGGGTTTTTTTATAAGCTCTCACTTTTCGGCAGCCGCTAGGTTGGTAAGGTTAAAAAAACTTTAAAATTGGGTTGGTTGGGGTTAGGTTTAGGTTTTTTTAAATTTATAACTTTTGTGTGGAATCACAATGGGGTTATTTTCAAGAAAATCTTGTCAAAATTATAGACCCCCCTAACTCCCTTTTCCTTGCCATTGGTAGAAACAGACATTCCCATAAACAGACATTGCCCACCGACACCGGGAGATGAGGCGGCGGGGGGAAGGGGCGGGGGGAAAGGGGGTTTTTTGTTTACTTCGTCAAGGCCATCCTGGCGCAGAATCCGTCCCCCTCTTTGTCTGGGTACCAGCGGGGAGGGCCCCACTGAAAGAAAATATCCACCCTCTGTGGTAAGGTGGAGGGGGCCCCTCTGGATGGTGTGGACGAGGGCCGGGGATGGTGGGGGTGGCGGGAAGGAGGAGGTGGATGAGGAGAGGGGTCGTTAAATCACACCCTTGCCCTTGGTATGACAGGTGTGGAGGTGTGTGAGGGCCCTGGGGAGGGCATAGAGTTCCACGTCAGGACGTCTGTCTCCGGTGGGAGCCTCCATGTTCCTGCAGATGGAGTTGGCGGGTGATAGGGTGCCCCCGAAATGGGGACGGGGAGGGGTGGGATTTTTCCCCATCGGTGAAGACTTGATAGGGGTGGTGGTACAGTTTTGCCCCTCTGCCCCCTGAATTTTTACCCCAACCTAGAGGGGAAACCTATAAAACTTAATCAAATTTATAAACACTTCATTTTAAACCCAACTTTTTTTCCCTTCCACAATTGGGCTTGTTTAATTTTTTTTATTTGGGCCAAAAAAAAAAAAAAAAAAAAAAAAAAAAAAAAAAAAAAAAAAAAAAAAAAAAAAAAAAAAAAAAAAAATTTAAACCTCCTCCTTTTTTTTAATTAAACCATTCCAACCATAATAATAACTATAACCAAAACTAACCAAGGTTTTTAAAAAAAATTTTTTTACCCCCAAAAACATTTTTTTTTTTTAAAGGTTTGCGGGAAAAAAATTAGCCCAAACAGACTTTGTAGGTGGAAAGTATTTGGGTGCCTGAAAGGGAAGTGAATCTCCTCCATAAAGGGGGACCAGGGGGGGGGGGGTTGGGGGCTGGTGGGGGTTTGGGGGGGTGGTGGTGGAGGAAGCGGGAGCCCCCAGGCCCCCAAACCAGTTTTGGTTTCTGGCAGGAGCCCAAGGTTCGGTGGCCACCCAGAAGGGCAAAGGTGAAAAAGGGTTAGCCGGGGAAAAGAAGGCGGGGTAGGCTGGCCCGGCCCCCCGGGGGCAAGGGGAGGTCCAAAAAAAAAAAAAAAAAAAAAAAAAAAAAACCCCCCAAAAAAAAAAAGGGGGGGACCAAAAAAAAAAAAAAAAAAAAAAAAAAAAAAAAACCCAAAAACCCAAAACCCCCCCCAACAAAAAAAAAAAAAAAAAAAAAAAAAAAAAAAAAAAAAAACCCTCCCCCCCGCAGCCCCAGGAGGTGTGCGTCCGGGCGTAAGGAACGGGCCCGGGCCCGCAGAGAGGAGTGTAGGTGGGGAGGGGAGCCGTTTTGAGAGTAAGAAATAAGGTTTTTTGGGGGCACTGACCTTTAACCCCAGGTGGTCACCCATCACCGGGGGGGGTCGCCGCCCTTGCGGGGGGTCTGCGCCGGGCCCAATTTGGTGCCCGGCACAATGGTGATTCGTCACGTAGAGAGGAGGTGCGAGTGGGGGGGGAATGCAAAGGGTTAAAAGAGGGGGACTTTTAAAATAGGAGAGGACTGAGGAGGGACCCTTTGGGGGGACCCCTTTTCGAAGGGGCGGGATGGTGAAAAGGGAGGCACCCACTGAAACCTGATGGGAGCGGCCTTTAAAAGGAAGTCCCGGACCATGAAAGGGGGCCCGGAAATTTGCCCTGCCAGCCAATTTGTAGAGGATCCCTCTGTGGTGCTGTGTCGAGGCTCCTTCCAGGTAAAATAAAAGTGGTAGTCATGCCTGGCGCTGACGATGGGTTCACAGACAGGGTATTCAATTTTGGCCCCACGTCCGGGTCCTCTCGGGGGCGAAAGCCGCACTGCTCCTCCCTCAGCAAGCGCCTCCTCCACCCCCAGGATGGGCGTGTGGTCAAAGACGCTCCATCAGTTTCCCCAATGCAGGAGGGAGTCAAGGGCCCCTGTAGGAAGAGGGGAGCGACGGATCTTTCCCGGGGTTTTGGGGTGGGGAGGGGACAGAGGTTTCCCAACAGGGGGGGGAACTGCCCTCCCCCCAGCTGGTGTTGTAAGGAGCAAGAGGCTTTCCGAGGGGTGGGGTGAGGTGGGTGAGGGGGGTCGTAAGGAATGTGGTTGGCCCAGCTGTCTTCCCCGGCATGCAGCGGGGACAGGGCCGATCCATTTCCGCCGGGGGTGAAGGTTGCGAGGAACCGGGATCCGGAAAAGTCGATAAAAGGGGGAGACAGCACGGGGGGAGGTCTCGGGGGTGAAGAGGAGGGGGAAGGCCGATTCGAGGTGGTAGTGGTGGGCCAGGGCCTCCGTTTTCGGGGGGTCATCCAACGGGCCCGAGCACCGTCCTGTCGGGGGGGATGGGGTGACCCGCCTTCTTGCCCCTCCAAGAGTGCGGGAAGTCCCGGTTCCTTGGGGAGGAAGAGAAGGGAGGGAGGAGCGGGGGAAACCCTTGCACTCCTCGGGGCCTTGAGGAGGGTCTTGGCCAGAGGGCGTCAAGCGGGGGTTAATCGTTGCAGCCTGAAATGTAGGTGTCCTTCGCCACTGACTCCAGGCTCGACGGCGGGCCAGTACCGTTTGGGGCACAGACGCATTCCCCCAAAGGCCCCAGGGTGATGGGGTGTGCGAGTGGGGCCCCAGGTGGAAGGACCGCACCGCAGCGGTCAGGACTGTTGTATTGACTCGGCGGTCCCAAGGGGGAGGGGCCCGGAAGGCGGGGGGCTTCCCAAAAGGGCCCCCGGAAGGCGGTTTCCCCCGGGGGGGGGGGTGGGCCCGGGGGGGGGGGGGGTCGTCAGAGGGCCCCCAAAGGGAGGTGGGGCCCCCCGTCCCGTGGGGAAAAGGGGGAAAAGGGGTTTTGGGTGAAAGGTCCAGGCCGGGGGGCCCCAGGGGGGGGGAACCGGTCCGGGCCGGGGGGCCCAGGGGCCGGGTGGGGGGAAATCGGGGGAACTTTAAAAAAAGGGTTTCCCCCGGGGTTTCCGGGGAGGAGGGGGAGGTGGGGCCCCCCCCCGGGGTGGCGAAAACCCCTGTGTACCCAAAAGGGAGGGGCTGTAGGCTACCCCTGGCGGGACCCCCGGGTTTTTCCCCCGCCACGGGAGAACCCCTTTTTAGGCTACCCCCAGAAACCCCCCCAGGTGGCCGCCCGCCTGAGGAGGGGAACGGGTAGGGTTGGGGAGGAGGGGGGAGGGCCAACAAACCCCCCCCAGGGTTGGGGTCCCGCCTAGGATGAAAATACCGGGGGGAGGGCACCCGGGGGGGGGAGGGCCCTCTTTAAAAGGGAAAAAGGAAAGGGGCCCCGAGGGAGGTTTGGGGCCCGTTTCCTTTGGAAGTTCATTCCGAGGGGGAAAGGGAGGGGCCATTCTTTTAAAAAAAAAAAAGAAAAGCTGGGAGGGGGGGGCCAAAAGGGAGGATTTCGTGGGGGACCTTTGGGGAGGGGGAACCTTCCCAAGGGGGAAGAGGGAGGGGTCCGTTCCTGGGAACGGGGGGAAGGGGCGCGCTGGGAACAACCCGGGGGGGGGTGGGACCCCCATGGCGGGGAAGACAAGGGGGCGCAGCGGAAGTAAATCCTTTGCCTTCCCCCGGGGGAGGGGAGCCTCCGGGGGGGTACCTCAAGGGGGGGGGAAAACCCCGGGGAGAGGCGGGGGGTCATGAAGCCAGTTCCGGCGAACGGTGAAATGGTTTTACGCGAAACCCGGGGAGAGATGTTCCCTTGGTTACCCATGGGGGTTTCGGCAAGGGGCACCCCTCCCTTCCGCAGTAAATTAAATTGTGGGATGGCGGGGGGAAAAAAAGTTTGGGGGGGACCGGGGGCGCCTGAGTGGGGAATTAAGGGGAATTTCAGGTTGGGGGGCTGGGTTTTCCTGCGGGGAAACCCGGGGAAGGGGCAGTCCCCAGCTCGGAGTTGGGAGGCCCTTCCCCCCGCCCAGTAAAATAGAGCCTGGGCCCGGGGGAAAAGACAGCGGGGCCTGGGCCCCGTGGGGATACGGAACAGGGGGGGGCCGGTGCAGGGGAACGCCGGGAGGGTAGGGGGTGGGAACGGGGCACCGGCCCAGCCCAGGGGGGGGGAGGGGCCCCCATCCCAAAAAAAAAGCACGGGGGGGAGGGGGGGGGCGGGCCCAAACCCAGTGGGGTGGAATTGTGGGGGGTCCCCCACCTTGGAAAGTAAAACCCCAGTGGTGGCCCCGGGTATTTGTCCGGGCCAGGGTGACCCCCCCCACCGGGCAAAAACCGGGGTTTCCACCCAGATATTTTTTCCCAGGGCCCCACCTGGGTGGTTTCCCCGCCCCCTAGGCCAACCTCCCAAACCCCGGGTCCCCCAAAGGGGTTTTACCGAGGAAATGGGGAGTTGGGCCCGCCCCAAAAATTGGCAAACCGACCTAGGGCGGGGCCCCCCCTCGAGGGGTCTGGGGGGGGGTGGAGGGGGGTGGGACCCCCCTGGAGGGAAGACCGCGCACCTGGGGTTTGGGGGGGAGGAAGACCCCTACCACCCGGTTTTGGGGGTTTTGGGGGCCCCGGGGGAGGGGCCTCCTTTTCCCCCGCGAGGGGGTTGTAAACCCCCCCCTCTCGGGGTGGAGGGGGAAAGGGGTTGGGGGAAAATTCTTTATTACCACGGGTTTTTCCTTTCCACGACCCCGGGGAAAAACCCCTCCCGGGGGGCGTCCCCCCAAACCGAACCCGGGGGCCCCCCCTTTTTTTCCAAACCGCACTTTTTACAACTTTTTTTTACCGGTTTCCCGCGAGGGCACCCCTTTTCACCTGAAGCTACGCCCTTCCTCCTTCCTGGACCCCCTTTTTCCCCCGCCTCGCCAAAACCAGGCGGTGCCTATTTCTGCACCCGGGGGGCCAACAAATTTCCCTTTTTTAAACAAAAGGAAAAAGGAAAAAAGCACACAGGTAAATTTTCAAACCCCCAGGCAAGTGCCGGCCCCTGGTGGTCCTCCTGGGCGGCCCCGGGCCCCCCGTCCCATCCTCTGCCTCCCCCGGGGGCCATGCCAAAATGTTGGTCCAAGCTAGGGAAATGTTTCCTGTTTTAAACTGAAAACGCAAAAAATGGCCCCTGGGTACTGACTTTTACCCCCCCACTATAGTCTGCCCGGCCCCCTTTTCCTCCCGGGGCCCCCCGGGGGGCTGTTTCCCCTCCCCTTTTAAACCCCCACCCACCAAAGGGGCCATGACATGTGGAACTGTTACTTTTTTGCTCCCCTCAAAAACTTTTTTTCTTTTTTAGGGCAAAAAGGGGCCCAGTTTGCACTTGCCCTTTTTTTGTTTTTGTCCCCCCTTTCTCCACCTTCTTTTGGGCGTCCCCCCTTTTAAAAACCATTTAAACCCCCTTTTGAAAACCTTTTTTTTTTCCAAACCCCCGTACAAAAAACCCTTTTCCGGGGAAAAATTTTAAATTTTTTAAAAAGAACTTAACTTATAACCTTTCCAAAATAAATTTAAAACCTCAAAAAACGGGAGACCCCAGTGATATTGGTTGGTTAGCCCCTTTTTTTTTCCTTTTCATGATACAGCCCCCCCCTTGGCAGGGAAAAAAAAACCGGGGAATGGGATTTTTGGGAAAAAAATTTGCCCCTTTTTGCCAAACTATGTATTTTCCCACAAAAATAAGGATATTAAAAAGGTTATTGTTTTCTTCAAAAATTTTTTTCAAAATTTTAAAAAAAAAAGTAAAAAAATAAATCTGATTTGGAATCTCAAAATGCATAATTAATTTTTTAAATTTATTTAAAATTTTGGGAGAAAACTTTTTACATGGTGTATTAATAGAATGTATTTTCCTTAGCTTTCCATTGATACATTTCGTTTTCCGATAAATGAATTAGCAGCAGGGCTAAATTAGCGTTAACAAAGTAAATAAAATCATAAAATGGGGTAATTTTTCCGATTGATGGTGTTATTTATTTAGTTAACGCTAATTTATGCATGCAAATGTTTCATTTATCAGAAACGAATATATCAGGGAAAGCTAATTAAATTCCGCTTCTATTGATATCTCCTGTAAAAAGTTTTCTCGCAAAGTATTAAATGGCGAAGAGTTTAATAGAAATTAAGTTCATGCATATTTCTTGCGAGTCTCATAAGGGCAGTTATTTAGTGTGTTTTACGTTTTTTTTTTTAAATAATATTATAGAACAAATATTTCCGAAGATAACAGTAACCTTTTATACTGATAACATATATTTAGTAGGGGAAAAATTACCAAAAGCTGGCAAACACAGGCGGCAACCCGGGCAATTGGAGTTTGTAGTCCTCCAGCTCGCTCCGACGGCGGCATTTGGTTTTGAAGACGGCGGCATTTGGCTTGAAGACGCTAGATCATGACGTCAGTGCAAGGCACCTATACCAAAGACATTCAACAACAAGATACCTCACTCCGGGGTGCCCTTTGGTGCGCGTGAAATCGACCTCCGCCGTGCGGCAGTATTAACCAGTCCCGCTGGCCATTCCTTGCTGCATATGACTATCAATGAAAATCATATAGACTATGGTTTATCAGTATATATTGTTACCGCCCGCCCTCATACCTCAAAGACTTACCTGTCTTAATTTACCCCCAAAGGGGCGGCCACGTAACCCCTTAACTTCCCTCCTGAAGAAGGACTCGGGGAATAACCTGGGGAGCTATGGTGTACACCACGTAGTCATTAACACAAGGCGGATGTAAAGGTTTAGATTTTTACTGGGGGTTTTAAGTACTTAGACTCACTTACCTCTCAATAATTAATCACCTTCGGGTTGTTTGTTTGACTCACTATGAAGCTATCAGTCCAGGACTACATACAGGGTAAACAATAAAAAACTTGGTAAACACCTTATCTAGTTTATTACAAGATCTACACATAACAAAAATAGCACCCCCCAACACAAGATTCATCCACTCAATCAAGCCCTAAATATCTTCCCTACATATGCCTATGACAGCCTACCGCTTCTGGTTATCTGGCTGGGGAATAGATATAAGGGTTATGGATTTGATTATAAGAACCTGTAGCCTCGAGCCTGTGGTCCTCGTCGCGCACACAAAGTGGTCGACTTCCTGTCTAGCGACTCGCTCCTTGCCCCCACTTGCGTCTGCCTCTACCAAGCCCTCCTTCTTCCTCGCGGTATGACTCGCCCTGCGTCTTTAGCAGGAAACAAGCCCAGACACGCGGGGAACTGGAAGGGGGTGGCGAGAGGTCCAGAAGACGTCCTCGGCTGGGGGAGGTGTAGCCCGTGGCCGTGACCTGTAACAGAGTGGGCGACCCAGGCCGACCTGGTCGCCCAAAGATGGCGGCTGGTGGCGCGTTGCCACTTCGGCTCCTCTAAACATATTTTATATACCCTGTTTCTTATTATGCATGCCTGAATTCCTATCAGCCACCACATGCAATTTACTTCGGGTGTCCTGCTAGGCCCCACCCTGCTACTCGTGGGAGGCAACTATGAGCCTAAAACCCCTCCCACAGACTGGAATCCTTTCCCGCCACCAGAAAAACATTAACTGGCATCCGCCAGCGGGGACAACAGCCTGGCGCCAAGCGCAAATACGGGACTGAATGCATATAAAAGTCTAGCCTTACATTCGCCCCACCTAGATAAAATTCTTTCCGCAGAAAGAATTCCCCGACTACCTGAACATGTTATAGCATCATGCAGGTTAAATGTAATTATTAATTCTTTAGATCCGACCTAAATAGTCAGCCCACACATCCAGACACTCTTGGTGTGGGGTACTTTAAACCGTTTACAGGGGTTTTGCTTGTAACAATGAGTGGAAAAACCCCGCATTTACGTTAAGTTCAAAGTCTAGGGATAAAACCTCCAAAGTTTCTAGCAAACCCTGTATCGGACCCAATCTGGACGTCAAAGACGCGTCACATTTAATTACCAACAAATGTTTGTGGCGTAGGGTATGTATATACATAGTGTAGGTGGTACGGTGAATGTAACATGGTATGTATCAATGGTGTTACAAAAATTCAATCCTGTTACCTGCCTATGATTTCCTAAATACATGCACCCATGCCATGCTAGGGAAATGTTATTTGGATCATGCAATTCTTAATCCAGGCTAACTGCCGCCGTGGAGGATCCCCTAAAGTGGCCCTATCAAGGCGCAGCCCTGGAGTCCTCCTCCTAACTTTTTTAATCCAGGCAAACCATGCCGCCGTGGAGGATCCCCAAAAGTGGCCTATAAAGGCGCAGCCCTGGAGTCCCTTTCCCTAACTCTGAGGGGAGTGGTCTTATACCCTACAAACCACCCCATCTGTTCCTCATTGTACTCGTGAGGTTCATACAGCTCTATGTCCGCTGTCGTTCGTGTTTTGACACACTTCGCAGGAATGCACCCATCTGCTCAAATCATGGCCCATGCCGGGCCAATAAATTTCTCGGCGATACTTTTCCACGTTTTCTTCCTGCTCGAGTGGGCACCTGTGGCATCGCAGTGATCTAACTCGAATACGGCTAGCGATATTTTTCAGGCACGACGAATTGAAATCTCTCGGGGCCCCGGGGAGTTATAAACTCGCGGTATAAATTACCATCTCGCTCTACAAAGCTCGTATAATTCCCGCGCACTTTTTTTCTGACCGTTCCTTCGCAGTAATCCCGTCGCACTTCTCGAGTGAAGGATCTGTCTCTACCTCCCTCCTGACGGCCTCGCTGTTCTAAAAGTCAGCGGGAGAATACATATTTACCTCATCCCCGAACTTTGCTTCGTGCATGACGGCCGTTGCCATTACCTGACTAACAAACCTTTCTCCGTGGAATATCGTCCCGCGGCCTTTTTTGTGGCTCGGCGAATCACGATGTACGGTTTTGGTGCGTATACTCCTTGGGGAGTGGGGCAGTGGGGCTCCTTGTGAACGGCCGCAGCATTTTTGTGCCCTCGGGTATTACTCGCTTCGGTTTACTCCACGGCCTCCAGTTTCCCTTTGGTGCTGGCCTATAGCTTGCCTGAAAAGCGACGAGGGGTTTACAACTGGGGCACTATATGTGGGCTCAGTCTTACGGGCTGGCGTCGCCGTATCCCCTCGTGGCGAGCTATCGTCTTCCCTTGGGGTATCTGCAGCCTCGACCCAAACTACGTTCGGTGGGGTCAAACCTTTTCCGCATATGCCTCAAAATACGCATCGGCGACTCTACCCATTTCAGGCAACTGATTGACCCGATCAATTTTCAACATCGCGATTAGCGCTTTTCCGGGGAGGCATGACTTTAGAAATTGAGCGCCAGAATTAAATCTTTGATGCCCTCGACAGTCTCCTCAGCTCCCTCACTTTCGCGCCAGTCTCGCAAATTCCCGGCGATTCTCACGGCAAACTGTGAGGCAGTTTCGTTCTCCTGCAGCTGAGCTTCAAATACTGCTGCTTAAGGGACTCAGTGCTCAGCCCATATGCCTTTAAGAGGGCATGTTTCATCTGACCATAGTCACGGCTATGTTTATCCAGTCTATAGAGAACCTCGAGTGGGCCCTTTCCCTCAAACAAGGTCGTAAACTGAAGTCTACGCGTGATCTCGTCATATTCCAAAAGGTCTGCCAATCATCGAACCTTCCTATGAAGTGTTCCATCCTATCGCCTTCTTTGAACATCGGAAGTTTTAATTTAGGCCGGTTCATAACTGTCGGCGCTCTTCCCCCGTTGTTACTTGCTCGTAACACTTCCAACTCATGTTCCCTCTCTTGCTGCCTATCTTGTCTCTCAATTTCCCTATCTTCTCTCTCCTTCTCCCCCTCTCTCTCCCTATCTTCTCTCTCTCTTTCTCTCTCCTCCTCTCTTCCTTCAAATCTTTCTCATGCTCGCGGTCTTTCTCCCTCTCCTCTATTTGTTGTACTTGCCTCCACTCTCTGTGTCTCCATGAGCTTCAATTCCTTCTCGTACTCTCGCAATTGCTGCCCTCCTCTCTTTCATCTCGTTTGCCTACTGAAACTACTCTTGTATTTCCTTTTGGCTCCACGTAGCCTATCGACTCCGACTCTTCCATATATCTCTGAATACTCATGATGGCGGTGCTACTTGCTGTCTAAATAATTACCCTTGTACTCCTGGAAATAGCACGAATGAGTCCCGTGTGGGCTCCACTTTGTAAAGGGTTTAGATTTTTACTGGGGGTTTTTAAATACTTAGACTTCAAATTACCTCTCAATAATAAAAACACCTTCGGGTTTGTTTGTTTGACCATATGAAGCTATCAGTCCAGACTACTACAGGGTAAACAATAAACACTTGGTAAACACCTTATCTAGTTTATTTCAGATCTACACTACAAAAATAGCACCCCCCAACACAAGATTCATCCACTCAATCACGCCCTAAATATTTCCCTACATATGCCTATGACAGCCTACCGCTTCTGGTTATCTGGCTGGGGAATAGATATAAGGGGTTATGGATTATGATTATAAAAAACCCGTAGCCTCGGAGCCTGTGGTCCTCGTCGCGCACTACACGTGGTCGACTTCCTGTCTAGCGACTCGCTCCTTGCTCCCAGCTTGCGTCTGCCTCTACCAAGCCCTCCCTTCTCCTCGCGGTATGCTCGCCCTGCGTCTGTTAGCAGGAACAAGCCACCAGACACGCGGGGAACTGGAAGGAGGTGGGGAGAGGGGCCAGAAGACGTCCCGGCCTGGGGGAGGTGTAAGTCGTGGCCGTGACCTGTAACCCGAGTGGGCGACCCAGGCCGACCTGGATCGTCCAAGATGGCGGCTGGTGGCGCGTTGCCACTTCGGCTCCTCTAAACATATTTTCTATACCCTGTTTCTTTATTATGCATGCCTGAATTCCTATCAGCCACCACATGCAATTTACTTCGGGTGTCTCTGCTAGCGCACCCTGCTACTCGTGGGGAGGCAACTATGAGCCTAAAACCCTCCCACAGACTGGAATCCTTTCCCGCCACCAGAAAAACATTAACTGGCATCCCCCCAGCGGGGACAACAGCCTGGCGCCAAGCGCAAATACGGGGACTGAATGCATATAAAATGTCTAGCCATTACAGCGGATAAGGGACAATGAACACTCACGGTACAATTCTTCCTTTACTACACGGAGATCCACAATACACAGTCACAGTTTCTCCTGACGGCCCACTCCTGAAGGTGGAGCGGCTGAACAAAGTACACACATAGGTTACACCGTGTATTGTTCTCTTCACACACACGAGGCTCCACTAAAAAACACTGGGGTGCAACACAAACACAACGATAACGCTGGCTTACGGCGAGGCACTACTAGCTACTGACGAAGGCTGACGAAGCTGAGGCGACGCCACAGGCGCGTCGCGCTAGCCCCCGCTGCCTCACACCTTCCTCCCTCCCGGCCCAGCTGTGTTCTGCCTAGCTACATCCCCTCTGTTTTTTCCTCTCCACCCTGCTCGCTCTGCCCCACCAGCTAAACCACCAATCACGCTCTAGGAACGTCGTGCGCGCTCCAATCACTCATTCTCGCACATGACGTCACCCTCCTTTATGTGTCGTGTAGGCTACCCTCCTACGCGGACGACATGCCGCCCGCTCATACAGACACTCACTCACAGCCCACACCTCTCCAACATACCCAGACACACAGACATACACACGCCAAGTGTAACAATATGATATACTGTTATCTTCGTAAATGTTTGTTCTATAATATTATCAAATAAAAAACAGAAAAACACGCTAAGAAATGCCATTACGCGACTCTGAAGAAATAGACATGACTTCAACTCTTTGCTGTTTAAAACTTTGCGAGTCAACATTTACCATGAAACATATCAATAGAAGCGCAATGTTTATAGCTTTCCATTAATATATTTAGTTTTCTGATAAATGAATTAGAACCATGCATAAATTAGGGTTAAATAAATAAATAAAATCATCTATCGGGTAATTTTCCCGATTGCTGATGTTATTTATTTAGTTAACGCTAATTTATGCATGGTGCTAATTAATTTATCAGAAAACGAAATATGTAAGTGAATAAATAACATCATAAATCGGGAAATTACACGATTGATGATGTTATTTATTTAGTTAACGGTAATGTATGCATGGTTGTACTTTATTTATCAGAAAACGAAATATATCAACGGAAAGCTAATAAAATTGCGCTTTTATTGATACGTTTCATGGTAAATGTTGACTCGCAAAGTTTTAAATGGCGAAGAGTTGAAGTGAATATTCTTTGGTCATGGCAGCAAGTGAATGGGGCCAGCAGGCTGGTTTAACACCTGCCACATGGCGGCGCCACCGTCGGCGGATAACAGAAGTTGCATTGGAGGGACCGCGAGTGAGGTATCTTGTTGTTGAATGTCTTTGGTATCGCCAAAGACACTCTACGTTTGTAGTGTTTTTTGGTATCGCTTTGTATGTCATCTGTCAAGCTCGTGCTGACGACCAGGGGCCGGATGTTCGAACGTTCGTAACGCGTCTCTAAGATCATCTTCGCACTTAGATTGATCTTGGAACGTTCGTAACGCGTTTAGAGGTATTTTCAAACGATCTTTGCGAACATCTATCCGCCATATTTGTTTATTTTTTCAGCATATTTGTTCATAGTGCTAAGGTTGCTGAAGAGCACTCGCACACTGTTCGTAGGGTCGCATGAATGAAGGTTTATCTAATATACAAGCTATATAAGTTATGTTATTACTTATAAGTTGTTTATTTCATGTTGAGTTGTTTATGGTTGGTCAGGACGTTGTTACCCTTATCTCTGTGTTGTTACAGGTAACAGGGGTCAACCCAAGTAAGAATACTTACAACTGTTGGTGACACAGTAGGGGTTGATTGCCTCAGAAGTGCAAGGTTGATGGGTAGGCGTATACCGTCCTAGCCAGACACTTCAGATGGTAGTTGAATAAAAGTGGTCGAGCGGTTGTTTCATAAAGGCTTGTTAATCAGTAAGTACCAGAACAATAATTACAAGATATATATACATATCTGTACACTGTGAGATTTATACAATAATAATGTCACGCAGTATGTTAAGTAACGGGCCGTTGAGACTAATGTCTTATAGACAGGGCCGTGAACAGTTAATGTCGTGACAAGGCACTCTCACACCTCCTGGGTGTGGAGTGCACACAGACACTCAGGAATGTGTCGTCTGGTGGAGCGCAAGCTAACGTGTCTCCTGTCGCTCTCTGTAGTTCTGTGTCCTCTCCGGCTTAGTTGCAGCATATGAGGAAAGCTGCCCGGAAGCTGTGGTTCCGGTGAGCCGGTGAGTGAGGTGTTTACGTCGTGCTTCCCAAGACCAGGCTATCCACGTCATCATGATGGGATGGCGTGGCTGCTTGGGTCAGCATAATGTCATCAAAAGGTGTCAACACTCAGCATCCGGTAGGCGCCATTACAAGACACACAGACACTCAGACACTCAGACATCCTGTATTAGTATCGATTAACACATACATATAATATAACCAGTACGCTAATATCGCTCTCCCCTTACAACAACGCGTCCTCGCGATTGTATAAAGACATGTATACCTAGCTTGTGTTACATCGTTGTGTACTATACAGATTCTCAGTGTTGCTGATGCTCCTTACAAGTACCTATACAAGGTGAGGGTTTACATGACAACATAGCAAAGAGGAATGTTTGGTTTAACAGGAGTAATGATATAAGGACAGTGCACTTAAGGTCATCAATAAACTGGTAAAATACTTACAACAGAATCTAAACATGAGTTATTAGATAAAAATGAACTCAAGTCTGTTAGTAATGTGTTAATATCCGTCAATATTGCCAAAACTCTACTGCGTAGTCACTTAATAACACTGGAAGTGTGGAGTGAAGATAAAACACAGCAGGGCCTTGAGAACGTGAGTAATAGCACTGGCAGTATTTATTTATTATTTATATTTTAAGACCTGCTTCTTTAAACTTAAGGAGTAGATACGGCTTGTAATGCTAATAAAATCTGACTCCGGGTCGGTACTAAAAATTATCACAACATTAAGATATGCATATGTATTATTTGCATACCACCTCAAAGTGATAGGAACTGATTTCAGCTCAAATAGTATTATAACTCAATCAAAAATGTTGTGCTGGGAGTGCCACATGGCAGTAACTTCCCTTGACATTGGCATTTGCTGCTTTTAAGAGTTTATTAATTTTATTTATTTATTTTATTTCGTTATTTATGAACTTATTATTTACGGATACACATCTCCTAATAAAAATGTAACCCCGGGGTCGAATATAAATTTTCCGTTAAGATATGATGTATATTATTTTTCATGGCATATCAGGAGTAATTTATTTTTTTAATCATTCCTAAGAGTATAAGAGCTGCCTTCACTAGAATATATTCTAAAAAATAAATGTGCAAAAGGAGTCCCCAATGCAGTAATTAATCTCTTTTGACACGAGTCCTTGGCACTTTTGGCTCAAAATTATAGTTTTTGTGTTATAATACCCTTTAAATAGAAAAAAAATTATTTTCCCTGCAGATAAATTTGGGAATGCCTATTTGCCTGAGGAAGAGTATGGAGGGGCAAAAAAACTACCTGCAACGGATGTGTTAAAATTTAAGACTTCATTAGTAGAGTAAATAAATTTTTAAAAAAACTTTAATTAATTTAAACTATTATCTCCCATCTCCGGCTTTTAAGGCAATTCAAGAAGGAAAATTGAATATTATTTTTCATATAAGGAAGTTAACCAAATTTTTTAAAAATTACAAAAATTATAAAAATTTAGCGGTAAGCATTTTAAAACATCTTTTAAAAAAATAACTGAAAAATTAATTCTTGAAATTTTTGCACAGGGCCAAAAGACTACTTATATGGATTTGCTAATCATGCCCCGCCAACCCCCCCAGATCATGGAGGCCCCATTTTTTGCGTTTCCGCCACTTTAAAACATCACCCCTTTTTCCCTTCAAAGTTTTATCAGATATATTATTAAAACCGTTATCTTCGTAACTTTTTTGTTCTATAAATTATCAATTAAAAACTTAAAAATAACCCTAAGAAATGCCTTGAAGAGTAAAGAAATATCTGCCCCAAATATATACTTAAAACCCCTTCGCCTTTTTTTTTTTTTTGCGAGAAAACTTTTTAGATGTAGCGATAGAAGAAGCGGATTTGCATTAGCTTTCCTTGAATATTTCGTTTTCGATAAATAAAATTACCACCAGGCCAAAATTACTTTAAACTAAAAAAAAACATCATAAACGTATCGCAAGTAAAAAATGTTCCATGAATACAGTAGACTTGGCATATAATAAATGATACACTGTTATCTTCGTGAATGTTTTTTCTATAAGAGTACAAAAAAAAACTGTAAAAAAACTAAAGAAATTCCATTTTGAGACTGAAAAAATATACTAACTTTTATTCACTTAAACTCTCGCAAAATTTTATATTTTTTCGTGAAGACTTTTTACATGCAACATATCAATAGAACGGAATTTAATTAGCTTTCCATTGCTATTTTCTTTTTTCTGATAAAAGATTTAAACCAGGGTAAAAAGCGTTAACTAAATAAATAACATCACATCGGGTAAAATTCCCGAAATATGTTATTTTTTTATTAACGCTAATTTATGCTGATTATGATTCATTTACAAAACGAAATATAGCAATGAAAGATAATGAAAATCCGTTTTTTCATCGCTGCATCTAAAATGTTTTCTCGCAAAAATTTTAAAAGGCATGATTCAAATGATATTAAAGTTATGCATTTTCTTAACTTCTCAAGGCTTTCTTTTTGCATTTTACTGTTTTTTTTTTTGAAAAATTATTTGAAACCAAACATTTAAAAAAGAAACGGTATATCATATATACTGATAAACCATAGGGAAAGAAAAGGGGTGATTTCGAAATGGCAGGAAAACGCAAAAATGGCCTCCACTGAAAATAAACCCAAATGATTAGAAGTCCAGTATAGAGTAGTCTTTGACATGGCATTTAAGCAAAAAAAAATGTGAAAATATTTAGATCACACTAATGTTTTTATGTAAACGGTGGGGTTTTTAAAAATTGTCTCTTTAGGGGCGCTGATGTTGTTTACTCACTAAAATTTTGTGGAGTCACCAAGGGAAGTCCCTTTTACTGCTGAAACAGGGGTTTCCAAAGAAATGTCCCAGATGTAGGAATGTGAGTAGACCCGATCGGCCGGGGCGCTGGCGAGGCTGGCTGGGTGAGAGACTCTGGCTGGCTGAGAGGCTGGCTGGCTGGCTGTTGAAAGGAGTTTGCGAATTTGGAATATTTTAAAATTAAAAAATCGGCTGTTTTTAACCCTCGTCCCGTCCCCCATTATAAAATTCAAATTTGTCCTCCCTCTGTGCCTTTAAAGCCTTACGTCTTGCCTCGTCCGCTTTATAACCCCTTCTTCCCCGCTCCTCTCCTCGCCTCGCTGTTCTCGTCGCTGAAACTCGGGGTCAATTAGGTGGGTTTTTCTATATGGGATTATTTTTTGATAACTCTTTTGTTGTGGTTTGAGTAATGGAACGGGGAGATCTTTAAGAGATGCTGAATCGCGGAAAATCACGCAAGGCCAGTGTTTGTCTGACGCAGCTTAAACAATTTTTGTCTCTCTCTGTCTACGTTCACTAACTCAATGTGTTTCCACAATATATCGCTCACGTGTATTAATTGTTCATTATTTTACGGTACTGTAATACTAATGGTTGTTCGTATCCCAAGCTGTTTACCATTTATGTTAGACTTTTAAGTAACTTTTATGTTACGGGTAACGGTGGTCACAGCTATTTAGATATCCCAACGCTTGCCAGCATTTATGTTACCCTTTTGTGTGTTGTTAGTTACAGGTAACGGATCACACCATGTTGATACTGGTTACTAACCTGTAAGGGTGATTGCCGGATGATGCCCTCTTGACGGGTAGGTAACTTGCTTCGTTGCCCAGAGGTACACATCAATAAAGTGGTATGGGGCTAATCGTTGGTCGAGCGGTTCTTACGTAATTTATAAATATTCTTTTAGTGCCAACGGATTCGAGTAAGACAATATACTACAAACAATTTATATAATATATATATGTACACTTGTGAAGTTTATACAATAATAATGTCACGCAGTTCGTTAAGTAACGGGCCGTTGAGACTAATGTCTAATAGACAGGGCCTTGAACAGTTAATGTCGTGACAAGGAACTCTCACACCTCCTGGGTGTGGGTGCACACAGACACTCAGGAACGTGTCGTCTGGTGAGTGCAAGCTAAACGCGTCTCCTGTCGCTCTCTGTAGTTCTGTGTCCTCTCCGGCTTAGTTGCAGCATATGAGGAAAGCTGCCCGGAAGCTGTGGTTCCGGTGAGCCGGTGAGTGAGGTGTTTACGTCGTGCTTCCCAAGACCAGGCTATCCACGCCATCCTGATGGGATGGCGTGGCTGCTTGGGTCAGCATAATGTCATCAAAAGGTGTCAACACTCAGCATCCGGTAGGCGCCATTACAAGACACACAGACACTCAGACATCCTGTATTAGTATCGTTAACACATACATATAATATACCAGTACGCTAATAACGTACGTTGTAGGGGGAATGTGAAGGGTGCAATGAATGGTATCTGCCGAATGCCTATAGCTAGGTGACTGGAATGAGTGAAGTGCAAATAAAAAAGAAATGTGTCTTGAACTAGAAGTGTATAGAGAAGATGATCAAAGGAAGGGAGAGGAAGATGCGGGAAGTGGAGGAGGAGAATAGGAGACAAGGATGAGATGGAGAGAATGAGTCAAGTGAAGGATACGGATGGTCGTGGCATAAAGTGATATTGGAACGAACGAAAGATAGTGGAATGGATAGAGAAGCAGATTATGTAAATGATGTGCTGGAACGGCAGATAAACTAGGTAACCTTGATGTGTGTATTTAGGGGAGGAAAGGACTAGTGCGTAGAATGCATAGGTGATGAATGTAGGTGGAAAAGTGAAATACATAAAGGTATAAGTGCAGATTAGATCAATACAATACAACACAACTAATCGGTCGGTGGTTTTAAGTATCCTGAACGTTTCGTTCTTATTATAAGGAGTAGCTATTTCTAACCCACACAAAAGCTGTCGGAAATGAAAATATAACACATGGGGATCTGGGGGGGGGGGGGCGAAATCCCCCCCAGTGAGGATAGGTTACGTAATCAATGCCCGGGTTAGATTAGTTAACTAGCAGGGGTCTTGGGGGGCGTAGCCACCTAGTTATGTCAGAAGAGTATTAGTCAAAAGGGAGTATTGGTTAAAACCGCATATTTGCCTAAAGAGTATGTAGAGGATAAGGAATGTGTGATTGGTGGGCAAAAATGTCTGAGAAGAGTACGTAGGTATACACTTTAATGGTAGAGTATTGGTCAATAAGGAGTATTGGTTGGAACTGCATATTTACCTAAAAGAGTATGTAGAGGATAAAGGAATGTGATTGGTGGGCAAGGATGTCTGAGAAGAGTAGGTACACTCTACTCCAACTCTAAGAGATGGTATGTGAGTACAGCGAAAGTATTGAATGAATGGTTCAATGATGGAAGCTGGGGTAGTGAGATGTTATTCAAGGCAAGTTCACGACCACTGAAATTGTGCGGTTAAAGCACATAAAATCACTAGAATGCAGGCTTTCATTTCAAGCTAACCCATCTACTGTAATATGTCAAGTCGGTATTATTTCGGTGCTGAACTGGGGGGAAATCACCCCCGCTCAATCACTAACCTAACCTAGACATATAGTCAACTGGCCAACCTAAACTAACCTAACTGTTCAAGCTATTGCTGGTATTTAATCCCTGAATTCAAAACACGGTTAAAATGGGAACACTCACCGACGAAAAAAATAGGAACGTCGGCGAGAATTCCTATCGGCGACAGTTCCAGGTATTGTCTAGTTACTTGAATAATGTATCCCATTAATAATAATCACCCTAAATAGGTAGGTATTAGATTGGTAGTGGGCTTTCAAAAGTCCTAGGATTCTTACCTACATCATCGTGTAGATTTATTCATTCAGAGTATTTTGAACCCCATTCCCATGGTAACAATTGAAAAATAATGGCGTTACATGTACGTACTACCGAAATCTACCGTTATTTCAGCATAAACGGTTACGTTAGGTTAATCAGATTAGGTTAGTTTAGGTTAGAGGTGGAGCTTGGATTAGTCGTCTAAGTTAGGTTAAATCAGACAAGGTTAGGTTAGGTTAGAGGTGGGGTTTTGTTTAGTAACATGATATCAAGAGGAAAATAAAATTTTCAATAATATGGCAGTGCGAAGCGGTGCAAGGTTTGCGGGCATACATCCTCCCTAATTTTAATCCTAAAATTACACTAAACCTGTAACAAAAAAATATTTCAGACAAAATCGAGTGCCATATTCATTCAATACACATTTAAAACGATTCAGAAAAACTAAGTTTCGGCCTCGAAAATCGTTGAAGCCACTACCGAAATTTTACTAATTGGGTGTATGTGGCAGCTAGTAATCATTCAATTCATATACGTATAATTATTCGCGCTGACTAAAACGGTAAAATTATAATCCTTTCCCGCCCTTATTATGTGTTTTTTTTTCTCCAGACCTTCACAAATCCCTTCAGATACCTCTAAAACGAAATCATAAAGTGGGAGAGTTAAATCCTTTAACATCCCCTTACCCCACCTAAAGTCCTAAATGACCCCCCAAAATAATACTATCCTAACCTCATTATAACCTTATCTAACCCTACCAATAACCTCCTAGCGAGACCTAAGGCAGGAAAGAAATATAATTTTACCAGTTCAGGTTATATTGAGGTTGTAAGTTTGTAATTTGTTGTGTGGGACGCGCCAGAGGTTATATAGTGAGCATACGTCTTCAGTCTTCAGATATTTCCCTTGGGAGGCATGATATTGCTTTACATTCTAACGGCATTATGATTGGCTAACAATCTCAAAGGTGATGAATCTTTCCTCTGATTGGCAAGCGACAGTCAGCTGAGTTCCATCCTCATGTCGGAACGGAACGGAACGAGCTTGAAGATCGCATCATCATGAGCTAAGACATTCGGCGATCCTTTGACAAATACATTTTTGTGGTGTTCGTAGCCAAGATCTAAGATGGCCGCTATGAACACTCTAAGATGATCTTAGGGCGGAAAGTTACGAACGTTCGAACATCCAGCCCCAGGGTCGTCCCTGACTTCCCGTGCCTGACCTGCAGTCACGTCGCGCTACAGGGGCTAGGCCCTAGGGGCTAGGGGCTGGTTTGTGTGCATTTGGCGCGCGAAAGATAAGTTTTCGCGCACTTTATTATGAAGTAGTATTGAGTTTCATTTTTTTCCTTGATATCATCTGTAATAGTTGATGATAACTATGTGATTGGCCTACTGTCATATACTAAGGTAACTATTTGATGGGTTGTGGTAGTTCGTCATTTACGTAGATTTGGCAACACCGCGTAGTAGTTAAGGTGGTAAAGGAGCTAGCAGGTGTGGATCAGCCCTACAGAAGCAAGCAACCAAGCCAGGTGGGTATTCCTCCAATATATATTGTGAATGTATATTACTTGTGTATAAGTGTTTATCTTGTGTGTTAAATTTCCACTCTGATACTGAAAATATTGTTACAGGAATGCGACAAGAGTTTTTGTGTTAAGTAAAGCCTACAAAGAGGTCAAGATGTGTTTTTGTGTTATTCCACATCATCATCTACTAAATCAAACCCCACGTCTAACCTAACATAATCTGATTTAAACTAACAATCGTTTCTGGCTAAGACGGAAAAATTTCGGTATTATATGTATCGCCATTGCCCATTGGCATGGGAAATTAGGGAAATTGGGATTCAAATTAAGGATGAAAAGATCTGCATGATGATGTAAGTTAAATTTGTTAGTTTTTGGTGCCCAGTACCGAAATTATACCACATTGGGGTGATTGGGAAGAGGGTGGTGCTGGCTTCTGCGTTTTATTTGAATTTGGCGCGCGAATTCTCGGTCGCTCGGTCGATAAAGACCGATTGAGCGGTGTGTATTTTTTTTTTTAAACCTAGGGCGATCATGACACCAGCCCCAGACCCAGACCTCTTCTCCGTCTACAAATATGCCGAAAAAAGCTCAGAGTGAACCTGTCTTAACCTGGCACAGGCGAGTATGGTCATCTACATCTACGGCCCGGATGCTTCTTCACTGGCATCGCTGGGGTTTAGCGGCATGTCTTGCTGCTGTTTTGTAGGTTGGTGTTGCCAAGGGGCACAACTGTTGTTGGAGNATAAGCATTGGAGTTAAATCTTTCCCATCAAGCCTTACCCCACCATAAGTCCTAAATGCCCCCAAAATTTACCTAACCTCATTAAACTTGTCTAACCCTACCAATAACCTCTAGCGAACTAAGGATGAAGAAATAATTTTACAGTTCAGGTTATTTGAGTTGTAAGTTTGTAATTGTTGTGTGGGGGACGCGCCAGGAGGTTATATAGTGAGCATATGTCTTCAGTCTTCAGATATTTCCCTTGGGGAGGCATGATATTTGCTTACATTCTAACTGCATTATGATTGGCTAACAATCTCAAAGGTTGATGAAATCTTTCCTCTGATTGGCCAAGCGACAGTCAGCTGAGTTCCATTCCTCATGGTCGGAACGGAACGGAACGAGCTTGAAGATCGCATCATCATGAGCTAAGAACATTCGGACGATCCTTTGAAAATACATTTTTGTGGTGTTCGTAGCCCAAGATCTAAGATGGCCGCTATGAACACTCTAAGATGATCTTAGAGGCGGAAAGTTACGAACGTTCGAACATCCAGCCCCAGGGTCGTCCCTGACTTCCCGTGCCTGACCTGCAGTCACGTCGCGCTACAGGGGCTAGGCCCTAGGGCAGAGGTTCGCAAACTTTTGTCAGTGATGGCACCCTGGATTTATATAATCCTTTCTGTGGCACCCCTTTTTCACCATCACCCCTCCTCACATGAATTAACTTCTGATATAAAATTGTACCTGTTGGAATTACTTTAATTAATTATTTAAAATTATTATCCGTACTCAAACCAAAATTAACATATGATGTAGGCTACTGTAGTACATGCCCAAACATAGAACTCATCAGTGGAATTAGATTCAGAATATTAGATTAACTTAAGAGTTATAATGCAAAGTAGCATAAAAAAAGAAGAAAAAAGGCATGATAATCACTGATAGTCAAATAAGCCAAAAACAAACAAAAGCTAACCTGATTTAGTGAGATACATGTGCTTGATGTGACTGACAGATCCTTTTCAAGTTGGTTGAATAGTGGACAAACATACTCTCATTTCTTCTTCAAGAGTTTGCAATCTTGCCCTCTTGTCGTTTTAATGTTTGCTAGAACAGAAAATCCCAGCTCACACAGGTAAGATGTAGAGAACTGGATAAGGATTACCAGAGCTTTCTTTACAACTTGAGGATACTTAGCCTTCATCTGAACCCAGAATTCGTCAAGAGGCAGCTGCATGTGCAATAACTTCAGGTTACGATCATTACGCATTTCCACTAACTGCTCTTCTTCCGTGAGGGTAAGGCCCCCGGTAAGCTGAGATTGGGTTGATACTGGTGCAACAAATGGGTTTCTTATCCAGTCATAGTTTTCAGTGCATATGTCTGGAAAATAGTGCTGAAGTTGCTTTTCCAGTTTCTCAAGATGCTCAGAAATAATAGAAATGATCTCTCTACGAAGTCTACGTCTACCGCTTGTTGCTGCTGCAGCATGTGGGAACATATCCAAATTGCCTTTCTTTACTCTGCCAACCACAATCGCAGTTTTTTCTCTCAGAGTGTTAATTTTATCAGTGGAAGATAAGATATTTTCTGATTTACCTTGCATGCTGGAATTTACCTTGTTTAAATGTTCAAATACGTCTACCAAGTAAGACAATTTGGCAGACCAAGTGTCATCTGCCAGTAAGTCACAGAATTCCTCTGTTGTTCAAGGGTGAAAAAAGTAAGCAATCTCTTCCTTCAGTTCATACACACGTGACAATACTTTCCCTCTTGACAGCCATTCACTCCGTGTGTAGAAGAAAGATTCACATGTTTTGCCTCAACCTCTTCGCACAGCTTAGCAAACAGACGAGTCTTAAGTGGCCGACTCTTATAAAGTTCACCATTTTACAACTTTCTCCAGTACAGACTTCAAATCATTGCCAATGTCTTAGCAACCAGCGCTTCACGATGGAGAAAGCAAGTGTTGTTATGACACTGCTGTTTTCTTTCTTCACTAGTGACACAAATCCTTTAATTGAGCCAATCATGGCAGGCGCCCCGTCTGTACAAATCACCTACACAAGATTGCCAGGACAAACCAACTGATTTATGTACTCACTTAATGTAGCGAAAATATCATTGCCTGTTGTTTGTTTCCTCAAGTTCCTTACAACAGACAAAACTGGTCCACTATTTTAACATCATGATATGTAGCGAATGAATGCCGATAGTTGAGCCTTACCTCCAATATCTGTGGACTCATCTACCTGAAGTGCAAACATTTCACTTTCCTTACAGAGGCACATACAGTTTCCTCTATGTCTGCTGACATATCATGATCCGTCTGTCTGATGGTACTATCCGAGACGGAATTTTTTTCACTTGTTTTTCTGCTTCACTTCCAAACAGTTTTTTACAATGGCACTACAAGCCGGAAGAATTAGTGTCTCTGCTATTGTATGAGGTTTCATGCTTTTTAGCGACTAACTCTGCAACTAAGTAGCTGGCCTCTTGTGCTTTATCAGAAACTGTGACTGTTTTAGAAAGCATCACCCTCTGTTGTTTTTGCTCATTTAAAAGTCCTTCAAAGTAGGATCGAGGCTTGTTGGCAAGATGACCATGTTTCAAAGATAAATGCCTCTTTAATTTGCTGGGTACCATCGCCTCATTAGCTAATTTATCACCACAAAATAACACACAGTGGTGTAGGATTAACCTCATCGCCACACCAAAAGAATCCCAAATCTAGATAATTATCCAAATAGGAGCGATTTTTCCTGCTTTTTTTGGAAGCTGATTTTTTTGCTGTGGGAATGGCCAAATCTTTTTCACTCGTACTTCTACTTTCGTTTCCTTCTTCACCCTCACCACTATCTCCATGTTTTCTCTTCTTAATGACAAACTTATCCATTGCAAGTTCAATACAGCTGCAGAATATCAGAAGCAGCAAGGAATACACACGTACAGCTCGATGTATAGTGCCTCACTGACAAAAATGGGACAAGAACCGATCAGGTACTGGACGACCGACGCGTATAAACAAAGAAAATTTGGTTACGCAAGGAGTACTATTACATTCTATTGCCATTATTGCCAAAATTCATGGCAATCTTGTGGCACCCCTAGGCGCTGTCCGTGGCACCCCAGGGTGCCGCGGCACCCAGTTTGAGAACCCCTGCCCTAGGGGCTAGGGGCTGGTTTGTGTGCATTTGGCGCGCGAAAGATAAGTTTTCGCGCACTTTATTATGAAGTAGTATTGAGTTTCATTTTTTCCTTGATATCATCTGTAATAGTTGATGATAACTATGTGATTGGCCTACTGTCATATACTAAGGTAACTATTTGATGGGTTGTGGTAGTTCGTCATTTACGTAGATTTGGCAACACCGCGTAGTAGTTAAGGTGGTAAAGGAGCTAGCAGGTGTGGATCAGCCCTACAGAAGCAAGCAACCAAGCCAGGTGGGTATTCCTCCAATATATATTGTGAATGTATATTACTTGTGTATAAGTGTTTATCTTGTGTGTTAAATTTCCACTCTGATACTGAAAATATTGTTACAGGAATGCACAAGAGTTTTGTGTTAAGTAAAGCCTACAAAGAGGTCAAGATGTGTTTTGTTATTCCACATCATCATCTACTAAATCAAACCCCACGTCTAACCTAACATAATCTGATTTAAACTAACAATCGTTTCTGGCTAAAACGGAAAAATTTCGGTATTATATGTATCGCCATTGCCCATTGGCATGGGAAATTAGGGAAATTGGGATTCAAATTAAGGATGAAAAGATCTGCATGATGATGTAAGTTAAATTTGTTAGTTTTTGGTGCCCAGTACCGAAATTATACCAATAATTGGGGTGATTGGGAAGAGGGTGGTGCTGGCTTCTGCGTTTATTTGAATTTGGCGCGCGAAATTCTCGGTCGCTCGGTCGATAAAAGACCGATTGAGCGGTGTGATTTTTTTTTTTAAACCTAGGGCGATCATGATACCAGCCCCAGACCCAGACCTCTTCTCCGTCTACAAATATGCCGAAAAAAGCTCAGAGTGAACCTGTCTTAACCTGGCACAGGCGAGTATGGTCATCTACATCTACCGGCCCGGATGCTTCTTCACTGGCATCGCTGGGGTTTAGCGGCATGTCTTGCTGCTGTTTTGTAGGTTGGGTGTTGCCAAGGGGCACAACTGTTGTTGGAGGGCGACCATGCGGAGACGGAGTCACCCCTGCTGCTGGTGGGGGTTGTGGAGTCTGATTGATCCTGTCCCTCGGAGTGCTGGGTGGACTAGTGAAAGTTGACGGTGATGACCCGGGGCGGGGTGTCACAAGACGTAGGTCCTTTTCAATGTTCCTTAGTCGCTGTCTTGATGGGACCACTGGTTCATATAGGTGAAGGAATTTTCTGTTTCTGAGTGTAACACGTCCCGAACCATCAACACGAACAACGTATTGGTCGAACTGTCTTACTTCAACCACAACTCCTGTCTTGTCCCATCGGTTTGGGCGTGGGCCTGTCTGGTTCTGTAAGCGTACATGGTCACCAACTTTGAGAGGGTGTAGGCGTTTTGTGTGCTCGGTCCATCTCTCAGCCATTTTCATGTGTCGATTTCTGAGTGCCTCTTCCCTTTGTTCCAATGTCTCTCGCCAAGTGGGGTGAGGTCTTTATCGCCCAGGCAATATGGGGATGAAGTCCTTTATTGGCCGACCAAAGATGCACATAGCGGGCGATATCTTTGTCTCAGGGTCCGGGGTGTTGCGGTATTGCAGGATGGCACGCTGCAAGGCATCCGTGTTCAGTTCACCACGTGGTCCCGTATGCTAGTGATAAGACGCTTGACAGTTTTACGCCTACTTCTGCCCTGCAATTAGAGTGGGGAAAGGCAACGGAACTGAGGCGATGGTGGACACCCCAATTTTGGAGGAATGCCTTCGTAGGTGCTGCAGTGAGCTCAGGTCCTCCATCGCTTAATTGCCAACTCATCTGGAATTCCAAAGGTCACAAAGGTATGTCGCAGGCAGTTGTTTAACGCCTCGTGGCCACTTGTAGCTTTCGATTATGGGTCCAAAGGGTTTGGAATAGCGCCGGTACA
>JACEEZ010025753.1:0-33457 GCA_016584305.1 Chionoecetes opilio | reverse complement strand
GACGGTCCGGGGATATGTCAGAGTCTCAGGCAATTTTTTTATTTTTTTTTATTTTTTTTTTATTTTATTTTTAATTTTTTTATTTTTATGTTGAAATGCCTGGTCCTGTTCGTAAATTGACAAAGTTGTCCGGCGGTCCGAGCGTCTCCTGTCACCCCTGGTCAGTGTCCGCGCTTCCCGCCAGGTGGCAGCATGCTCAGCGGTCGTATTATTTACATTTGGGAACACAACATTCACGGTTCACCTGCACAGCCTCCGTCAGTCACCTGACTCCCACTGCCCCTGGTGCAAGAACATTTCTGAGACTATTGAACACTTTCTGCTACCTCCCGCCAGGTGGCAGCATGCTCAACGGTTGTATTGTTTACATTTGGGCACACGACACTCACGGTTCACCTGCACAGCCTCCGTTAGTCCCCTGACCCCCACTGCCCCTGGTGCAGGAACGTCTCTTGAGACTATTGAACACTTTCTGCTGCCTCCCGCCAGGTGGCTCAATGCTCAGCGGACGTAAAAGTCCGCGGCGGGGTAGTTGATATTGTCGGTTGCTAGACAGTAAATACTAGAGTAGGATAAACGTCCGGGGGTGGGTAATGGCATCGGACTATATATATATATATATATATATTATTTTTTACTTGCGATTCCCGGACTTTTGCGGTTCCCGGACCAGTGCTCCCCCTATTAGTCCGGGAAATCGAGGTTTGTGTGTATATATATATATTATATATATATATATATATACTCCAAGGTTACATAATGTCAAAAGCCCAAAGTGTGCGTTGAGTGGGGTCATGGGTGTCGGTGTAGGCGTCCAGAATTTTGGCTGTTCAGATATGGCAACCCTATCATAAAATATAATTATCACTCCTTTTTACTGTATTTTCATTATTAATTATATACTTAGGTTCCAGTACAGTATTTACCATTTGTCAGTCAGTTATCACTCCTAACATATATATTAACTTGCATAGCTATTACTAGTGAATTACACCTAATTATCAAACAAGGGTCACACATATTATAACTTCCATACAGGATATGTGCATGTAATTAACATCAAAAGAATCAGTGTATTTTTAGAAACATAATAAACATATAATTATATATCTATGTAATGTATATATAATTATACGTTTATCTTTCCTCCTCTGTTTCACCGTGAGAACCTGTGATAGCTTGCACTCTCAAAGTATGTCACAGGACAAATGCCTAGTTGTCAGCATAAAGTATAGGATCAACAAGAAGTGATAAGAAGCCAGAATCACGAGGAGAGAAGCCCTCGGACATCGACACTACCAACACGCACTTCTCACTCGCTCCGTCCGGCATTCCCTGGCTGTGCTCAAGACATTCATTGTACTTGGTTGTAATCTCTACGCTCCTTACTGGACTCTAAATAAATGCGTACAAAGCTGGAAGTACCATATTAACTCATACCAGATAAGTCTCTACAATTATCACTTATATAAATGGTGGCAGCGGTGGGATTTACATATATAAATGGTGGCCATGCGGTGATCATAAATACACCGCGACTTATATAAATGGTGGCATTCGGTGGTTCAACCGTTACAGCGACTTATATAAATGGTGGCATAAGCGGTGTTAACGACACCCAACGCATTCTACAAGCAAGTTCTACAACAAGCCTCTACAAGAGTTTAACTAACTCAGGCCATTCTACAGCTTCTCCACGTTCTAACAAGATTATCAAGATTATACGCCGATCTTCTTCAGATAGCCAGTACAACCACAACTACGACCATCAACATAGCAACCTTGGTACTCTACGCAACACAAGCCAGCCGCAACACACTCTACAAGAATTGCTTCAAGTCCACGAGCAACACAACAGCCAGCAAGTAACTATGAGAATCTTCAGGTCTACAAGCAGCGAATACAGAGGGAGAGAGAGGCAGACAACACTTCATGCAACTCAGCAAATTCGCTCGTCACAAGGTCGACCCCACATCAACACTGCCTCCCAACACGGCCCTGCCAGACACCGCAACGCCTCATCCGCCCCGGATACGCAACACAGATCATCTCGTCATGGCACAACGTAACTACTCCGCTAGCAACACAGATCATCTCGTCATGGCCAGCGCAACACAAATACCCTCCAGCAACACAGCAACACAGCAACCAGACAACACCACCGCCAGTCTTCCGAGAAACATTCCGCTGACGCAGCACACCACCCTACCGCCCTCACAAAAATGCTGACTTGACACTATCTTACCACAGTGTCACTCACTACCTACCGCCACTACCAGCCGTTCCTCAGCTACGGACTTAAGCGCGTGCATCACCACACAAATGTCTGAGTATTTTATTCATATTTCTTATGTGTATGTATATGTTATTTTTTCTTAGATTTCTTCTTTGACAGAATGTGTATCTCCAGCGACTGTACTACACTACCCTCCCGAGTTTCGCGCTTGCTTTCTTCCAGAGGCATAGCGCGAAACTCGCGGATCGCGAAACTCGGGTATTATAAACCCTGTAAAAATGCTTAATTAGTCCATTTTTTTTTTTTTTTTTTTTTTGTGTGTGTGTGCCTACAGCGTCGTTAGGCAGTGACCTCCAGGGGTGGGATGGTAGGCCCTGGAGGTTAACTTGAGGGCTGTGTACCTACCGTATTTTACAGCTTATGACTCACTTTTTCCCCCAAAAATATCTTGAAAATGCCCCAAGCACCTGTCCACCCAGCAGTGAATGGGTACTGGGTGTTAGCCTAGGGTTTGTGACCCGCTTCCCGGGGTGGTGGCTTCGGCCAACACTACGTAGAGAAGAGGAAGGAGAGGAGCTTGAGATTGAGCTTGAGTTGGGAGTCACCCAGCGGATGCTGTTTTGGTCTGAGTGAGTGAGCCTAACACATATCTTGTCAGCTGATGGTTGTGTGACAGTGTTATACGACAATAACACTGTCACAATGCCTTCCTCTCTTCTCTCCTGTCTCCTCCAGTACCTCCAGAAACCACAGTACCACACACGTCATGGTTAATCACTTATAAAGGAGTATTTTGTGGTAAATACACAGCGCGCCAAAGTATTGTTCGCGACATCATAACACAGTGCTTCCATACGGGAATTCAGATAATGTACTCTATGGCAGCCTACTGACTTCCGAAAGAGATATCCTGCATCTGGCAACTCGTTTAAAGCACGGGCAGTCCATCAAGACCGTTGAGGAATTTCAATATGCCACTTGTCAATCATAGACGAAGCATTTTGAAAAGTATCACTTTACTCCCCGCGAGTAATTTGAGCAGACGTGCGCTGGTATTCCTCTCAGTATTTCCATAATGGGTGACAAGAAAGACCTAACAAAGGACCAAATCAAAGTGATTGTATCCCTACACAAGGCAGAGAGACCATTTGAAGAAATAGCAAGGAGTGTGGGTGTTACGAGGAGATGTGTGCAGAAATGGGTGGAAAGTTTCACGGTGGGCTGGCGGGTGGCGACAGCCGCGACACCGTAACAGTAGAAGTGGCCAGGGTGAGGATGTAAAACATCAGCAAGCACCCTAAATGTCATGAAACGTCAAATGGATTCCCATCCTCAAATAAGAGCAAGAAAAATATTGCGATATGACTTTTACATCCTCACCCTGGCCACTTCTACTGTTACGGTGTCGCGGCTGTCGCCACCCGCCAGCCCACCGTGAAACTTTCCACCCATTTCTGCACACATCTCCTCGTAACACCCACACTCCTTGCTATTTCTTCAAATGGTCTCTCTGCCTTGTGTAGGGATACAATCACTTTGATTTGGTCCTTTGTTAGGTCTTTCTTGTCACCCATTATGGAAATACTGAGAGGAATACCAGCGCACGTCTGCTCAAATTACTCGCGGGGAGTAAAGTGATACTTTTCAAAATGCTTCGTCTATGATTGACAAGTGGCATATTGAAATTCCTCAACGGTCTTGATGGACTGCCCGTGCTTTAAACGAGTTGCCAGATGCAGGATATCTCTTTCGGAAGTCAGTAGGCTGCCATAGAGTACATTATCTGAATTCCCGTATGGAAGCGCTGTGTTATGATGTTGCGAACAATACTTTGGCGCGCTGTGTAGTAAGGTAAGGTGTTACCTATCTTATGCGACACCGGCTGTTCCTGTAGAGAAAAACACAAACAAATGGAAAAAAAACAAAGCAAAACTACATACAGCTATACTAAGCCTATTATTATACTATACTAAGCAGGAAGGAAGGAAGATGTGTCCCGTACGTCTCTTATGGGAGGCGGTAGCAGAGTGGGTAGCGTCAAGATATATGTCAAGCTCGAGCACGAGCTTGACAGACGACCTACAAAGTGATACTAAGCAGAAAAGGTCACAAGAAGA
Organism: Chionoecetes opilio; assembly: GCA_016584305.1. Lineage (NCBI taxonomy): Eukaryota > Metazoa > Arthropoda > Malacostraca > Decapoda > Majidae > Chionoecetes > Chionoecetes opilio. The sequence continues at coordinate 29,104 of JACEEZ010025753.1, read as the reverse complement.
AGTCTCAGAGTGGCGTTCTCGGTGATCCGAGTTCGATCCTTGATGAGGGCTGTAAAATCCACTTAAAATCTTTCTCTGCACTGTTGAGTGGCCTAAGAACACCCACATGCTGCCCATTAGCTCTACCTTCGATTGCGAGTGCATCGGAGGATACAGGGGGCGGCATGAGCCTCTAATCACAGGCGTCACTATAAAAATTCTGTCTGCGCCACCACGGGCGAGGGCCAACCATCACAGCCCTCAAGTTAATCTCCAGGGCCTACCATCCCACTCCTGGAGGTCACTGCCTAACGGCGCTGTAGGCACACACACCCCCCAAAAAAAAAAAAAAAAAAACTCGGGGATATAAGGCACAAAAGTCGGGATGATAAAAATTTAGGACTCAGCGGCGAAACTCGAGGATCGCGAAACTCGCTTAGCGGGGAAAACTCGGGAGGGTAGTGTCACCCCGTCACCCATGGCATCTTTCCACCTTTTTTAAACCCTTTTCACTCCCCTTTATCATACCCCAAATAGGGTAGCTACCGCAAAAATAATTGTTTTACATTTTTTAGGTGAGCAGGTAAAATTTCGAGTTAACCAGGATTTAACTACAGGGGATTTTTCCCCAACGTTAAAAATATTATAGGGGCTTTTTTTAACATACTTTTACGTTAATTTACAAATGGCTAGGGGAGAGTACATTTTTTCAACACCGCGGGCCCACTTATACCTCATTTTAGATCACTTTTTTCCCACACTAAAAATTTAAAACGGGAAGGGCATAAAATCAAATTCCTGGAGACATAACTTTCCCGATTTGCACCTTTAAAAATACTTTACTATTTTTAATGAGTTCACATTTACTACTGCACCAGTGCAAACTCGGGAAAATTGACATAAAGGGCATTAACTACATGCCCGACCCGGCACTGTCATCACTATCCTTTTTAGTGTTAGAGTTTCCAAACCTGATTACTGAAAACCCCTTTTACTGTTCTCTGCCCTTTTCGCACGATTCTGGGGAAAAAATCGGATTGCTAGTTTGAGACGTCTTTCTACACGTCACGCGTATTTCTTCCGCGAGCCCCTTTTCGAGAAACTAGGGATTAGTTTAAAAGGAAATGTTTTCCCAAAGCACAAATTTTTGATCCCACAGGACACACCGGGTATTTAAATGAAAACACCCACTGCTAAAACTAAATTACCGTCACAAATTGCATCAGCCACCAAAAACAGTAGTGTCATACCTTTTCCAATTTTTATCAGTTACCTGATTTTTTTTTAAAATTCCCATGTAGTCTGAATTTTATTGGGTATTGTTTTTTTTTAAAAAAATGTCAAACAAAAAACACACCAACCCAAATGTTAATACACTCTTAAAAATTTAAATTTACATTGTTTGTTTTATAAAAAAAATTTGGTTTAGCTACATTATTTGAACCAGCTATAGAAAAGAATATATTTTTTTTAAATTTGAAAACCCTGGGTTTTCTATGGGACTAATGTTGAAGATAACTTTCACATTAGCATATATTTTTTAAACATTTAAAAGTTGCCCCACGTGCAATAGCTTTATAAAATTATTTACTTACACCCACAATTAAAGGGGAATTTTTTCGCACGTATTGTTGCTTGTTTCCTTTATTTATTTTATTTTCCTAAATAAAAAGGAATTATTATGCATTTTTCTTTTGCATGACATTATTTATTTACTTTCCCTCTTTTAAAAGGTTTTTTTTCGCATTTAAAATGTTGACATACTTTAAATTTATTTGCTGACATTTTTTATGTTTTAACAACCTACTAATTCACTTATTGTTAAAATACATTTTTTAAACTTGCTAAAAATACTAACACATTTAATTTTTTTGCAAAAAAATTTTTAAAAAATTTTTTTCCTTGAATAAATTTCCTTACGTAAAATTTGAAATGAAACAAAAAATTTCTGCAAATTTTATTATACACGAATTACTTTCCCATTTAAGGGGAAATGATTTATTTCGTTCTTCCTGTTGAAACCACGATCAATTTGAATGATGGATTGTGAAAATTTTTTAAATTAACATTTAACTGGTACTATAGGGCATGACAAGCATTCCCTTTATTATTTCTTTACACATTGCATGAGTACGTGACGTACGATCCACACCCTTTTTGAACTACTTCGGGCTAAACAATTATTACCTAGGGACAACTAACAAACCTTTTTACCCTTACTTACTAAAAATTTTCAAACTCGCAGAGAATTACAAGGGCCCTACTTGTTTTAATACAGACCTCGGGAAAATATTGATTGATCACAGAAAACCTTATCCTCAAAACATTGTTACCAATTCAAATAAAATTTCCAGTTTTTCTCGGCCAGTCTTTTTTTTACACTCGCTGAGGGTCAATTTTATTTTTCTACAAAAAACTTTGGCATTTTTTCATTTATGAAGGGTTTTTGGGAAAAACTTTGTTTTTGGCCTACACACAAGCAAACTTTTAAATTTGTATCCAGCGATGTTCTACCTATTTTAAATTTTTCCTTTTTGGGACTATTATTATTTACAGATTACTATTTTATTTCACCATTTTTACCTCACAAAATTTTATCAGGCAAAGGTTTTGTAAAATTTTTCCTTTTTTTACACCCATTACTTTCTTTTACGGACCAGTACATTACTAGTGGGTACTTTATATTTTTTAATAACTAGGCACATAGCAGCAGTCTAGTCAACCCTTCGTCTTTACTTGCCTTTCAGGTTTTTAACTATTTTTGCCCAATTTAAAATTACGATTTCTTACTTGAAATTTTTTTGTTCTCAATTTTTCCCTTTTAATTTTTCACAGTTTATTTTTCGCGACAGGTTTAGTTTTTCCCCCCCCCTTAAAAAAAAAACCAAAAAAAATTTTTGGGTTTTTTTTTTTGGGAAACCCCCCCCCCATTTTATATATAAATTTTTATAATTTTTTCCCCTTTTTTTCTTTTTTAAAAGGCCCTTTTTTCCATATTTGGTTTTTTGGGGTTTTTTCCCTTTTAAAAAAATTTTTTGGGGGGGGTTTTGGGTTTTTTTTTTTATTTTTTTTGGTTTTTTTTTTCCCCCTTTTTTTTTCCCTTTGGGAAAAATTAAAACCCCCCCCCGGGGCAGTCAGTTATCACTCCTAACTTTTTTTTTTAAAATTTTTGGAAAAAATTTTAAAAAAAATTTTTTTTTAAAAAAAAAAAAAATTTTTTTAAAAAAAAAACAGTGTAATTTTTTTGAAACCTTTTAAACCCAAAAATTTTTAATTTTAAAAAATAATTTTAAAAAATTTATTTTTTTTCTTTTCCCAAAAAACCAAAAATTTTTTTTCCAAACAAAATTTTTTTTTAAAAAAATTTTAAAAAAGGGTTTTTAAAAAAAAAAATTTGGGAAAACCCCCAAAAACCCCCCCCTTTTTCCCCCCCCCCCAAAAAAACCCCCCAAACCCTTTTTTTTTAAAAAAAAAATTTGGTTTAAAAATTTTTTTTTTTGGTTAAAAAAGGGGGAAAAAAAAAAGGGGAATTTAACCCTAAAAATTTTTTCCTTTCCCTTTTTTTTTTTTTGGGGGAAAATTTTGTCTTTCCCCAAAAGGGGCCCCCCCTTTTCTTTTTTTTTTCGGGCCCCCCCGGGCCTTGTTTCCCCCCCCAAAAAAAAAAAAAAGGGGGGGGGGGGCCAAACCTTTAAAAACCGGTTTTTTTGGGGGCCCTTTAAAAAGGGGGGGGCCGCCCTTTTTCCCGGGGGGGTTCCCCAAAAAAAATTTTGGGGGCAATTTTTTTGGGGGGGGGGGGGAAGGGGGTTTTTTTGGGGGGTTGGGGGGGTTTTCCCCCTTAAAAAGGGGGGGGAAAAAAAAAGCAATTTTTTTTTTTTGGGGGGTTTTTTTAAAAAAAACCCCCTTTTTTCCGGGACCCCCCCCGGCCCCGGGGGGGGGGCCCCCCCCCCCCCCTTTTTTGGGGGGTCCCCCTTTTTTCCCCTTGTTTGGGGGTTTTCACCCCCCAAAAAAAAACCCCTTGGGGGAACCCCCCGGGGGCCCCTTTTCCGGGGGAAAAAAGGGGGGGGGGGGGCCGGGTTTTCCCCTTTCCCGGGCCCCTTTCCCGGGGGGGGGGGGAAAAAAGGGGGGTTTATTTTTAAAAAAAAAACCTTTTGGGGGGAATTTTTTTCCCCCAAAACCCTTTTTTAAAAAAAATTTTTTTCCCCGGGGGCCCCCCTTTGGGGGAAAAAAAAAAAAAAAAAAAAAAAAAAAAGTTTAAAATTTTTTTTTTGGGGGGGTTTTTTTCATTTTTTTTTTTTCCCCCCCCGGGGGAAAAAAAAAAAAAATTTTTTTAAAAAATTTTCTTTTTTTTTTTTTTTTTAAACCCCCCCTTTTTTTCCCCGGTGGGGGGGCCCTGGCTTGTCCATCCTGACGGATTGGGGCACTCAGCGGATCACCTCCGTGTGGGGCACAGCATTCTACTGTCGGGGGATGATCAGGATGAAAGCAGATTGATCGGAGGAAAGCAGGATGCTTTCGTCGGGGATGAGGGGGAAGAGAGGAGAGTGTTCGTGCTGCTGGCATGCGGCACGAGGACTGGCTTGTCCATCCTGATGAGGAGTGCAGGGCACTCAGCAGGATACACTCTCCGTACTATGCAATGTTTTTTCTGTTTTGTGCGGTACACGGACTTCCTGGAAAACATACGGCCCCGGGGACTACACCGGCGCCACCTTCACGGGAGCCCCGACCCGGGACACCCTCAGCACAGCCCCCATGCCCGGGGTCTGTGCTGAGGGCGTCGACGTCTTGTTTGAGCGGCCATTGTTGTTGACATTACGTCATCACCGCACAGAGCGCTTCAGCTCCTCGAGCTGTGCTGTCAGTGATGACCCACCCGGGCTGGCAGCCTGTGTTGCGCAAAGGCGTTTGAGAGGAGGAATAGGGAGGCGCGCGCTGCCCTATTCCTCCTCTCAAACGCAGCCCAAGATGACTGATTGTGGATAGTGATCTTTAGCTTTTTACTCTGTTGGTCTGTTCAATTCAATACAGATAAAAGAGAACACTTCTGCAAGTGAGTAGTGACCTTATTTTTTTGGTTTCTCCCATAGAAAACCATTTGTACACATGAAATCACTATTATATTGTTGGCTTTCTAAGTGTATATTCCACTTCAATATGGCAATGCGGAAAAAAAAAAAAAAAAAAAAAAAAAAAAAAAGTTTCATTTTATATATTGTTCAAGTGAGGTTAGCAGTTTACATCACTTTTAAGACTAAAACCTTACAGAAACCTAGACAGCATATTGAATAATGAGAACTCAGAAATTCCTTGCATGTCCTTGCTTTTATAGTTCTTTGTATTTATTAGCATCATCACCAAGCATATTCATACATCTCTGACAGAGACTATAGACTATGGAGCAATCATGTACAGGTACCTGACAGGGAGAAAGATCAGAGAAATTATCAATCATGACTATCACCAGAAGATGATTTTTTGATGAAAGAATAAGGAATATAAATATCCTGCTTGCAATATAGAGCAGCCTTTAGATACATCAATGTTGAAATGATAAGAGAAAATTACATTACCTATATGAACTAATGGTTTGCAATGCAGCATTGTTACTAAATTACCTTGAAAACCATCTTCAAAATATTGTGAAAGTTTCAAGAGCAGTCATGAAATTAGCCCCAAGCCTGCTGAGATATTTCAGCTATGAAGAAAACTTAATGAACTAGACTACAACTACCAAAATTTGATAGAAGAAAAAAGGTGACATCATGCTATAAATGTGTCAAAAGGAAATAAATAAATTGGTATCAAGGAATACATTGTACGTTGTACTTTGTCATCTTCAAGAGACATAGCAAGGATTTATACAAGAAAATAATGAGGTTGACAATAAAGACGTATTAATATTCAGGTTTCCAGACAGAGCAATAATCTGTAGAATATGTCGCTTAAGTCATGTGTGCCAAAAACATAACATATTGTAAAAAACAATATTATAAATAGTAATAAAAGCGGGACACTACAAACTTTTGAAATCAATTATGTAAAAATACAATGAAATAAAAGTATCTCTCTCTCTCTCTCTGAGGACACAGTGCTACCCTTCATGCTGTCACGATCTCCCCCTTTCAGTCAAGACTAAGTTAATGAACGTTTAGTAAAATATTGAAAACCAGGTTCGAAGGGAGTCGATTTTCAGAAGAAAAAAAAGATTTTTTTTTTTTAGTAAACCAAGTAATTAATTCAAGCAATAAATACAATACACAAATAAAAGAACTGAACACAAAAGTAAATAAGAGAAATAAAACCTCTATAGAACAGAAATATAACGTTACACTTCATTACTTAAACTTAGTTATCTTGATTTTGACCATAAAACGCAGTATGGATAAAAGAAAACTAATATGGATGTGCACGCTCACACGATAGTAAGTTTACTAAAAGTAAACTCACCAAAACAAAATAAAACTAGAATACTAAATGAAAATAAAACACACAGCAAAATTATATCTGGCTGACATGCAACAATAATGTAGCTACCTGCCTTTCACAACAAAAATGAAAGGAGAAAATCTGGCTACGAAGCTCAGACCAAAACACTGTAACCAATGTAAAGAAACATTCACTAATAATGCTATCAGCTGAAATCACACACCTAGAAATCTATCTCCGACTACCATTTTCCCAACAGCAACCCATCCACGAAACCCTATTCCCTGCGGAGCACAAACACATCACAAATGACCTACTGTTGGCTAGAAAGAGATAACGAAACACACGCTTAACTTACCTTACAAATACCGTTGTACTCTTCCACGCACCATACCACAATTAACCTCCTGGCACCATGCTGTCTCGAATACAGCTTAGGGAGCAAAGGTTGTGCCTTGCTACACATGTCAAACTGGAGTGAGGCCGACCGGGGTCACCACTTTGCTTATATACGCCACGCCTGCTCGCCAGCTCTTTTGAAAACTTAGGGCGTTCACCGGCCCACCCTTACTACTAAAACAAAGGAAACCTATCTAATAATGAAAGTATCTCACTTGATAATGTATTAAACAATGGTACAAGTGAAACTAAACTGATGTTAAAATAAGAATCGTGTCAACCCTCTGTGTCTATCCTTACTACCAAACTTTCCTCCCGAGACGGTGGAAGCAAAACCCTATATTTAACCGCTAAAATACACATCACTTAATCCTAATACATGGTATAAAAAGTATCTTGGCCTCATAATCATGGAAATAAAGAATTATGAAGTAAAAACGTAATACTGGTTCTGGGCGGTACAACTGGCCTCTGGCTACTTTCCGAAAGAATGGTATGAAACCCTTTATAACTAAAATATACTAGCAATGTTGCATAATGAAGACTGGGAAGGTATGAAGAAAAAAAAAAAGTTTTCCTACTAGCATTGAATCTTAAAATGGCCGAACCGTCCTCCTTCCTTGACGAGACACAAACAGAAAACGGGAGAAAACGGGAAACTCTAGGCATGACTAAATAAAATATACTGAGACTAAATATGGAAAAGCAATCCTATGGTAGCAACATATGATAATAACAAACACAGCAGTCACAATTGTGACAATGCCTACATCTCCAGGGATCTGTCACTAGTGAGGGAGGAAGCACAGGGGTGACCAGTTCCACTGTTGTTTAATCAACACAAATAAATCTGGACAAGTGGCTTCAGAACTAGCGTACTTACACACATAATGAAGGTTATCACAAATCAAAATTGAAAGACCTAAGCTCTTTCTAATATGCTGTATAACAACAAGTTTTTCATAGAACAGTAAGTAAACTTTGAAGAAAATAAATCTAGATTTCTGCCGAGTACAATATTTTTGGCTCTTATAGATAAACAAAGTACAACTACACACAAACCTCGATTTCCCGGACCTCAATTTCCCGGATATCGGATTTGCCGGACAAATTCCGAGGTCCGGGGATATGCCAGAGTCCATTTTTTTTTTTTTTTATGTTGAAATGCCTGGTCCTGTTCGTAAATTGACAAAGTTGTCCGGCGGTCCGAGCGTCTCCTGTCACCCTGGTCAGTGTCCACGCCTCCCGCCAGGTGGCAGCATGCTCAGCGGTCGTATTGTTTACATTTGGGCACACGACACTCACGGTTCACCTGCACCGCCTCCGTTAGTCCCCTGACCCCCACTACCCCTGGTGCAGGAACATCTCTGAGACTATTGAACACTTTCTGCTGCCTCCCGCCAGGTGGCAGCATGTTCAGCGGACGCAAAAGTCCGCGGCGGGTAGTTGATATTGGCGGTTGCCGGACAGTAAATACTAGAGTAGGATAAACGTCCGGGGGTGGGTAATGGCATCGGACTTCTTTTTTCTGGGTTTTTTTTAAGGATAATTCCTGGACTGTTGCGATTCCCGGACTTTTGCGGTTCCCGGACCAGTGCTCCCCCCTATTAGTCCGGGAAAACGAGGTTTGTGTGTACAATCCTTATGAACAAAATAAATGCTCCCATTGTTTACTCATTCAGTATATCACAAAGGGCATCAAATCCAGCACTTTCTGATGATGGGAAATAAAATAAAAGTAAGGATAACTCTTAAGAGATCCTCTTCCATTTTTGGGGGCATCATGCATCTTCCATAGAAGTTGAAAGAAGACAACAATCCATTTCATCTGCAAGTATATAAATATAAGTTGTACAATAAATAGGCACATCTTATTCATTATTGCAAGCATCTTATAATCAAATCAAATATAATATTATCATCATTATCATTGTTGTTCTTTCTACTCATTCCAACTGAGGCAAGATTACTTTGCAGTAATACTTGTATTCCCTGTCTATATGGGGAAATGAGTGAAGGGTTGTGTTTCCATGACCTTAGGAATTCTATCTTATCTTTCAACCCTTCCTCCCAAATTTAAAGGCAAAAGGTTGTAAGGAAGACCAAAAAGATAAAGCAAAAAAAAAAGTTAAGAAAGGTCAGAAGAGGAGAAAGAAAATGTCTTTGGAGAGTATTAAACAACAGTAAGGAAATACTATACAAAAGAGAGAAGAAAAAAAGAAAAGAAAATTTAGAAAATATGAGAAAGCAGGAAGAGGAAAAATTTTAGTTTGAAGTACAGTCAAACCTCGATATAATGGACCTCGATGTAACGGACTTCGGATATAACGAACTCCATTTGCGTGACTTTTTTTTTTTTTTGTTTGTTTTTGTTTTACATATTAGACCACTTACCGCCGCTCGAATTGTCAACTCAACATAATTGTATTATTTTCTCATTTTACTTTGGAATGCTTGGGTTTTAAGGAGTTTTAATGTATCACATATTAAGATATATAAGGAAGGAGCCTGTGTTGCTAGTGATTTAGTGGTAGAAGGTGTGTATTGTTTAAAATAGTGACTATTAGTGTTATGGCGTGGCCGCTGCTACTTCTCCCTGTCACCTCAGCACCCTAAATCACCCTTATCTAAGGTGACACACTGCTACACTGACCTAAATAGTGACACGTGTATAGAACTGCACTTCACAACCATATAATATATATAATAATGAGCATTAGTCATGATAATAAGCAATACCTTTGGAAGCCACGGCTGAATCTGGCTCGCAGTAATTTGTTTACCTTTCACTAGAGCTTGAGCTTGACTAGCTACACGGTCTGGTTGTGTTTGTGATTATTTCTCATTTATTTCACGTGTCGGAGCGGACCAAATTCAGCATGTAGTGCCAATCACTGTTTACCTCCCAACATAGCTACACAGTCTGGTTGTGTTTGTGATTATTTCTCATTTCACAATTTTTCCGTTTTTTTCATATATTTTTCCACCCTTGGGAAAATACCCTCGCTATAACGGACCACTCCTCCCCCCCTTTAGTCCGTTATATCGAGGTTTGACTGTATGTACAACTATTAGCTGATTTACGACTGTTCGACTTTACGACCGGCAGTAAATGCAGATTTTTTTTTTTACATTTGTGCCTATAGTGCCTGTAGGCAGTGACTACTAAGGCCCGGATGGTAGGCCCTGGAGGTTCACTTGAGGGCTGTGATGGTTGGTCCTCGCCCGTGGTGGCCCAGGCAGGATTTTTATGGTGACGCCTGTGATGAGAGGCTCATGCCGCCCCCCTGTGTCCTCTGATGCACTTGCAATTGAAGATAGAGTTAATGGACAGGGCATGTGGGTGTTCTTAAGCCACTCGACGGTGCAGAAAGAATTTGGTTCTCATCGGGGATCAAATTCAGTGATACGATGGGTATAACAATAATGAACAATGAAAATGTTGATAAAATATGACTTAAAGATGATTATAATATCATTACACATATTATCATTCTGCCTGCGCCACTACGGGCGAGGGCCTTATTTATTTTTTATTTATTTTATTTTTCATAACATTGGCCGAATTATGTCCAGTTCTACTTACGACCGGTCGGTCGGTCCAAATCACGGTCGTAAGTCGACCACTCGGTGTATACAAACATAGACGGAATACTAACAAGAAAATTTAAACTAAGACTACACACAAACCTCGTTTTCCCGGACTAATAGGGGGGAGCACTGGTCCGGGAACCGCAAAAGTCCGGGAATTGCAAAAGTCCAGGAATTATCCTCATAAAAAAAAAAAAAAAAAAAAAAAGTCCGATGCCATCACCCACCCCCCGGACGTTTATCCTACTCTAGTATTTACTGTCCGACAACCGCCAATATCAACTACCCCGCCTCAGACTTTTACGTCCGCTGAGCATGCTGCCACCTGGCGGGAGGCAGCAGAAAGTGTTCAATAGTCTCAAGAGATGTTTCTGCACCAGGAACAGTTGGGGTCAGGGGACTAACGGAGGCGGGTGCAGGTGAACCGTGAGTGTCGTGTGCCCAGATGTAAACAATACGACCGCTGAGCATGCTGCCACCTGGCGGGAGGCAGCAGAAAGTATTCAATAGTCTCAAAAGACGTTCCTGCACCAGGGGCAGTGGGGGTCAGGGGACTAACAGAGGCCATGCAGGTGAACCTTGCGTGTCGTGTGCCCAAATGTAAACAATATGACCGCTGAGCATGCTGCCACCTGGCGGGAGGCAGCAGAAAGTGTTCAATAGTCTCCAGAGACGTTCCTGCACCAGGGGCAGTGGGGGTCAGGGGACTAACGGAGGCTGTGCAGGTGAACCGTGAGTGTCGTGTTGTCCAAATGTAAACAATACGACCGCTGAGGATGCTGCCACCTGGCGGGAGGCAGCAGAAAGTGTTCAATAGTCTCAGAGATGTTCCTGCACCAGGGGCAGTGGGAGTCAGGGGACTGACGGAGGCAGTGCAGGTGAATCGTGAGTGTTGTGTGCCCAAATGTAAACAATACGACCGCTGAGCATGCTGCCACCTGGCGGGAGGCGCGGACACTGACCAGGGGTGACAGGAGACACTCGGACCGCCGAACAACTTTGTCAGTTTACGAACAGGACCAGGCATTTCAACGAGAGGAAAAAAAAAAAAAAAAAAAAAATTGTCTGGGACTCTGACATATCCCCGTACCTCGGATTTTGTCCGGCAAATCCGATATCCGGGAAATTGAGGTTTGTGTGTACTTTGTGGAGGCGGTGGTCGAGTGGTTAGTGTCTTGGAGTGGTGAGCTCGATGTCCCGAGTTCGAATCCTGCCTGGGGCAACTCTTTCGATCTTCTTTAATGCGATCGACAAGACCTTGGTAGGGGAGCAGAAGGTCCCGAGTTAAAGTCCCACCAAGGAGCAACTGTCAAATCCATTGTTTAGTGGCCGAAGAAACCCGCATGTGGCATACCTGGTCTTCCAACTGCGACTACAGTGTGGTGGAGGGAGCACCAGGTGGCAGCATGAGCCTGACTGAGGATCCGAACGTTACAGAATACAGGATCTTCACATATAGATAATTTTTTTTTTTTTTTTTTTTTTTACATTTGTGCCTATAGCGCCTGTAGGCAGTGACCCAGGGCTCGAATGGTAGGCTCTAGAGCAGTGGTTCTCAAAACCGGGGTCGCAAGTATTATCACAAAGGGTAGTAGGGAGCTCATGGGGTCGCAAGTGTTTTAGCAAGGGTCACAGCCGCTATAGTAGGTCAGGTGTCATGGGAACATAAGAACATAAGAACATAAGAAAATAAGGAAGCTACAAGAGGCCGCGAGGCCTACACGTGGTAGTTCCTGTCACCTAACACTACCTACATCCACCTTTCATCCCCATCCATGAACCTATCCAGCTCCCCTTTAAAGCTCCCTAATGACTCCGCACTAACTACCTGTCTACTGAGACCATTCCATTCATTCACCACCCTATTTGTGAACCAGTTTTTCCCTATTTCCTTTCTAAATCTACGCTTTTTCAGCTTGAATCCGTTACTTCTTGTTCTACCCTGGTTAAAAGCTGTAAGAATTTTTCTACTCTCAANACACATACACACACAACACACAAACAACACAGCACACACCACCACACACCACACACACACACACACACACACACACCACACACCACGGACTATATAAGCATTTTTACAGGGTTTATAATACCCGAGTTTCGCGATCCGCGAGTTTCGCGCTATGCCTCTGGAAGAAAGCAAGCACGAAACTCGGGAGGGTAGTGTATGCTTAAATATATCAGAAAGGTTGACGTGGTACAAATTTAGAGCACTCCGTATCCATATATGCAATAATTCATGCAACTGTACTGGTTCCTTACACAGGCACTACATAGCCAGCTGTAATCAAGCTTATCAAGGGTGTAATGCGGCCTAGTCGAGCAAGGTAGCGCCCGAGACAGGATCTGAGTGGACTTAGAAATTTTGAGGCATCTCATATTTCATAGCGGCCGTGTGGGTTAACCAAGGCTGAGCGCACGCTGGAACCTTTGCAGATGTGAAGTACAATAAGCATACTATTCAGTGCGGTAGTTTATTTCAGTCAAAGCCGGAAGGTCTTCTTATTCAGAATTTCCATATTGTTTATATGTATATGAAAACAAAAACTATTCTACCTCCTCCGACTTTGAACAACAATTAATAACAACGATATTATACACACTTGTTACTGAGATAGATCATTTTTACGTATGTATGTAAATGAAAAATTCAAATTTTCTGGCTGCAAAATTCCTCAAAATTTTGGCTTGATTTGTTTTTTGCATTTTACTACGAAACTATTGACCCAAAAAGAAAAATTACACAAATAATTATGTCCAGCTTCACAAGATCTACCCTATGGCGCTATCCCTTTTTCCTACCATGCCACGTCTTTGAGTTATATATTTTTTTTGGAATTTTAGAAAAAACTTTATTTTTAGGATTATTTATGGATGAAATGTAATTCCGCGTATACCACAGAGACGGCTGTCAAGAGCTGCATCTTTTATATTATATAGTATTCTCCTAACTTTTATGGTTCTTGAGATATTAATGAAAATGTGATTTTCAAAAAAAAATCCTGGGGCCCTCCCTCCCTACCTAGCCTTCAGATTTTCGGCAAAAATATTTACAAAAAATATACAAAAAATATGGTGGGAACCGGGCTTTAGGAAAAAAAATTCGCTGCCCGCCCCGCCCCGCAAACTTTGCTCCACTTTGCACTGCCATCAATCAATCATTGGGGGCATACCTCGGGGGGCGCATCGCCTCGCCAACCCTATGACGCCACTCCCGGGGGTCACCACGCATGAGTCTCCATGCAGGCTCCTTTCCCATACCAAGCAGCTCTCGACAAGAAATATCAACTTGCCCCAGCCCCGAGCCTTGTGGGCGCCCCCTTGGCCTCCTCCACGCCGGATTGTCTCTTACAGATACAACCCCATGGGAAGGATCAGTTTCAGGGTAGCGTGCCACATGCTCATATAGCCGAAGTTGGTGTTGACGACTATGCAAGTAATAGGCCTCGATTCAGTCTCACGGTGCAATTGCTGATTTGACACGTAATCATCCCAGCGATACCCCATGATCTGCGAAGGCACTTATTACCAAAGGCATTGATTCGTCTCTTCAAGTCATATTTAGTGTCCATGTCTCACAACCATATAGTAAGACAGGGATCACAAGCGACTTGAAGATCCAGATCTTTTGTCCTCCTGCACAGGTACCGACAACGCCAAATACTCCCGCTGAGCGAGTCCATAGCACCGTGGGCTATGCCAATCCGCTGTAAGACTTCTTGACGTGCCCGCCGTCATTATGGGACTGCGCTACCAAGGTATGTAAAATTTTCCAAGTTTCTAAATTTCCTCGCCGCACGCAGAACAGACGTCTGCTTCATCTAGTAAGTCCCAAAAACACCTGGCCTTGGTCTTGAGCCAGGAGACCTAAATTCCCAAAGGCTTTGCCCCCTGTGCAGCACCTCGAGAGCCATCACCAGGATTTCCAGCGACCGGAAAAGGGATTACGGGGTATCTCGACAAAAAAAAGATCAAAACCTTGGTGTTCCCGACGGATGCTCCACAATCATTTTATCTAAAAAACCCCTTGTCCAATACCCAGCCCCTAAAAAGGCGTTGAAAAGTGAGGGGCAAGGACGCCCCCTTTTTCCCCTCACTCCTGTATTAAAAAAAAAAAAAGTTTGGATACCCCTGTCCCACGTTTTCACACACTCTCAGCCCCAAAAAATACAGACCGGTTAAAAACCCAATGCCCTTTGCGGGAAATCCCGCAAAGTCGCAGAAAAATCCCAGAGTGACCACCATGCACTGACCCAAACCCTTTTTGGAGTTTCAACATACCCGGGCAAGCATCCCCTGCCCGAAACTCACGTGGGCCCTTCCCCCCCAGGACAAAAGCGCTGGATACGGTCCTTGTTGTTTACCGGGCCCTGAACCCAGACTGCTGGGGCCCTCGGGATGCCCCACCCAGATGACTGCAGATCCTGTCAGCAATAGAGGGGGGAAAGCACCTTCCCCTGGAAACCTGAGCAGTGAAACCCCGGGCGGTAATTTTTTGCGTCCTGACAGTCCCCTTTCCCTTTCCAGATGGGGGCGCCCCCCCCCCTTTTTCCAGTCAGGATAAAATGGTACCTGATTCCACACGGCATTCAGGACAGCATGAAACCCCCCGGATCAGGGCCTAAACCCCCGCTTTAAAGGGCTCCGCACGTTATTCCAAACCCAGTCCCTTTTCCACCCCCAACTTAGCTACAGCCTTTTCTAACTTCGTCAAAAAAAGGGGTGCGGTTTCGCCCCAATGGGAGGCCCGGGCATCCACTGCCTGCAATCCAGTGGTGTAAAGTTTGTTTAGTTGGGAGTTTTGTCCCCGTAAACCCAACTCCCAAAGTCTCACCCCCGACCCTCTGCCCATCCATGCCCCGACTGGGGCCCCCATCTGCGCTCGAATAGCCCCCCCCCCCCCCGGATGGAGATTGGAAGGGACCTTTTTTTCGGGGCTCGGTGGCGGGTCGGGGGTTCATTAGCGTTAAAATTTGACCCTCGACATCCTCAGCGAGACCCTTGGGAAAACCCCCTTTTCCCTTGCCCTCTCCCCAGGAGGGTTCTAGCCCCGGCATGAAAGACCCCCTGTGCTGGTCCGGGTTTCCCAGCCGCCTGGCAGCCCCACTCTCCAAGATTTTTCCACCCGTCCCCGTCGGGGAAAAAACCAAAAGGGCCTTTTAAACCCCGGCCCGCTCCCCAATACACCCCTTTGGGGCAGCCTGTAGGGGTTTAACGTTTGAGTATCCCACATTCCCTTTTAAGGGTCCTCGAGGGCCCGAGCACATAAAATCGATTTCAGCCCTCCCACCACATACTCATGGCACATGTCAAGTCCTTCATTTTTCTAAAGATAAAACAAAATATGGTTCCCCTCTGAGATTCTTCTGGATTTTCCCTTTAATTTTAAATGTAAAAAACCCAAGTCTGCGATCTTTTCCCAAAAAAACTCAGCCTCCGGTAAACCCTGCAGTTCTGGGGGATCCCCAACAAGTGGTCGATCTCCTTAGCTCCCCCCGGGCTTTTCCCAAACCCAAACATCCTTACCAGGAACTGCCAAAATTAATTGAAAATTTTTTCATTGGTGGGTTTTTTAGGTATTTTTTTACAGGGGGAAACCAAAATTCCCAAACACAATTGGGAGGGGTTTTTTTTGGGGGGGGACCTTTTGGATTCTGGGAAAACTTTCCCAAAAATTAGCTTCCTGTCGCAAAAAAGGGTTTTTTAAAGATTAATGACATGTTGTTCATGGGGGGAGGCGGAGACAATGTTTATGAGCCTCTCATCTTCCTCTTGTGACCTCCATAAACTCTGTTCTTCCCTTGCCGCGGACACTTTTGTAATGCAATTTGGCTTTGGTTAGGGGTTTAAAAGGCGGGGGGGTTGGGTTATTTTTTGTGATTTTAAAAGGGTGGGGTTTAGGTTATTTTAAATTTTTCAAAACCCATCTCAAATCCCTCCTTCCTTTTAAAAAACATCTTAGATCTCCAAACCGTGTGATTTGCGAGGGAAAAACTCAAGAGAGAATGTTTTTTAAATCCAATATAAACCCAAAACCCCACTCCCTTGTGTAAGGAATTTTGGTCAAAAGTGTAAAAATATTTCCGTATTTTACCAGGACCGAAGTGTTTGGGTCTTTTAAAGGCCGTATTTTTTTGGGGCCGTGAACCAATTAGCCGTGAGACGTTTGGGCCATAAGATGTTTAGGCTGCGGGAACCTTTGGGGCCGTGAATGTGTAGGCCGAAGGGCCCGGGGTTGCAGCGTTTGTGAACTTTTGTCCCCCACTTGGGTCATACCGAGCTACCAAAAAAAATTTTCCCCGAAAATTTTCCCGATAAATACACCGTTTTAAGTACAACCTTGGGTTTAAAAAAAATATATTCCTAAATGATTTTATTTTTCATTGAATTCAGGTTTTCACACCACATAACAAAATTTTTGTCACTTTTGCTACTATATATGCATCCCCTTCATTACTTATTTTTTTGTCGTCCCACTTTATAACTATAAAGGGCCCAAATTCCCCCCGGGGGAACATCCCCCCAAAAAAAAAAACCCCGGGGCCCTTGTTTCAAACAACCGATTTTTTTCACCCCAAAATTGGTCTTTTTTTTGGCCATTTTTTTTTACTTGTTTTTTTTTTTTTTTTTTTTTTTTTTTTTATTTTTTATTTATTTTTATTTTTTTTTTTTTTTTTTAAAAAAAAAAGGGGGAAAAACTTTGGGGGGTTTTGTGGGCTTTTTATTTATGCATAAATTTTTTATTTTTTCGCGTTTAAACCCCCGGGGATGGGCCTTCGGCTGCTTCTTTGTCAAATTCCTTTTGTCCTTACTTTTAAAGGTTAAGAAACTGTGATTAAAACATGGTCATTTTTTGGGTCACTTTTCCCCATTTTTCCGACCTACCTTGGGCCCCCCCAAAGGCCCGGATAATTATACTTAGCTTACGGGTAAAACCTCCAATGGCCTAGGGACAAAAGGGGGGGGAGTGGTCGGGTTAAAGCCGATTGTCCGTTATAGCGAGGGAAATTTTCCCCAAGGGGGGAAAAATATGGGGGAAAAAAAAAAAATTTAAAAAAATGAAAAATAATCACATACCCCCAAACCGTGTTGCTATTTTTTGGAGGCAGACAGTGACTGGCACTAAAATCCCTAATTTGGTCCGCCCCTACCAGAAAAAAAGGGAAAAATTAATTTTAAAACACAACCAAAAACCATGTAGCTATGTTTGGGAGGAAAACAGTGTGGGCGCTACATCGGGGGGATTTGGCACCTACCCCCAGGGACTGTTGGGGGCTGGTATTAGGAGAGGTTTAAGTACCCCAACTTGCTCATTACGGCTTGGTATGCTATGAAATTTCTTATTCTAATTAAAATTTTAACACATAATCACTTAATTGCTTTTATTCATACTAGGGAGTAAAAATATAAAATCTTTTAACGCTATTCCTCTTCTTGGCCCTCACCACCCCACGGCAGGTGCTCGGGTTTTGGTTTGGGGCAAGGAACTTTGTTCCCAAAATACCCCATTTCGCTAGACTTCCTTAAAAGCCCCTTTCGGCGTGTGGGTGAGGCGGCGGGTTAAAAATCACGGGGTTTCTCAACACAACAAAACAGGCAAAAAAAATTTACTGACTTATTTTTTGGGTTTAAATGAAAAACCCCCAAACCCACAAGCCCCAAGCCAAGAGTAATGTATGTACGTCCTTTCCCCCAAAATCGCTTCTAGATTGTCCCCAAGGAAAGAGACTTCCCCACATCCCCACAGTCCTTTTCCCCCCCCCCCCCCCCCACCCCCACCAAAACCCCCCCATTAAAAACCACACAAACCACGCCACCAAAACACCACCACGCGACTCCTCCAGGAGCGCTTTTGCATCTGTCCCCCCCGACCCCCCTGAAACCCCTCTGTCCTCTTTGGGGGGGGGGGGTCCCAGGGGAAGGGGCGGCACGAAGCTCACGTCCCCCCCCCCCCAAAACCCCCACCACACCCCACCCTGGGCATTAAAAGGTCGTCCGACGCGTACCCTCAGTTCCTCAAAAATTTCCCCTCGCCACCACCAGTTCAAAACACAACCCACACACATACCTCCAAACCGCTCTCACACCCACCCCCACAAACCCCCCAACATGCCTCCCAACACCACTACCTCCCCATCACCACTAAGGGCATAACGCCATGCGTAAAAATACTTTAAAGGGCGCTCATCCACGGTTTGGCAGCGGGGCCCCCGCGGGCAGCGGGACTTTACAGCGGCCATGCCATAAACACTAATGTCACTATTTTAAACAATACCTTCTCCCACAAAATCCTAGAAACACAGGCTCCTTCCTTATATTTTTAATATGTGATCCCTCAAAACCCCTTTAAAAACCCAAGCTTTCCCCCAAAGTAAAAATGGAAAATAATAAAATTAGGGTTGAGTTATTATTTTCGGCGGCGATAAGCGGTCTGATTGAAAAAAATTTAAAAAAAAAAAATAGAATAAATTGTAAACGAAAATGGAGTCCGTTACATCCGAAGTCTGTTAATCGAGGTCCTTTTATATGGGGATTTTGGGCTGAAACTAGGGCTTCACATCACACTACTATGCGCCACATCCCCCAACTAGGTGTCACACCACACTGGTAAAAACAATCAAAACACCAATCACCACTGGTTTAACACATCTCGGGTTCCCTTTAGCTATCTAGCACACTACCACCCCTTACGCTACAACCCCCAATTAATTCATCAAGGCCCTTTTTTTCCCGAAATTTTTGTAGGCAATAGCTGCATAAGCCCTCCGCGAGCCCGCGGCCAAAACCGTAAAACTTTTAAAAGCCCAACTGCCATGAAAAAGGCCCAAATTTTGTACAAAAAAACGCTGATTTTTTCCGTACTGTTAACAAAAAAATTTAAAATTTTTAAAAAATATAATATTAAAAAAATGGTAAAAAAAAAAAAAAATTTTAAAAAACAATCTAACATAGGGAGTTATAGTAAAAACCCCTTTTAGTCAGGATGTAAAAAAAAATCTTTTTAAAACCATAGTCCCCTTTGAAATTAAAACACTAAAGTCTAGACTCGGGTGCCCGAAATAATGGAAATTTTAAATTTGATTACAGAATAGGTGCATCAAACATATAACAGCTGCATTTTTTGTTTTTATGCAGGACTCTATAACATGGGTCTGCGGGTGACTGCAGACAGCCAGAAAAAATTGTGGAAATTTTAAAATTTCCCTTTTTTATTTTTAAAATGATCCCATAAGGGGAAAGGGGGACCCGGTAAAAAATTTGTTTTAAAACGCCCCTGCCTTTCGCCTTCCTACCCCATGAGGGACTAAACTTTTTTTAAAGCCCCTCTTTTACTAAACTTCAAAACCCCTGGCAAGCTGGAAATTTGGTTTAAAATCAAAGGGCAAAATGAAATAAAAAGAAATTTAAAAAGGTGCTATTCTCCCGTCGCAGTCTAGACCGCGGGCCCGGGGGCCTCTCCCCGCCCTCCCTCAAAGGACGCAGCCGGGGGGGGGGGGTTAGGGTTAAAGGGTTTGGTTAGTTTTTGTTTTCTTATTTTAAAATAAACTAAAACCCAACCCTTTAAACCCAACCTGCCTGGCTGCTGTACGTGAGGGGGGGGCTTGGCCCCCGGGCTCTGACTGTGCCCGATGTCGACGGCGGGGTTTTTCACCTATTTATTCTTATTTGATCATTTTTGTCCGGATTTTGCCAGAGTAACAGCTTCCAAAAGGGTTTGAAGGTTAGTAAAACGTGTATGACAAAAATAAGTCCTTTAAAGGGAAATAAGCGAGATATGGCAGGGGCGATAAAAAAAATCTTTACCGGCGCCCTGCATGTTTTTAAAATTTTTTTTTTTTTATTTGCGCTTTTAAAATTTTTGTTTCCTTTTCCCCAAATGCACTTGCACAAAAGGGACTAAATGAGGCCTCCCAAAGTACAAAAATTATGTTACTTTGTACAAAGGTTCATTTGGGACGGCCACGACTGTTAATTCTTCTGTGCCCCCCTCAACGTCATTTTTTGTGCAGAAAACCCCCATGTTAAAAAAACCCCCATGTGGGAAAGGACTCCATATAAAAGCTGTCTATCCCTGTGTTCCTGTGTAGGAAATCCATTCCTGTACTTTAGGGGCAGCAAGTTGTGCACGTGAAGCGAGCTTCTCAAATGAAAGAAAACCTGCTCTGGGAGGGAAATTAAAAAAGGGGGCAAAAAACCCCTGAATATATTAAAGAACGGCCCCAATGTCATTATACCGTATTTGCCCGGCGCATAAGACGCAGTTTTTTTCCCTTTAAAAAAGGGAAAGCAAATTTACCCTGCGTCTAATGCGGCCCCTATTACGCATGAAAGGTCGGGCAGAGAATGGGAGAACACCGGGGGTGTATTACTAAAGGGGGCTGGAGTTTTTCTGTGTTGAGCAGTAGTCCACTGAGCCCCAAAATTGTAACTGTTTAATTCAACATAATGCATAATACAAGAAAAGGGTTTGGGGTTTAAAGAAAAAGAGCTGGGGTAACAAAAATAAACGTTTTTTTCTGGGGGCCAAGATGGGCCCTGCAATGTAAACATTTATCCACCCCCCCCTGCTCCTCCCTTTTAAACCTTGTATCTCAGGTCTTTCCGCTTCAAACCCGGGATCTTCACTCGGGGGAACGCCCTCTGCACACCCCACCCGGGGCATTACCCCTCAAACTCCTCCCCCCACCCAGGGAAAAAAAACAAACATCCCGCAATTAAAGTACCTTAAAACCCCCCTTCAACCCCGGGGCCCCCCAAATTGACACAACAGTTGGAAGGAGATGGTAGAAGGGAGGCAGAAAATGGTGATGGAATTTTTTGCTGGACTGGGTTTTTGTTGATAAATGGAAAAAATGAAACAAAAAGCGTGTTAAAAATTTTTTTTTTTGTTAGCGGTGAAAAGGAAAGGGGTTTTATCTTGGGGGGGTCCGTCTTAAAAAAAACAAAACCCAAAGGGTGGAGAAAGGGCGTCGTTTCTTTGTAGTTTATTTGACAGCGAAATTTTTTACAACTTTGGGGGGGGAAAGGGGCGCGGCGTTTTGTCTTTTGTGTTCCTTTTGGCTTACTGAATTACTGGCTGGTGTTTTCGTTGTGTCGGGGGAGGCAAGTCAGGTCATCGCAGGGGCACCCCTTAAACCCGTTCCCAGACATGGGGTTTGGCCTTTAAACCGATGCAGTTTTTTGTGTGAGGTTTGTGTTAGCGCCACTACAGTGGTAAGCGGTGGGATAGAGACAGCATAGGTCTTTGTACTAACCCCGCCCCCCCCCAATCCTCACCCCTGTCCCTCACGGATTAAAGGGAAAATGTAAAGAAAGGGGTGCTAGTAAAAGGTTGCAACGGTAATGTAGAAAGGGACCCAAAAAATTCCAAAACCGGGGCAAACCCAAACAAGACCCATCACGGGGGGGCCCATCGTCCCCTCAAGGCCTAATCACACCCTACCATCATGGTGCCCCGGGACCGTCTCATCACTCCGTTTTGAATTTTTTTTACATTCAAACAAATAGACGTGTTTTTCACTTCCCCTCCATACCCCCCCAAACCGGGGTTTTTGTCAGTTTAAAGGGTTTTTCCCGGGAAAAATAATTTTTCCCCGGGGGGAAAAAAAGACTTTGCCGTGCTGAAAATTATCGGGGTTTTTTCCTCCTTATGGGCCTTTTAACAAAATGTCTTTTGAGTTCAAAATCCCTTTTTCCATCCACCAATTTTCTATTAAAGCAAAATTTCTACCAATAGCCTCTGAGGCACCATAAAGTCCCGCTTAAGGGTGGCAGGGAAATGCCGAAATGACGAACCCTGACAAAAAAGTGTGAATACAAGGAACGGGGGGATGAAAAGCTGCCGTGATTTCAGAGTGTTGGGAAACAGCCTTCACCCCGTAAACCCTTTCCCGAAAAAGACTAATCAAACCCCCCGACTGCGATAGATTAAAAGTGTAAACCGGCCCCAAAAATTGGCGATCCCGCAACGGTGCCCTTCAACAATTTCAACAATAACACCCAAGTGAGGTGGCTACCTTCAGACAGTGTTTACCTAAAAATCTTCGTAAAAATTTGTTTTTTGGCAAAAACCCCCGACTTTTGAGGGGCCGGGAAAATTGTCTCCTGATATTTTTTAAAGTGTTTTGATTAATCTGGCCCCTCGTTTTTTTTTGGATCAATGTTTGTTTACATGTGTGTGCGGGGGGGGGGGCAAACCCGCCCCTCCCGGTCCGCCCCGCAAACATTTCTAAAGCTTCACAATGCCCTATTATTGGTTTAAAACACTGTATTCGGTTTTTTTTTCTATATCCCTCTTTTAAATAAAACCCAAAAACCCCCCTCTAACCAACCAATTTTATTAAACCTTTGTTAACTTTCCCGGCTGAAATAACTGTAGATTTTTTTGGGACTAAAGTTTAAATTTTATTTTTTTATTCATTGCGGCCATAGGAAATTTGGGGGTCAAAAAATACTCAAATGAAGAAAGCTTAAAACATGGTGTCGGTAAAAGTTTTTTTTAGGGCTTTTGAAAGCCCCCTCCAAAAAAATACCAATTCTATATTTTAAATATTCCTTCTAAAAACAAAGCAAAAACAAGAAAGGCATACCTACAACAAATTTAAAACAAGCTTTTATGTCAAAAAGGTAACCCAAAAAATTAGAATTTTAAATTTTGTGGGGCATCCTGCAATATATTATGCCCCATTTTGATTTTCCCTGTCATTCCCCCTTTTCATTTTAACCTTATAAAATTTTTTCATTCACATTCTTGCAAATGGGGAAAATTTTAGGGGCTCATAATCATTTGCTTTTCCCCCACAAATCCTTTTTTTTTTAATAAATTGATAAATTTTCGATTCTTTTTTTTTCCCCCTCAAAAACACCCTTTTTTATTTTTTTTTTAAAAACCTTTCTTGTAAAATAGAGGTGCGTCTTTTGCGCAGGTGCGTTTTTATGCGCCGGCAAATACGGGATTACACTACCCCCCCGATTTTCACGCTAATGCAGTTTTGCGGAAACCTCGAGTTTTGCGCCGAGGGCCTAAATTCTAAAAAAACCCCTTTTGACTTTTGCGCATTTTCCCCGAACTTTCGCGTGGGTTTGTACATTTTTTTTTTTTTTTTTTGTTTTTTGTGTGTGTGTGGGGCGCCTACTGCGCCGTTTTGGCAGTGACCCTCCAGGGGTTTTGGGGTGGTAGGGCCCCGGAGGTTTTAAATTGAGGGGTGTGATGGTTGGCCCCTTTTCCCGTGGGGGCGCAGACAGAAAATTTTTATAGTGACACCCGTGATTAGGGGGCCCCATGCCGCCCCCCGTGTCCCCCGATGCACTCACAAAACGAAGATAAGTTAATGGGCAGCGTGTGGGTGTTCTTAGGCCACTCACGGTGCAAAAAAGATTTTTAAAAAGGATTTTACAGCCCTCATCAAAGGGTCGAACCCCGGTCACCGGGGAATGGGCCCCTCGGGGACTTTTTTTCTTTTGACCTTTTTCCTGCTTAGTACCGCTTTGTAGGTCTTTTGTCAAGCTCGGGGGGTGCTCGGCTTGAAAAAAAATATCTTGACGCTAACCAAATCTGCTACTGCCCCCCATAAGACGTAAACGGGACAAGTCTTCCTACCTTTTCCCGCTTTGAATAGTAAATTTTAAAAAGGGTTAGTATAGCTTGTATGTATTTTTTCTTTGTTTTTTTCTTTTGTTTGTGGGGGTTTTTTTTCTACAGGAGCAGCCGGTGTCCCATAAAATAGGTAACACCTCAAAAAAAGTAGGGGACCCTTTCCCTTTCACCCCCGCCGTTTTTTACGTTTACCACAAAATTTCTCCTTTATAAGTTTATTAACCTGATGTGTGTGGCTGTGGTTTTTTTGGAGGGACTGGGGGGACAGGAGAGAAGAGAGGAAAGGCATTGTACAGTGTTATTTCCGTATAACACGGGCCAAAAAACCCCCAAACCCTCAGCTGACAAGAAAATGTGTCAAGCTCAAATCACTAAGGGGCCCCAAAAAGCATCCGCTGGGGGACTCCCAAAATCAAGCTCAATCTCAAGCTCCTCTCCTCCCTCCTCTTCTCTACCTAGGTTGGCCAAGCCACCACCCCGGGGAAGGTCGGATCAAAACCCCTAGGCTAACCCCCGGGTTCCCCCTTAAATGCTGGGGACAGGGGTTGGGGGGGCTTTTAAAGGATTTTTTTGGGGGAAAAACGTGAGTATTTTTAGCTGTAAAAAAAGTAGGTACACAGCTCTAAATTTAAACCTCCAGTGGCTACCATCCCACCCCTGGAGATCACTGCCCAAGGGCGCTTTTGGGGCGCACAACCCCACACACACAACACACAAAACAAAACCACACAAAACCCACACACACACACACACACAACACACACCCCCACACACACACACACACAAAAACCACACACACCCACCCCCACTCCGTGGTGAAAGGGGAAAAGAAACGCTGGGTTTTCAAAACCAAAAAGCCCCGGGGTTTTCAAATCCCCGGGCAAGGGGAAAACAGGGGGGGGTTTTTTCCCCTTAAAACCCGACCCCCTGCCCCCCCAAAGGCATAAAGGGGTACCGGGGTGTTACCGGGGGGTTTTGTGCCCTGCTCTCCGGGGTGCTGGCTTCGGCCAAAACAAAGCACAAAGGGAGGGGATGATAAAAATTTTGAAAAATGGAGAGGGGGCCCAAAGGGGCTTTGCTCTGGCCCCTGTAAAATACAACTAGATGAATACAACTAATGAAAAACAAACACAACAAAAAACACACACACACACACACACCACACACACACACACACAAAACCCCACCCCCCACACACACACACACACCCCACAAAACAAAAGGGAACTCCATAGTGTGGGGTTAGCACGCTTGGCTCAAAACTGAGAATCCCGGGTTCGATCCCCGGGGGGAAAGAAAAAGACAGACGGGCGGTTTTCTTAAAACCCGAGCCCCTGTCCACCCAGCAGTGAATGGGAAACCGGGTTTTTACCCGGGGGGTTTGGACCCGCCCCCGGGGGGTGGTGGTTTCGGGGCCAAAACACTAAACACTGAGGTGAATGATAAAAAAAATTTTTGATTTTGGAGAGGGGGGCCAAAACGACATTGCCGGCCCTGTAAAATAAAAATAGATAATACAACTAGACAAAATACACACACACACAAACCCCACACACACACACACCCCACAAAAACACCCACACACACACACACACCACACACCCCACACACACACACACACACACACACACGAAAAGATCGGGGGTTAGGGGATTACGGCCCAATTTGGGTCACCTGGGAACACATAAACAAGATCACAGGGGGATACATTTTCATTTCCCTGGGGAAAATATAAGATGGCATTAAAATATCTGGTTTAAAAATGTTTTAAAAAATTGAAAACTCTCTGATTCGCCCGGGTTTTGGGAATTGCAGCAGTGTTTTGGGTAAACCACCTAAAAAAAGGATATAAGAAAGATTGAGAGAATAAAAAGAGCGGGCAAAAAAAGGGGCTCCAAGCCTGAGAGATTTACCATATGAAAAAGACTTTCAAGACAAAAACCCCCCAACTTTTTGAAAAAGAAAAAAAGGGGAATTTTATGGGCAGTGTGACAAAAAAAAATACAGTTTCCCCGTATAGAACATGAAGCCGGGAAAAACCCTTAATGCAAAAGTTTTAATGCAAAAAGTTTTCCCGGGTTTTTTCAAAGGAAAAACTGGTTTAAAAATAGATTTGGAGACGGACAGTATGGGGCATAGCTTTTTTCCCTTATTTTAAAACTAGGAAAATACAACAGGTAAATACACACACACACACATAAAAAAAAAAAAAACCTCCCCCGGCCCTAAATAAGCTTTTTTTACATGTTTTAAATCCCTGAGTTTGGGGGGCGTCCGCAAGTTTCGCGCTAGCCCCCGGGGAAGAAGCAAGAAACAAAACTCGGGAGGGTATTTGTATATTTTCACCGGAAAGAAATCGTCGCAAAACAAAAAATTTTGACCTCAAACCGCTACTGTTTTTTTTTGGGCTTTTCAACTTAGGGGTTTTTTATAGGGGAAAAAATTTTCCCCTATCTGCAACTTTCTGCTTATATGAAAAGTGTAAAATTTTAAAAGGCAACTGAGTATTAACGCACCCCGGGCTAGGGGAAGGGCGTAAGGTTACCCCGCCGCCCCTCCCCCCCTCCTTATATCACTTGTTTCTTGCAAAAACCTGCTGGCACTTTAATTGGGCCCCAAAAAGGGGCCCTAAAAGCTGCCAGGGGGGGAAAAAAACAGGGTTTATGGCTTTAGTTGGTAAAGGGCTCACAACCGTGAAATTGGAAAGATGATTAGGAAGATGGAGACAGCTATTTGTCGTGTCAAGAAATTTTTCCGCCCGCGCTCGGGACGGCACCACTCTGGAGAGGGAAAATGGGGGGTTGGGGGGGAAGAGGGAAAACCACACAAGGACTGAAAGATGCTGGAAACGTGAAATAAAGGGAAAGGGCCCCCTTTGTCACAGCCAAGGGAAATGAAGGGGGTGCCCGCTGAGTGTTTGGGGGAGGTTTCATGGAAAATTTCCCGCATCCCGCTTCAGAAAGACAAATTGCCTTCTCATCACGCCGCTCACAAAAAAACTCCTTCTGATAAAATGAGGAAGCGCGGCTCGCTTTTTGCAAGACTTTGAACGGGTGGGCCCTCAGAAGACTGGCGCAGGGGTTGGGGTTCAGTGGGCAGAGTGCCTTTAAAAAAATCTCTAAAAGACAAAAAATTGTGCGTCGTCCGTCAGGTGCCGATCGTTTTTGACAGTAAAAAAAAACGGTTTAAGACAGACAATTCCCGCGGGGGGTGATGGTTGGGGGTATTTTTAGTGGGGAAAAGGGAACTGGGGGTTTGTACTTTTTTAGACAAAAAATGTGGACATGAAAAGTTGTACAGTAAAAAACTTATAACTCGGCACGATAGGGGCCCCTGGCCCTTGCCGAGTTATTCAATGTGCCCGAGTTATGCAAAAGTCCCCCTCTGATATGGGTAAAAAAAAAAAAAAAAAAAAAAAACAGAACTGTAAAAAGAAAAAAACTCACTTACCATGAACGGGTGAATGTGTGGATTTGTATCAAACTCAGCACAAAAACCAAACCCTGGACGTACCTTTTTCCCCTTGCCAGCCCCTTTCACTTTTCCTGCCGGGTCGCTCTTCAATTTTTATTTTCCCCTTTCCCACTGGAACACCCTTGCATGATGGGGCGGGTATCTTGATATCAGGGATTACTCATACAGTACTGTATGATGTAATTTCCCAAAAAAACGTTAAAAATGGGGGCAAATTAAACAAAGGTCAGGAAACCCGTGCCGGGAGGCTGCACAAATGTTTTTTTCGTCCCAAACAAAAATCTTTGGTTACGAATCCCCAACCAATAACATTGCTGAAATTTGTGTTATACACTTTGTGATATTGTTTGGGAAAGTTTTGGCATTGATTATTATTTTTGGGTCCTACCAAGCTTGTGGGTTTTTTAAGCAGAAAAAAAAAACCTTTTTTAAAATTTTGACAAAAAACGGGAAATTTTATCCAAGACGGTTTCTTTGACGACATAAAAAACGGCTCCTGACAGCCTACCACTCGTTCCCAAACCCTTTGGGTTTACTTTGCCACCTATTTTACGTGTTTTTAAAATAACATTCAAAGTTTGTAATTTAAAAATGTAGCCCAAAAGAAAACCCAAAGGGTGCCCTATGCAGGGGGAAAAATTAAGCCGACCTGCAGGAAAAGATCAAAAAGGACAAATATCGATTTATGCGGACCCGACGGTATGCCGGGGGTGTAAACGAAGGGATGGGTTATAACATCAATATGGGCCCGGGAACCCAATTTTTTGCCGAAAAAATTTTTTGTTTTACATTTTCACAAAGAGGTTTTGGGGCATAGAAATACAGGGTGAAAACCCCTGAATCAGTAGGTAAAAAAAGTCGGGTACAAAAGTGGGTTAGGCGTCAAAATGGGTTCTCAACCCGAGTTCCGATCCCGAGTGAAACCCATTACCACTTTAAATCTTCTGCAACCTGAGTTCTAAGAACACCCAAAAAAAAAAAGGGAAATGTTCCATTTTCTCTTACCTTCGCTTATCATTGGGTACACACGGCATGAGCCTCTAATCACAGGCGTCAGTCCAGGGCCGGATTAAGGGGGGGGCTACCGGGGCTCTAAGGCCCCCCAAAAGGGGCCCCCACCATATGTATATTAGCTTTAAGCAGTAATATTTAAAAACATTGGCAAGTTACAAAACCAAAACATATTTGCCTGTCTCTGTTTCATCCTTTATCTCTGAATACCAGTCTATCATTAATAGTTCTTTGCCAAACATAGGCCTCAAAATACCCCACAAAAGTGCTTAATTTTTGTTGCGAATATAGGGCCCCACAAAAGCTGAGCCCCAGGGGCCCCCCCAGCTCCTGATCCGGCTCTGGGCGTCACTTATAACAATCCTGCTGCGCCACCACGGGCGAGGGCCAACCATCACAGCCCTCGTGTGAGCCTCCAGGGCCTACCATCCCACCCCTGTAGCTCACTGCCATACGCGCTATAGGCATAGGTGGGAAAAAAAAAAAAAAAAAAAACTAAGCTGCTTTGCCATGCCCCAGGGTTTTATCAAATTCGAGTTATACAGTGCCGAGTTATAAGGGTTTTACTTTTATGTGGGAAAGTTTTTGCTGAAAAAGTTCAAAAAAAATTATATAAAAAGT
>JACEEZ010025752.1:182743-188656 GCA_016584305.1 Chionoecetes opilio | reverse complement strand
TATCACCGAAATTGGGCTTCTTCACCTTTTTACCCTTCCTCTCCCAACTACTATGTACGCGTTTGACGGCACTGTTACCTTCCGGCCTACTATCAGTAGCTTTTAATCCTTCACGCCGCTTTCCTTGCTATATAAATTGTTGTTGTTAGCCATATAATTACGAAAAGTAGCTTACTATACTAAATTAACTAGTGGACAAGTAGATTCACCGAATTCACTTTGGTGGACGAAACTATTTTTTTCTGATGAGTTTTGATGTGTTTTGAATTAACCTGCTAACCGTTTCTGTCACAATAAAAAAAAAATAAAAAAAAATCTTAGGTAAAGATTTTTTTTTTTTTTTTTTTTTTTTTTTTTTTTTTTTTAAAGTTAGGTCAAGGTTACGTTAAATATAGGTTAGGTAAAAGTTAGGTTAGGTAAAGGTTCGGTTAGGTTAAAAAAAAAAAAATAATAATTGTCATTTTGCAAACATAAATAAATAATTTGCGGCAGAAACGGTTAGCTGCTAGCAGATTAATTAAAAACACATCATCACTCACCAGAAAAAAACTGTTTCGTCCACCAAAGGAAGGTTCGGTGTTCATCTGGAAATTTACCCAATATTGCTCACTCATTAAAATTGTCTAATGGTAGCCAAATTACAATGGAAATTACGTTCTGGGCCTCAAGGGGTTAACCCACTGAAAGACAGATGCCCTCACCCTGCTCAGGCACAGCTCTATAAGCTCCTCCAGGCTCCACTGCCTCGGAAAGACGTGAACAAACCACCTTCTGCCTTCCACCGAGTCAACATACAAGAGGAGGAATAATGAAGGCGAGACTTGGCACTTGGCACCATAGCCTAAATCACAACTCCCCCACTAAAACGACCAATCTCTACCTACTAATTAATACACTTTATGACAAGCCGACGAGACGAGTAACAAGAAGGGTTACAGGGAGTTTCGTACACAGGTTGTTTCGTACCCAGGTTTTGTTAGTTGTTTCGTACACTGATTTCAAGTTTTTTCGTTCATACCTGGCGTCATTTCGTAACTCTAGTAATCAAGTTCAACTCTGAGCTGAGTGTACGAAACGACTATGGTTTCATATAGACTACGAAACAACTTTTTGGGGTATGAATCTACTGGTGTACGAAACAACTTGTGTACGAACTGACTGCACCCCATCACAACTCCCCCACTAAAACGATGAATCACCACACACCCTACCACATTAACCACAGCCTCCACCACACACCCAACACAAACCTTCACCACACACCCTACACATTAACCACAGCCTCCACCACCACCCTACCACATTAACCACAGCCTTCACCACACACCCTACCACATTAACCACAGCCTCCACCACACCCTACCACATTAACCACAGCCTCCACCACACACCCTACCACATTAACCACAGCCTCCACCACACACCCTACCACATTAACCACAGCCTCCACCACACACCCTACCACATTAACCACGGGCCTCCACCACACCCTACCACTTTAAACCACAGCCTCCCCCACACACCCTACCACATTAACCACGGGCCTCCACCACACACCTACCAATTAAACCACAGCCTCCACCACACCCTACCACTTTAACCACAGCCTCCACAAAACCCCTACCACTTTAAACCACAGCCTCCACCACACACCCTACCACATTAACCACAGGCCCCACCCACCCACCACATTAACCACAGCCCCACCACACCCTACCACATTAACCACAGCCTCCACCAACACACCCTACCACATTAACCACAGCCTCCACCCACACCCTACCACTTTAAACCCACAGCCTCCACACAAAACCCCTACCACTTTAAACCACAGCCTCCACCACACACCCTAACCACATTAACCACAGCCTCCACCACACCCTACCACATTAACCACAGCCTCCACCACACCCTTTACCCATTAACCACAGCCTCCACCACACACCCTACCACATTAACCACAGCCTCCACCCCCAAACCTACCACATTAAACCACAGCCTCCACCACACCCTACCACATTAACCACAGCTCCACCACACACCCTACCACATAACCACAGCCTCCACCACACCCTACCCACATTAACCACAGCCTCCACCACACCCTACCACATAACCACAGCCTCCACCAACACCCTACCACATTAACCACAGCCTCCACCACACCCTACCACATTAACCACACCCCTCCACCAAAACCCTACCACATTAACCACAGCCTCCACCACACACCCTACCACATTAACCACAGCCTCCACCACACACCCTACCACATTAACCACAGCCTCCACCACACACCCTACCACATTAACCCCAAGCCTCCACACACACCCTACCCACATTAACCACAGCCCCCACCACACACCCTACCACATTAACCACAGCCTCCACCACACCCTACCACATTAACACAGCCACCACACACCCTACCACATTAACCACAGCCACCACCACACACCTACCACATTAACCACAGCCACCCCCCACACACCCTACCACATTAACCCCACAGCCTCCACCACACCCCTACCACATTAACCACAGCCTCCACCACACACCCTACCACATTAACCACAGCCTCCACCACACACCCTACCACATTAAATACAGCCTCCACCACACACCCAACCACAGCCTTCACAACACACCCTACCACATTAAGCACAGCCCACACCACTCTACCACATTAACCACAGCCCACACCACTCTACCACATTAACCACAGCCCACACCACTCTACCACATTAACCACACAGCCTGCCACATAAACCACAGCCTCCACCACACACCCTACCACATTAACCACAGCCTCCACCACACACCCTACCACATTAACCACGGCCTCCACCACACACACTACCAATCAATCTACCTGATCAAGCCATAGCTAGTATTTCATCCCTGAATGCAGAAACACGGGTAAAACCTGATTAAATGTATATATTGAGTCCTGTAATATCAAAATTGGAACACTCGACGACGGCGGCGAGTTCTGATCGGCTATTCAGAAAGAGAGACAGAGAGATAATTAATACATACATAGTAGTAGTAGTAGTAGTAGTAGTAGTAGTAGTAGGTGGTGGTAATAGTAGTACGCCAACACGTCCTCTCTCTCTATCTCTCTTGGTGTTGCATAGGGCTGCGAGGATCCCTTGAGCAATCCTGTGATCCCTGGCGAGGTCATCATCTGTCAGGTCTGTCATCTGTCATCAGGAGGCTGTCATCTGTCATCAGGAGGCTGTCATGTGTCATAAGGAGGCTGTCATCTTCTTGTGACCTCTTCCCTCTTCGTAGGTCCTCTCCTCCTTCTCTTGTCATCTCCTCCATAGGCGTAATAGGTGACCTGTCTTCTTCAGGACGTCACAAGTAAATCACAAGTCAGTCCGTAAGTCACACAGGGCGTCACAAGTCAGTCAGTAAGTCACACAGGGCGTCACAAGTCAGTCAGTAAGTCACACAAGGCGTCACAAGTCAGTCCGTAAGTCACACAAGGCTTCACAAGTCAGTCAATCAGTCAGTCCCCCGGGTGAGGCGAACACGTGGCTCGCTCTTGCCTTGACGCGGCGGCTTGTAAACAAACAGATGATGATGATGATGATGTTGTTGTTGGGTGTTGCGTCACTGTTGCCTTCCTGTCACAGCACCCCATGTATATTTTTCCTGTGTTTTCTATTATTTTGGTTTTATTTTGTTATGGCAGCTTTTATTACTGTTGCTGCTGCTTTATAAGGCTACACACACAGCCATGACGGGACTAAATGCTTGAATATTCTCTAGGTAACTTCTCTGATTAAAAACTGATGTAGTGATGATGCCAATGATAATGATAGTAATGTTTAAACTGTAATTCACCGATTGTGTGTGTGTGTGTCTGTGTGTGTGTATGTGTGTGTGTGTGAGTGTGTGTGTGTGTGTGTCCACTTTTGTTATATCTGCGAGTGTAGGAGAGAGAGAGAGAGAGAGAGAGAGAGAGAGAGAGTGAATGAGTGAGACAGGCACACACACTTATATAGATAGATAGATAGATAGAGACAGACAGACAGAAAACAGACAGATAGCAGACAGAAGACAAGACAAAAAAAGAAAAAGAAGAGAGAAGAGAGAGAGAAAAGAGGAGAGGAGAGAGAGAGAGAGAGAGGAGAGGGGAGAGAGAGGGGGAGAGAGGGGAGGAGAGAGAGAGAGAGAGAGAGAGAAAAGAGAGAGACTGAAAAAGAGAGAGAGAAAAAAAGAAAAGAGAGAGAGTTACAGACAGAGTGAATGATATGAGTGAGTGAGTGAGACAGGCACACACTTATATAGATAGATAGATAGATAGAGACAGACAGACAGACAGAAACAGAGAGAGAGAGAGAGAAGAGAGAGAAGAGAGAGAGAGGAGAGAGAGAGAGAGAGAGAGAGAGGAGAGAGAGAGGAGGGGAGAGGAGAGAGAGAGAGAGAATTTTACTCACTAATGACACAAGGCATTTACAGAAATGAAAATTATAATTCAGATAAAAATATATTCTTGTACATATTTGCTATAACTACTACTACTACTACTACTACTACTACTACTACTACTACTACTACTACTATACTATTACTACTACTACTACTACTACTATATCTAGCTACTACTACTACTACTACTACCTACTGCTACTACTACTACTACTACTACTACTACTACTACTACAATTCTTACTCCTATCTCCTCTACTTCAAGTCCATTAAACATTCATCTATAATATCTATGTAAACATCTTTTAATTAATATATTTTCCTATACTTTCTGATATAGTATCTAGCCTCTTCTTCATCCTATAAAATGCTATAGTCACCACATAATTAACACATCTTAACCCCTTCACGCCCAGATCTTTCCTTGGCTATAAAAAAATTGTCTGTTGTCGAGCCATAAGACTACGAAAAGTAACTGAATATACCAAATTAGTTAGTGGACAAGGATACTAAACAGGTCATAGCTATAAAATGTTGCTTATAGTCACTAAAAATCGTCTAATGGCACCCAAATTACAATGGAAATTACGTTCTGGGTCTCAAGAGGTTAAACTTTCTTATATTACAACTAATAAAAAGACGTCATAAGAATATAAGGAAGCTACAAGAGGCCGCGAGACCTACACGTGGTAGTTCCTGTTACTCATAATTCTGTCCACCCACCCACTTCCCTTAAGACAGGTGAAGAACTTGAGGAAACGGCGTGGGTGGACGTGGAGTGCGGGCGTAGGTGGGCGTGGGTGGGTGTGGGGGTGAGGGTGTGGGGGGTGTGTGTGTGAGGGTTGAAGTGTGTGTGGGTGGGTGGGAAGGCTGGTTGGTGGGGGATACGTGTGTGGGTGGTGGGAAGGCTGGTTTGGTGGGCGTAGAGTGGTGTGTGGGTGGGTGGGAAGGCTGTTTGGTGGGCGTATACGTGTGTGTGGGGGGGGTGGGAAGGCTGGTTGGTGGGCGTAGGGGTTTGTTGTGGGTGGGTGGGAAGCCTTGTTTGTGGGCGGGGGGGGTGTGGTGAGGGCGGTATGTGTGGGTGGGGGTGGGAATTTAAGGGCGGGAGGTGGTTTTTTTATTTGTGGTCCTTTGCTGAAGTAGGGAAGTCAGGATGAGGGTGTGTGTGGGCGTGGTTAAGGGCGTGAAGGCGTCAGAGTCTGGGACAGTTTTGCGAGTGTAGCATCTGTAAGGGAAAAAGTAGTATGGGATAAGAACTTAGGAAAATAAGGAAGCTACAAGAGGCTGAGAGACCTACATAAGAACATAAGAAAATAAGAAAATAAGGAAGCTACAAGAGGCTGAAAGACCTTCATAAGAACATAAGAACATAAGAAAATAAGGAAGCTTTCAAGAGGCTGGGAGACTTTCATAAGAACATAGAACATAAGAAAATAAGGAAGCTACAAGAGGCTGAGAGACCTACATAAGAAC
>JACEEZ010025752.1:167743-170243 GCA_016584305.1 Chionoecetes opilio | reverse complement strand
ATACCCAAATTACAATGGAAATTACGTTCTGGGCCTCAAGAGGTTAAGTATCAAGTATCTCTCTCTCTCTCTCTCTCTCTCTCTCTCTCTCTCTCTCTCTCTCTCTCTCTCTCTCTCTCTCTCTCTCTCTCTCTCTCTCTCTCTCTCTAACAGGAACTACCA
The DNA here is from genome assembly GCA_016584305.1 of Chionoecetes opilio. Taxonomy (NCBI): domain Eukaryota; kingdom Metazoa; phylum Arthropoda; class Malacostraca; order Decapoda; family Majidae; genus Chionoecetes; species Chionoecetes opilio. The sequence goes on along the minus strand of JACEEZ010025752.1, from coordinate 170,081 downwards.
CGTGTAAGTCTCGCGGCCTCTTGTAGCTTCCTTATTTTCTTATGTACCCAGGATCTTCGAGCACGTGGCCTTGTACTGCGACTACTTTAGAAACCTGATCCCCATCTCCTTCGTGCTGGGCTTCTACGTGAGTCTGGTGGTGCAGCGATGGTGGGAACAGTACCTGTCTATCCCCTGGCCGGACTCCTTTGCGCTCCTCTGCACGGCTTACATCGGGGGCAGGGTAAGTGGCCTCAGTATAAGGTATTAGTGGTAAGGTAAGTGGTCTCAGTATAAGGTATTAGTGGTAAGGTAAGTGGTCTCAGTATAAGGTATTAGTGGTAAGGTAAGTGGTCTCAGTATAAGGTATTATTGGTAAGGTAAGTGGCCTCAGTATAAGGTATTAGTGGTAAGGTAAGTGGTCTCAGTATAAGGTATTAGTGGTAAGGTAAGTGGTCTCAGTATAAGGTATTAGTGGTAAGGTAAGTGGTCTCAGTATAAGGTATTAGTGGTAAGGTAAGTGGACTCAGTATAAGGTATTAGTGGTAAGGTAAGTGGTCTCAGTATAAGGTATTAGTGGTAAGGTAAGTGGTCTCAGTATAAGGTATTAGTGGTAAGGTAAGTGGTCCCAGATTAAGGTATTAGTGGTAAGGTAAGTGGTCTCAGTATAAGGTATTAGTGGTAAGGTAAGTGGTCTCAGTATAAGGTATTAGTGGTAAGGTAAGTGGTCTCAGTATAAGGTATTAGTGGTAAGGTAAGTGGTCTCAGTATAAGGTATTAGTGGTAAGGTAAGTGGTCTCAGTATAAGGTATTAGTGGTAAGGTAAGTGGTCTCAGTATAAGGTATTAGTGGTAAGGTAAGTGGTCTCAGTATAAGGTGTTAGTGGTAAGGTAAGTGGTCTCAGTATAAGGTGTTAGTGGTAAGGTAAGTGGTCTCAGTATAAGGTATTAGTGGTAAGGTAAGTGGTCTCAGTATAAGGTATTAGTGGTAAGGTAAGTGGTCTCAGTATAAGGTATTAGTGGTAAGGTAAGTGGCCTCAGTATAAGGTATTAGTGGTAAGGTAAGTGGTCTCAGTATAAGGTGTTAGTGGTAAGGTAAGTGGTCTCAGTATAAGGTGTTAGTGGTAAGGTAAGTGGTCTCAGTATAAGGTGTTAGTGGTAAGGTAAGTGGTCTCAGTATAAGGTATTAGTGGTAAGGTAAGTGGTCTCAGTATAAGGTATTAGTGGTAAGGTAAGTGGTCTCAGTATAAGGTATTAGTGGTAAGGTAAGTGGTCTCAGTATAAGTATTAGTGGTAAGGTAAGTGGTCTCAGTATAAGGTGTTAGTGGTAAGGTAAGTGGTCTCAGTATAAGGTGTTAGTGGTAAGGTAAGTGGTCTCAGTATAAGGTATTAGTGGTAAGGTAAGTGGTCTCAGTATAAGGTGTTAGTGGTAAGGTAAGTGGTCTCAGTATAAGGTATTAGTGGTAAGGTAAGTGGCCTCAGTATAAGGTGTTAGTGGTAAGGTAAGTGGCCTCAGTATAAGGTGTTAGTGGTAAGGTAAGTGGTCTCAGTATAAGGTGTTAGTGGTAAGGTAAGTGGTCTCAGTATAAGGTGTTAGTGGTAAGGTAAGTGGCCTCAGTATAAGGTATTAGTGGTAAGGTAAGTGGCCTCAGTATAAGGTATTAGTGGTAAGGTAAGTGGTCCCAGTATAAGGTATTAGTGGTAAGGTAAGTGGTCTCAGTATAAGGTATTAGTGGTAGGTAAGTGGTCTCAGTATAAGGTATTAGTGGTAAGGTAAGTGGTCCCCAGTATAAGGTATTAGTGGTAAGGTAGTGGTCTCAGTATAAGGTATTAGTGGTAAGGTAAGTGGTCTCAGTATAAGGTATTAGTGGTAAGGTAAGTGGCCTCAGTATAAGGTATTAGTGGTAAGGTAAGTGGTCTCAGTATAAGGTATTAGTGTAAGTAAGTGGCCTCAGTATAAGGTATTAGTGGTAAGGTAAGTGGTCTCAGTATAAGGTATTAGTGGTAAGGTAAGTGGTCCCAGTATAAGGTATTAGTGGTAAGGTAAGTGGTCTCAGTATAAGGTATTAGTGGTAAGGTAAGTGGTCTCAGTATAAGGTATTAGTGGTAAGGTAAGTGGTCTCAGTATAAGGTATTAGTGGTAAGGTAAGTGGCCTCAGTATAAGGTATTAGTGGTAAGGTAAGTGGTCTCAGTATAAGGTATTAGTGGTAAGGTAAGTGGTCTCAGTATAAGGTATTAGTGGTAAGGTAAGTGGTCTCAGTATAAGGTATTAGTGGTAAGGTAAGTGGTCTCAGTATAAGGTATTAGTGGTAAAGTAAGTGGTCTCAGTATAAGGTGTTAGAGGTAAGGTAAGTGGTCT
>JACEEZ010025752.1:155243-162743 GCA_016584305.1 Chionoecetes opilio | reverse complement strand
ATGGTACCCAAATTACAATGGAAATTACGTTCTGGGTCTCAAGGGGTTCATATATTATCTTCCCTTCTTCTTCAGGTGGCAACGATGGCCGTGTCTTCCTTCTTCTTCTTCTTCTCGGTGCTGGGGCGACAATTCTTGGACCCAGATTATGTGGCCTCTTGTAGCTTCCTTATGCTCTTTGTTCTTATGTCTCGTGGCCTCTTGTAGCTTCCTTATTTTCTTATGTTCTTATGTCCCGTGGCGTCTTGTAGCTTCCTTATTTTCTTATGTTCTTATGTTCTTATGTCTCGTGGCGTCTTGTAGCTTCCTTATTTTCTTATGTTCTTATGTTCTTATGTCTCGTGGCCTCTTGCAGCTTCCTTATTTTCTTATGTTCTTATGTTCTTATGTCTCGTGGCCTCTTGTAGCTTCCTTATTTTCTTATGTTCTTATGTTCTTATGTCTCGTGGCCTCTTGTAGCTTCCTTATTTTCTTATGTTCTTATGTTCTTATGTCTCGTGGCCTCTTGTAGCTTCCTTATTTTCTATGTTCTTATGTTCTTATGTCTCGTGGCCTCTTGTAGCTTCCTTATTTTCTTATGTTCTTATGTCTCGTGGCCTCTTGTAGCTTCCTTATTTTCTTATGTTCTTATGTCTCGTGGCCTCTTGTAGCTTCCTTATTTTTTTATGTTCTTATGTTCTTATGTCTCGTGGCCTCTTGTAGCTTTCTTATGTTCTTATGTTATATGTCTCGTGGCCTCTTGTAGCTTCCTTATTTTTTATGCTCTTATGTTCCTATGTCTCGTGGCCTCTTGTAGCTTCCTTATTTTCTTATGTTCTTATGTTCTTATGTCTCGTGGCGTCTTGTAGCTTCCTCATTTTCTTATGTTCTTATGTTATTATGTCTCGTGGCCTCTTGTAGCTTCCTTATTTTCTTATGTTCTTATGTTCCTATGTCTCGTGGCCTCTTGTAGCTTCCTATTTTCTTATGTTCTTCTTATGTTCTTATGTCTCGTGGCCTCTTGCAGCTTCCTTATTTTCTTATGTTCTTATGTTCTTATGTCTCGTGGCCTCTTGCAGCTTCCTTATTTTCTTATGTTCTTATGTTCTTATGTCTCGTGGCCTCTTGCAGCTTCCTTATTTTCTTATGTTCTTATGTTCTTATGTCTTGTGGCCTCTTGTAGCTTCCTTATTTTCTTATGTTCTTATGTCTCGTGGCCTCTTGCAGCTTCCTTATTTTCTTATGTTCTTATGTCTCGTGGCCTCTTGCAGCTTCCTTATTTTCTTATGTTCTTATGTTCTTATGTCTTGTGGCCTCTTGTAGCTTCCTTATTTTCTTATGTTCTTATGTCTCGTGGCCTCTTGTAGCTTCCTTATTTTCTTATGTTCTTATGTCTCGTGGCCTCTTGTAGCTTTCTTATTTTCTTATGTTCTTATGTCTTGTAGCTTCCTTATTTTCTTATGTTCTTATGTCTTGTAGCTTCCTTATTTTCTTATGTTCTTATGTCTTGTAGCTTCCTTATTTTCTTATGTTCTTATGTCTTGTAGCTTCCTTATTTTCTTATGTTCTTATGTCTCGTGGCGTCTTGTAGTTTCCTTATTTTCTTATGTTCTTATGTCTCGTGGCGTCTTGTAGCTTCCTTATTTTCTTATGTTCTTATGTCTCGTGGCGTCTTGTAGCTTCCTATTTTCTTATGTTCTTATGTCTCGTGGCGTCTTGTAGCTTCCTTATTTTCTTATGTTCTTATGTCTCGTGGCGTCTTGTAGCTTCCTTATTTTCTTATGTTCTTATGTCTCGTGGCGTCTTGTAGCTTCCTTATTTTCTTATGTTCTTATGTCTCGTGGCGTCTTGTAGCTTCCTTATTTTCTTATGTTCTTATGTCTCGTGGCCTCTTGTAGCTTCCTTATTTTCTTATGTTCTTATGTCTCGTGGCGTCTTGTAGCTTCCTTATTTTCTTATGTTCTTATGTCTCGTGGCGTCTTGTAGCTTCCTTATTTCTTATGTTCTTATGTCTCGTGGCGTCTTGTAGCTTCCTTATTTTCTTATGTTCTTATGTCTCGTGGCGTCTTGTAGCTTCCTTATTTTCTTATGTTCTTATGTCTCGTGGCGTCTTGTAGCTTCCTTATTTTCTTATGTTCTTATGTCTCGTGGCGTCTTGTAGCTTCCTTATTTTCTTATGTTCTTATGTCTCGTGGCGTCTTGTAGCTTCCTTATTTTCTTATGTTCTTATGTCTCGTGGCGTCTTGTAGCTTCCTTATTTTCTTATGTTCTTATGTCTCGTGGCCTCTTGTAGCTTCCTATTTTCTTATGTTCTTATGTCTCGTGGCCTCTTGTAGCTTCCTTATTTTCTTATGTTCTTATGTCTCGTGGCGTCTTGTAGCTTCCTTATTTTCTTAGTTCTTATGTCTCGTGGCGTCTTGTAGCTTCCTTATTTTCTTATGTTCTTATGTTCTTATGTCTCGTGGCGTCTTGTAGCTTCCTTATTTTCTTATGTTCTTATGTTCTTATGTCTCGTGGCGTCTTGTAGCTTCCTTATTTTCTAATGTTCTTATGTTCTTATGTCTCGTGGCCTCTTGTAGCTTCCTTATTTTCTTATGTTCTTATGTCTCGTGGCCTCTTGTAGCTTCCTTATTTTCTTATGTTCTTATGTCTCGTGGCCTCTTGTAGCTTCCTTATTTTCTTATGTTCTTATGTCTCGTGGCCTCTTGTAGCTTCCTTATTTTCTTATGTTCTTATGTCTCGTGGCGTCTTGTAGCTTCCTTATTTTCTTATGTTCTTATGTCTCGTGGCGTCTTGTAGCTTCCTTATTTTCTTATGTTCTTATGTCTCGTGGCCTCTTGTAGCTTCCTTATTTTCTTATGTTCTTATGTCTCGTGGCGTCTTGTAGCTTCCTTATTTCTTATGTTCTTATGTCTCGTGGCCTCTTGTAGCTTCCTTATTTTCTTATGTTCTTATGTCTCGTGGCGTCTTGTAGCTTCCTTATTTTCTTATGTTCTTATGTCTCGTGGCGTCTTGTAGCTTCCTTATTTTCTTATGTTCTTATGTCTCGTGGCGTCTTGTAGCTTCCTTATTTTCTTATGTTCTTATGTCTCGTGGCGTCTTGTAGCTTCCTTATTTTCTTATGTTCTCATGTCTCGTGGCCTCTTGTAGCTTCCTTATTTTCTTATGTTCTTATGTTCCTATGTTCTTATGTTCCTCTTCTTCGTCAGGTGGCAACGATGGCTCCTTCTTCTTCTTCTCGGTGCTGGGGCGACAGTTTTTAGACCCAGATTATGTGGCCTCTTGTACATACATAGCTTCCTTATGTTCTTATGTTCTTATGTCTCGTGGCCTCTTGTAGCTTCCTTATGTTCTTATGTTCCCTCTTCTTCTTCAGGTGGCAACGATGGCTGTGTATTCCTTCTTCTTCTTCTCGGTGCTGGGGCGACAGTTCTTGGCCCCCGCGCAGCACTACACCAACAGAACCATTGACTTCTTTGTGCCGATCTTCACGCTGCTGCAATTCTTCTTCTACATGGGCTGGCTCAAGGTGGCGGAGTCCCTGGTCAATCCCTTCGGCGAGGATGACGACGATTTTGAGCTCGAGTGTATCTTGGCGAGGCATTTGAAGGTGGGTGGGTTTGGGTTTTGGGTGGGTGGGTGGGTGGGTGGGTGGATTTGGGTGGTGGGTTTTAGGTGTTCCAAGTGTATGAATGAGCGGGTGGGCGGGTAGGTGGGTGGGTGGGTGGGTGGGTGGGTGGGTGGGTGGATTTGGGTGGTGGGTTTTAGGTGTTCCAAGTGTATGAATGAGCGGGTGGGCGGGTGGGTGGGTGGGTTGGTGGGTCGGTGGGCGAGTGGGTGTTCTTAAGTGTATGAATTTGATGGTGTGTATATGAGGAGGAGAAGGCGGAGGAAGAGGAGGAGAAGGAGGAGGAGGAGGAGGAGGAGGAGGAAGAAATGATATTATACCTCTTCAATTCCTTCTCCTCCTTCTCTTTTCCGTTCCTCCTCTTCCTCTTCCTCCTCTTCCTTCCTTCCTCCTCCTCTTCCTCCTCCTCCTCCTCCTCCTCTTCCTCCTTCTCCTCCTACTACTGTATTCCCATAAATTTCCCATTCCTCCTCCTCTCTCTCCTTCCTTCCATCCTCTCCTCCTCCTCCTCCTCCTCCTCCTCCTCTCCTCCTCTTCCTCCTCCTCCTCAGATGTCATACCTGCTTGGCGACGTGACCCCAAGCGACGACCCACTGGCTGAAGACGACAAGGACGACTACAAGTGGGGGAAGCTGTGTGTAGGGGCGCATGCAGCTCCCACCGAGGACCTGGCCTTCTTAACCCGGCGGCGGCGCGGGGAGGCGAGGGAGCAAGGCAGTGTTGAAGGGGAGGACGCGGCTTTCAGGAGGACAGAGAGCGACCTGGAGACTGCTATTTTGGGGCCAGAATCTGTCTGTGGCAAGAGCTTTCATGTGGGAAGAGGTGTGTGTGTGTGTTTTGTGTGTGTGTGTTGTGTGGTGGGTGTGTGTGTGTGGTGTGTGTGTGTGTGTGTGTGTTGTGTGTGTGGTGTTTACTACCGTAGATAACACTAAAGTCGCCAGGACAACGTTTCTTTTTTTATTTACTGACGTGTGGTGGCGTTAATAGTTACATTGCTACATGCATGATTTCAGGAAAGTTAGAAGGGGCTATCTGGAGAGTCTGTGTCATTTTGTGTCTTCATCTGTGTCATAGTAGGGCTATAAATGAACAAATTACAAAAATTTCAGCTTTAAAAAAACGCTGAAACAGGGTTGATTATACAGTCATGATATAAACTACTGTGTATCATCTTCAGTGGCACATACAAATCAGTAGTCATGCTATCATTCGTAGCATATGGCGCCTGGCGACATCACTGCAGGTGGCGACTATAGTGTTATGTACGGTAGTTGTTTCATATAGTGCCTGAGCAATACTCGTGTGTGTGTGTGTGTGTGTGTGTGTGTGTGTGTGTGTGTGTGTGTGTGTGTGTGTGTGTGTGTGTGTGTGTGTGTGTGTGCATAATTAAACATGCGTCTCTTCACGGTCAGATGGACTTAAGCGCACCACCGGACACCACCACCCGAGGCCCCATCAACACCACTTCGTCGCACAAACACCCCTCCCATCCCTCCCCCAACACAACACCGTAAGAACAGCAACATCAGCAACCCCCTCCAACCCACCTCCAACCCCACCACCCCTACCGGCTACACCCCAACTTTCCCACCTCAACACCACAACCCCACCAGCCACCCCCTCCAACCCTCCTCCACCCCCACCACCCCTACAGGCAGCAACCCCAACCTGTGTTCCATCAGCGGCGGGGCTTGCTCCCCCACCATCACCACCACGAACCCCACCCCACCACACACCCCAACAAGAGGTTAGTACCCCTAGCATTAACCCCTTCACACCCAGATCTTTCCTTTGCTATAGAAAATTGTCTGTTGTTAGCCATAAATGATGATAACTTTGTATTGCTATAGTATTGAGGAGACGAGGAGGAGGAAGGAGGAGAGGAAAGGGAGGAGAGGAAATGGGAGAAGGAAGAACTATTTTTTTAAGTATCCTTCGATTAGTACGCCTAGCATTAACTCCTTCACACCCAGAACGTAATTTCCATTATAATTTGAGTACCATTAGACGATTTTAGCCCGTCAGGGTGGCAAGGTTGGTAGAGACGTGAGCTCGCAATGTGCAGCGTCCCTGTGCATTCGGTCAGCGGTTCGAGTCCGCCTAGTTCGTGCTGACGTGGCGGCGCTTTGTATAGTCAATAACCTTGTAGTTGGTACTTGCAAAGTGTCTAGATAGGATGAAAATCTTATCTTATCTTAGACGATTTTTACTTAATATAAGCATTAAGCAATATTTTGTAGATATGACCTGTTTAGTATCCTTGTCCAATAACTAATTTGGTATATTCAGTGACTTTTCGTAATTTTATGGCTCGACAACAGACAATTTTTTTATAGCCAAGGAAAGATCTGGGTGTGAAGGCGTTAATAATAATAGTAATTTAATTTTAAAAACTCTAAAAAAGCTTAAAAAACAGACATCGATAACAATAGTCTTTAAAACGAAAATAAAAACCGTTTACGGATTTATAATTTACTAAAATCTTCAAGAAAAGTGAAAGTTCAGTCATTATTTAACCCTTTCACGCCCAGATCAGTCCTTTGCTATAACAAATTGTCTGTTGTTAGCCATAAATAATGATTACTTTGTATTGCTATAGTATTCCTAGGTTTTTATAAGTACTTTGACAATCGCATGGGTGGCTCAAATAGGGATTAATACTAATACTAATACTGAAAATACTAATACTGATCGTTGTATTGAAGTCATGATTAATCTAGCAATGCCCATCATATTTTTATCTCTTGTAATAAGTTTTGTCAAATTTGTGGTTTTTAAGGAATATCTGGAAGTATCATGTCATTGTGAATTGGCTGAAATAGGGACTTCTAATCATTGTAACTGAAAACTGACTCCAGATTCGTGTTCAGCATACCTGAAAACTGCTAGGAACAAATTCTCAAGCAAATCTATTTTTCAAAAAATATTGCAAATTTTGCAAGGGGTATGCCTTGATTTTTTTTTTAAATCACGTTTTTTTCAATAACCTAAAGACTATGGCAAAATCGTGCAAGAGGTATTGAGAAGTAAATATGAAACAGAGCAAGGGCTATCATTTGGCGTAAAGCAAAAAAATATTGATTTGTAAATAACCGAGAAAATAGCATATTCGTACATTTATACAAAATATAAATTTTCTCGACAACCATGAGGTGTTTTGACAAGCCGATTACTGCATCATGTAGAACACCTTAAGATGAACCTTTGGTACTTCAATAACTTTTCTTACGACTCATAGTTTTGCGGCAAAATAACAAAAACCTGATTTTCGTCAATTTTGGAATATTTTTGAGCAGCCAGATATCCAAAAGTTTTTTTTTCGATAGATAATTGGAAATTCCGGGGATACAATTGTAGATCCATCCATTTACAATAACTTTTGATGGGTAAGTGTTGATGTGTGAGAAATTAGTTGTGAGCTGAACGCGTTATAGTAAAAATAGATGTTTATAATTCAGAAACCATTCATGATAGGTCAGTGTGTGTGTATTCACTATTCGCCTAGTTGTGTTTTACAGGGCCTGAGCTACACTCGTGTGGCCCCGTCTCCATATCTCCATTTTATCAGTCATTCATCCTTAGTGCTTAGTGTTGGCCGAAGCCACCACCCCGGGAGGCGGGTCACAAACCCCCGACCCGGTACCCATTCTCTGCTGGGTGGACAGGGGCTCGGGTTTTAAGAAGACCGCCCATCTCTCTCCGCTCCACCCGGGGATCGAACCCGTGACTTCTCGGTTGAGAACCCAGCGTGCTACCACTACACTACGGAGTCCCCAAATGGGTTACTCCGTAGTACCAAATACCAAGTACCTTATGTTCTTATGTTCTTATGTTCTTTCTACCTCTCACCACAGTGTCTGCAGTAGCACGGGACATAGACCACACACCCTTCA
>JACEEZ010025752.1:150000-152500 GCA_016584305.1 Chionoecetes opilio | reverse complement strand
CTTATCTCCCTTCCTGCAGTGGGCAAATTTCACCTCATGGCATTGCATACTGGCCCCCACATACTCCCTCACATATCACGCATAAACAGTTGGGCTGTTTCCTTAAGAACCCGAGCCCCTGTCCACCCAGCAGTGAATGGGTACCGGGTGTTAGCCGGGGGTTTGTGACCCGCCTCCCGGGGTGCTGGCTTCAGCCAACACTATAAGCACTAGCAGACAGCTCTCTCTCCTCCTTGGAGAGGGGCTGTCTGGTTACAGTGGAGATCCATCTCAGCTGCGTCGATAACTGACGAAATTCTTCAAAAAAACAAAACAAACAAAAAAACAAAACAAACCCCCCCAACACACACTCCCCTCCCCACCACACACCCTCGTAAACCTCCCCCTTTTTCCTCCAGTGTTCAAATTTCACCCCCCCCCCACGCACACCCTTCCCCCCACCCTCATAAACCTCCCCCTTTTCCTCCAGTGGGCAAATTTCACCCCCACACACACACAAACACCACCCCCCCACACACCCACAATGCCCCCTTTTTTCCTGCAGTGGGCAAATTTCACCTCCCACACCCCCATACCCCCACACACCCTCATAAACCTCCCCCTCTTCTTCCAGTGGGCCAATTTCACCTCATGGCACTGTGACGAGTTTTTCCCCACGGAGAAGCAATACGTGCCTGGCGTGGGCTGTGTGGTGACTTATGACGCCAAGCAGCTCTTCTACACCGTGCTCAACATCGCCCTCTACTTCCTACCCGTGGCTATCATGATCGTTAACTACAGGTGAGCTACATGAGTACAGGTTATTTATTTTGATAGGTAAGGTATAAGATTATTATATTGTTTGCGCGTGTGTGGTTTTTGCTCTCTTTTCTCTTTCACGTTTTGTCTTTCTCTTTCGCGTTTTCTCGTTCTCTCTCTTCTACACCGTGCTCAACATTGCCCTCTACTTCCTTCCCGTGGCTATCATGATCGTGAACTACAGGTGAGACAGAAAGAAGCATAAGTACAGGTTATTATTATAGATAAGATATGTATATTGGATGACTGTATGTATATTGGTGTTTTTTATAGGTGAGGGAAGAATACATCATATTTTGTGATAGGTTTAATGTGTGTTGTTTTTTGTGTTTTCTGGGGTCTGTGTTCTTGGTTGTTTGTTGATTATAGGTAAATAGGTGAAGATGGGTATGTAGGTTAGGTAGGTGTTGGTGGTGGTAGTAGTAGTAGTAGTAGTAGTAGTAGTAGTAGTAGTAGTATGTAGTAGTAGTAGTAGTAGTATGTAGTAGTAGTAGTAGTAGTGGTATATAGTAGTAGAAGTAGTGGTATATAGTAGTAGTAGTAGTGGTATATAGTAGTAGTAGTAGTGGTATATAGTAGTAGTTGTTATTGTTGTAGTAGTGGTAGTTAAAGGAGTGACGGAGAGTATTAGTGAGAGTAAAAACAAGTAAGAAACAGGATATATTGGGAAAGTTTGACAAGGGAGAGGAAAAATACAAGGAGTATACAAAAAAGTGTAGGGAAAGCTGGACAAGGGAAGGAAAAAGCAAGGAGTATATAGAAAAGTGGATTAGAGGTAGTAGTAGATTTGCAGTAGTATGTGGTGGTAGTAGTAGTAGCAGTAGTAGTAGTGGTAGTAGTCAGAGCTGGGCACTAAATACATTCAATCAATCATTGGGGGCATACGCCGGGGGGCGCGTCGCCTCGCCCACCCTACGACGCCACTCCCGGGGGTCACCACGCGCGAGTTCCCATGCAGGCTCCTTTCCCATACCAAGCAGCTCTCGACAAGAAACATCAACTTGCCCCAGCCACGAGCCTTGTGGGCGCCCCCTTGGCCTCCTCCACGCCGGATTGTCTCTTACAGATACAACCCGATGGGGAAGGATCGGTTTCAGGGTAGCGTGCCACATGCCCATATAGCCGAAGTTGGCGCTGACGGACTATGCAGGTAATAGGCCTCGATTCAGTCTCACGGTGCAATCGCTGATTTGACACGTAATCATCCCAGCGATACCCCATGATTCTGTGAAGACACTTATTACCAAAGGCATTGATTCGTCTCTTCAAGTCACTATTTAGTGTCCATGTCTCACAACCATAGAGTAAGACAGGGATCACAAGCGATTTGAAGATCCGGATCTTTGTCCTCCTGCACAGGTACCGACAACGCCAAATACTCCCGCTGAGCGAGTCCATAACACCGTGGGCTATGCCAATCCGCCGTAAGACTTCTTGACGTGACCCGCCGTCATTATGGACTGCGCTACCAAGGTATGTAAAACTTTCCAAGATCTCAATGTCCTCGCCACACGCATGAACAGACTGTACTGCTTCATCTAGTAAGTCTCCAAATACCTGGACCTTGGTCTTGAGCCAGGAGACCTCAAGTCCCAAAGGCTTTGCCTCCTCGTGCAGCGCCTCCAGAGCCATCACCAGGACCTCCAGCGACTCAGCAAAGATTACTGCATCATCGGTAAAAACAAGATCAGTGATCTTGGTG
>JACEEZ010025752.1:132500-145000 GCA_016584305.1 Chionoecetes opilio | reverse complement strand
TGACGGTGGTGTTGGTGGTGTTTGTGATTTGCTGGACACCCCTGCAGACACTCATACTCTATAGCAGCTTTAGTCAACAGGACCACGTAAGGCCTTTTTTTATTGTAAGGGAGGGTTTCTGTCTATCTGTCTCTTTCGGTCTCTTTTTGCGTCAGTTTTGGGACCTTTATTATATCTGTCTATCTCTTTTTTTTGGTCCTGTATTGTCTAATTTTGGTCTTTTTCTTTCTCCTTCTGTCTATTTTGGGGTCTTTTTGGGATTTCTATTGTGTTCTCCTGTCTGTTTTGGGGTCTTCTGTCTGTTTTCTGTTTGTCTGGGTCTCGCATTGTATCCTTCTGTCTTTTTTATTGTCTCTTTTTCTCTCTTTTTAGTATCTTTCTGTCTCTTTTTGGGTCTTCTATTGTCTCTTTCTGTCTCGTTTTTGGTCTTTATTCTCTCTTTCTGTCTGTTTTTGGTCCTCTATCGTCTCTTTCTGTCTTTTTTGGTCTCTTTCTGTCAGTTTTTGGTTTTCTTCTGTCTCTTTTTGGTCTTTATTCTCTCTGTCTCTTTTTAGCATCTTTCTGTCTCTTTTTGGGTCTTCTGTCGGTGTTTGTGATCTGCTGGACACCCCTACAATACTGTATAGCAGTTTTAGTCAACAAGACCATGTGCTTCTGTCTGTCTGTCTAATTCTGTCTGTTTTGGGGTCTTTTGGGGTTTTCTATTGTCTTCTCCTGTCTCCTTCTGTCTGTTTTTTGCGTCTTCTGTCTGTGTTTGGTCTTTTCCTGTCTCCTCCTGTCTTTTTTAAACTCTTTATGTCTCCTTTTGTCTCTTTTCGGTCTCCTCCTGTCTCATTTTGGTCTCTTGCTGTCTCATTTTGGTGTCTTTCTGTCTCATTTTGGTCTCTTTCTGTCTCATTTTGGTCTCTTTCTGTCTCATTTTGGTCTCTTGCTGTCTCATTTTGGTCTCTTTCTGTCTCCTTTTGGTCTCTTTCTGTCTCATTTTGGTCTCTTTCTGTCTCCTTTTGGTCTCTTTCTGTCTCATTTTGGTCTCTTTCTGTCTCATTTTGGTCTCTTTCTGTCTCATTTTGGTCTCTTTCTGTCTCATTTTGGTCTCTTTCTGTCTCATTTTGGTCTCTTTCTGTCTCATTTTGGTCTCTTTCTGTCTCATTTTGGTCTCTTTCTGTCTCATTTTGGTCCCTTGCTGTCTCATTTTGGTCTCTTTCTGTCTCATTTTGGTCTCTTTCCGTCTCCTTCCGTGTAGTTTTAGTCAACAGAATAACGTAAGCGAGTCCTCCTTCGTCAGGTTATAGGGTGAAAAGATTTATCCGGAAGAAGGGGCAGAAGAAGGAACGCAAAAATAATTGTTAGGTTAAAAAAAAACTTTACCTCCTGAATATAATATATTTCTGTTTTCTTTTCTGCATCAACTCTTCATTTTCATCTCTCTCTCTCTCTCTCTCTCTCTCTATTATCTTTCTTGATCGTTAATTAATGTCAGATAAATTATTCTCACCTCCTCATTCTTTACTTTACATTTTTACTTGCATTTACTTTTAGATTTGCTCTCTTTTCTTTCTCTCTTTCTCTCTAAGGATAATTATTCCACAGGTAAACTTTTCGTACCTTCAGAATGTCATTAATTGGGTGGATCCACTCTCACTCACTCATTTACGCACTCACTCACTCACTCACTCCTTCCCTCACTCACTCACTCACTCACTCACTCACTCACTCACTCCTGCATTTTCCAACTCTGATTCACTCACTCACTCACGCACTCTCTCACTCTCCACGTCACTCTCACTCACTCACTTCCCTCACTCACTCACTCACACTCACTCACTCACTCCTCACTCACTGCACTTCACTCACTCACTCACTCACTCACTCCCTCACTCACTCACTCACTCACTCACTCACTCACTCACTCCTGCATTTTCCAACTCTGATTCACTCACTCACTCACGCACTCTCTCACCGTGGCCACGCTCTCACTCACTCCTTCCCTCACTCACTCGCTCACTCACTCACTCACTCACTCACTCACTCACTCACTCACTCACTCCTCACCTGCACGTCACTCACTCACTCTTCCTCACTCCTCCTTCCACTCTGATCACTCACTCACTCACTCATCACTCACGTCACTCACTCACTCACTCACTCCTCCTGCATTTCCAACTCTGATTCACTCCCTCACTCACCACTCACTCACTCACTCCTTCCCTCATTCACTCACTCACTCACTCACTCACTCACTCACTCACTCCTTCATTTTCCAACTCTGATTCACTCACTCACTCATCTATCTACTTCTGTCCCACTCCCCCTCCTCCTCCCTCCCTTCCTTTCTCCTATCACTCCCTCACTCCTTTACTTATTAGTTTCTTCATTTCCCACTTTCTCACTCCCACACTCACTCAAGCACTCCTATATTTTCCCCCTCTCACTTCCTCCCATCCTCACTCACTCACTCCCTCACTCATTTACTCCTTCATTTCCCCACTCCCTCACTCCCTCACTCTTTTACTCCCTCACTCACTCACTCCTATATTTTCCCACTCACTCGGTCACTCACTCACTTATCCACTTCTCATTTCATTCCACCCAACTTCACCTTAACTTCTTCACGCCCAGATCTTTCCTTTGCTATAAAAATATGTATGTTGTTAAGCCATAGAATTACGAAAAGTAACTGAATATACCAAATTAGTTAGTGGACAAGGATACTAAACAGGTCATATCTATAAATATTGCTTATAGTCACTAAAATCGTCTAATGGTACCCAAATTACCATGGAAATTACGTTCTGGGCCTCAAGGGGTTAATTTACAACACTCTCACTCACCCACTCCCTCACTCCCTCCCTCACTCCCACAGCTGCCGGAGTGGTTCTCGTCTCTGGAGTTCGCGGCATACCTCATCGCTATACTCCAACTCCCTCCCCCCTATAGCGACAGACAGGAGACAGGAAAAGACCGAAAGGAGACAGTAGGAGACAATAAGAGACCAAAAAAGAGACAGGAGACAAAAGAGGCCCCAAAAGAGACAGAATTAGATACGAGAAAACAAAACAAAAGACAGGAGACAGGATACTCATACTCAAACTACCCACCTTCACCCACTCCCACCCACTACCCACCCACTACCCACTCCCTCACCCACACTCCCTCTCACTCTCACACACTCACTCACTCACTCCCGCAGCTGCCTGAGTGGTTCTCGTCACTGGAGTTCGCGGCATACTTCATCGCGTACTCCAACTCGGCACTCAACCCCATCCTGTACTGCGGCTTCAACGCCTCCTTCAGACAGGGACTAGTGGCTCTCCTCACCTGCCGACACGCCGCCACGGGCAGGATATACCATAGGAGTGAGTACGTCTGTCTTTTGGGGGGGTTTCTACTGTCTTTTCTGTTTCTTTTGGGGGTTCTGTCTTTTTTGGGGGTCTTCTGTCTCTTTTTGGGGGTCTTTTGTTGGTTACTGTCTCTTTTGGGGGCTCTCTGTTGTCTTTTTGAGGGCCATCTGTCTCTTTTTGGGTTCTCTAGTGTCTGTTTCTCTGTCTTTTTGGGGGGTCTTCTGTTGTCTACTGTGTCTCTTTTGGGTCCTCTTCTCTCTTTCTGTCTTCTTCTCTCTTCAACGCCTCCTTCAGGCAGGGACTAGTGGCTCTCCTCACTTGCAGGCACGCCGCCACGGACAGGATATACCACAGAAGTGAGTACGTCTGGGGGTGTCTCTGTCTATGTCTGTCTGTTTTGGTGGGGTTTCTTGTCTTTGTCTGTCAGTTTTGGTGGGGTTTCTTGTCTTTGTCTGTCTGTTTGGGGAGTCTTCTGTTGTCTACTGTCTTTTTTGGGGTCCTTTGTTATCTACTGTCTCTATTATTAGGCCTTCTGTCTATTTTTGGGGGGGCCTTATGTCTCTTTTTAGGTTCTCTAGTGTCTGTTTCTCTGTCTTTTTTGGGGTCTCGTATTCTCTCTTGACTCTTTTTTGGAGCTTTTTGTCTAATTTGGTCTCCTATTGTCTTCTTCTGTCTGTTTTTGGGTTTCCTTATGTCTCTTTTTTGGGTCCTCTTTTGGCTTCTGTCTTTTTGGCCTATTGTTGTCTCCTGTCTCTTTTCGGTCTTCTCTCTCTCTCTCTCTCTCTCTCTCTCTCTCTCTCTCTCTCTCTCTCTCTCTCTCTCTCTCTCTCTCTCTCTCTCTCTCTCTCTCTCTCTCTCTCTCTCCTCTCTCTCTCTCTCTCTCTCTCTCTCTCTCTCTTCCCCCCCCCCCCCTCTGCTTGCTAACGAGAGACTGCTATTTCCAGCTTTTACTTCCATCACTTTTCTTTCCTATGTATTTTTCATTCCATCATTCACTCAATTATTTTTCCTCCCAAT
Source organism: Chionoecetes opilio (assembly GCA_016584305.1). Taxonomy (NCBI): domain Eukaryota; kingdom Metazoa; phylum Arthropoda; class Malacostraca; order Decapoda; family Majidae; genus Chionoecetes; species Chionoecetes opilio. The sequence goes on along the minus strand of JACEEZ010025752.1, from coordinate 140,642 downwards.
ATATTTTCGATAGCCCACATTTATTTATTTGATACATTTTTACTTCTACACTTTTTCCCCTTCCACTAACTAACTACCCATCGTTATATTATTTATTTTCTCTAACTATTTCCATTGTTAGTTCATTTATCTACTGTATTCCTATTTTCTTTCTTTACTCCTTCCTTCCTTCCTTCCTTTCTTTCTTTCTTTCTTTCTTTCTTTCTTTCTTTCTTTCCTTCCTTCCTTCCTTCCTTCCTTCCTTCCTTCCTTCCTTCCTTCCTTTCTTCCTTTCTTCCTTCCTTCCTTCCTTCCTTCCTTCCTTCCTTTTCGCCCGTCAGGGTGGCAAGGTTGGTAGAGACGTGAGTTCACAATGTGCAGCGTTCCTGTGCATTCGGTCAGCAGTTCGAGTCCGCCTAGTTCGTGCTGACGTGGCGGCGCTTTTTATAGTCAATAACCTTGTAGTTGGTACTTACAAAGTGTCTAGATAGGATGAAAATCTTATCTTATCTTATCTTCCTTCCTTTTCCTTCCTTCCTTCCTTCCTTCCCTCCTCTTTCCTTCCGCCATTTAGTTTTTCGATCTATTTCCAATGTTCGTTTTTACTCATATTTTTTACTCTGCCTTAACTATCCCTCCTCCTCCTCCTACCTCCTCCTCCTCCTCCTCCTCCTCCTCCTCCTCCTCCTCCTCCTCCTCCTCCTCCTCCTCCTCCTACCTCCTCCTCCCCCTTTCCTCCTCCTCCTACCTCCTCCTCCTCCTCCTCCTCCTCCTCCTACCTCCTCCTCCTCCTCCTCCTCCTCCTCCTCCTCCTCCTCCTCCTCCCTACTCTTTTTCTGATATATATCAACGATCTGGACTGCGGACTTGTATCTAAAATATAGAAATTTGCAGATGACACCAAATTAGGCGGTAAAGCATATACTAGAGAAAACTGCGAACTCATACAAAGTGATCTCGACAAACTATCAGATTGGAGTGATAAATGGCTATTAAAATTCAATTCCGATAAATGTAAAGTAATGCATATAGGCAACGATAACCTCAAATATAACTATCAAATGCAAAATAAATCGTTAACTGAAGTACAGCAGGAAAAGGATTTAGGTGTCATCATCAGTAATGATCTGAAAACCAGTCCGCATTGCCTAGCTGCCAGTAAAAAGGCAAATATGATGTTGGGCTTTATTAAACGTAACTTTGAACATAAAACTCCGAAAGTAATGAAACAATTATACACGTCCTTGGTTAGGCCGCACTTGGAATATGCCGTTCAATTCTGGTCGCCCTGTTTCGTAAAAGATCAAGCCAAATTGGAATCAGTGCAAAGAAGAGCAACCAAACAAATTCCATCTCTGCGAAATTCATCTTATGAAGAGAGACTGCGGAAACTTAATATGTTTTCTTGAAAGGATCGTAGAATCCGTGGGGACTTGATAGAAACCTTTAAGATCCTAAAAGGTTTTGATGTCATTAATCAAGAGAACCTATTCGAGCTTTCAACTCAAGTGACAACAAGAAATAATGGTTCAAAACTAAGCGGTCAACGTTGCATCACCGATCTCCGTAAAAATTATTTCAATGTTAGAGTCGTTGATCGATGGAACAAGTTACCAGCAAATGCTGTCGGAGCCAGCACAATAACTACATTAAAAAACAGACTTGACGCGCACTGTAAAGTAAATGGGTATTGATATAGTCGGTTCAAGAACGTTAGAGCCAAACTCTCCTCCCCCGAGGAGGAGCATGTCAGGCCAGCTTCGCTGTGGTCTCTTATTGGTTGAAAAAATTCAGTGGAAATCGGGCATCCTACAGTCCTTCGTTATTTCTTTAACAACACACCATATATTTGCTTTGAGTGCATGAAAGTCCTCGATTCACCATCGTTAGTAAATGTGTTATCACATGGACACAAAAGTAAGCCAGATACTCTTCATGAAGACGAGATATTGAGAGGGAAATATAAAGATTCGTTAAATTCTGAGTGAGGGAGGAGGTGAAAAGGGTCACCTGAGGGCGCCTGTCACCTTTTAGAGGTGAAACAAGCAAACCCTTAACCTGACCTGTCCCCCCAGCGCTAATGACCTCACGCCTCAGGCTCCCTACCCGGCCATGCCTTGAGGCGATATAGCAGGTCACCACATCGGAATAGACGTGTGAGAGAGAGAGAGAGAGAGAGAGAGAGAGAGAGAGAGAGAGAGAGAGAGAGAGAGAGAGAGAGAGAGAGAGAGAGAGAGAGAGAGAGAGAGAGAGAGAGAGAGAGAGAGAGAGAGAGAGAGAGAGAGAGAGAGAAAAAAAAATACAACAATGATTCAATGTTATTTATTGTTCCGTTATTTATATCAATGTTTTTGTGCACGTACGTGTGTGTGTGTGTGTGTGTGTGTGTGTGTGTGTGTGTGGTGTGTGTGTGTGTCTGTGTCTGTGTCTGTGTGTGTCTGTGTCTGTGTCTGTGTCTGTGTCTGTGTCTGTGTCTGTGTCTGTGTCTGTGTGTGTGTGTGTGTGTGTGTGTGTGTGTGTGTGTGTGTGTGTGTGTGTGTGTGTGTGAGTCTGACGGGTCAAGGACAATTAAGGGATTAACAAGGGGATGTGGGAGCCTGGGAGATCAGACCGTTAGCTGGGAGTGGAGAAGGAAACCACAGGGGTGGGGAAGCGGTTAGTGTACATTTTGACGGCCAACCCACCATCACGCCACAGAACGGCATCACCCAATCAAGAGCGAACCAGGGCTTGTCCAAGCTCCACCTCGGGGGAGGGGCATGTGGCTCTAGCGTTCGTGAATTGACTATAGCTGTAGTTAGTTTTTTCATATCCTATCATTCTGCACTATGAAACTTCCATGTTCCTATCCTCTTTAGGGACATGGTATCATTTTCCAACTATTTTCTTACAAGTAGTTGATAGTTAGTAGTATGTAGTTCAGCAGATACCCTCGCTATGGACCAATAGGTCTCCTGGTGTCTGTTATTCCTATGTAATCCTATGTAATCCTCCTCCTCCTCCTCCTCCTCCTCCTCCTCCTCCTTCTCCTCCTCCTCCTCCTCCTCCTCCTCCTCCTCCTCCTCCTCCTCCTCCTCCTCCTCCTCCCTCCTCCTCCTCCTCCTCCTCCTCCTCCTCCTCCTCCTCCTCCTCCTCCTCCTCCTCCTCCTCCTCCTCCTCCTCCTCCTCCTCCTCCTCCTACCTCCTCTTCCTCCTCCTGCCCTTTATTTTATTCCACAGGACTCTATCATTTATTCATACAATTTTCTTAACTTTCACTGCCTCCCCTCCTCCTCCTCCTCCTCCTCCTCCTCCTCCTCCTCCTCCTCCTCCTCCTCCTACCTCCTCCCCCTCCCCTCCCCCTCCCCCTGATAGCACCCCTCCCTCCTCCTTTATGTGTGTGTGTATGTGTATATATGTATGCATATGTATATATGTGTGCATATGCATATGTGTATGTATGTATGTATGTATGTATGTTTGTATGTATATCTATATCTGTTCATGTGTGTGTATGTGTGTATGTGTATGTGTATATATATACGTATATATATATATATATATATATATATATATATATATATATATATATATATATATATATATATATATATATATATATATATATATATATATATATATGTGTATGTATATATATATACGTATATATATATATATATATATATATATATATATATATATTTATATATATTATATATATATATATATATATATATATATATATATATATATATATATATGTATATATATATATTATATATATATATATATATATATATATATATATATATATATATATATATATAATATATATATATATATATATATATATATATATATATATATATATAATATATATATATATATATATATATATAGTATATTATAATGTTATATATATATATATATATTATATATATATATATATATATATTATGTATGTGTATGTGTATATATATCTATAATATGGGATACCTCATAGTAAAGATATGGGATAAAAATAAAATAAAGTAAAACAACAGTATATGTTATAGATGGTAATGTAATGGTAGGTATATTTATGTACAATGCTGGACAGCCAAACTTTTATGTAAGTCATTCTTATCACATTTATGCAGTATTTAGTAATGTACTTATGATCAGTATGCTCAGGGCGGGGACCGCCTAGGCACCCATACACGTCCCTTGGGACAACGGCATGTCCCTCTCATGCGTGTCTCTAAGTAGGCCTCAGCACATATGTGTCTGTATGTACTTTTGTCCTAATAAATGTATCAAATCAATCCCTCCTCCTTCTATCTCTTTTTGGTCTTCTCCTGTCTTCTCTGTCTCCCCCCCTCTTCTTCTTCCCCCTGTTAACGCCCCCCCTTCCCCTCCCCCTGTTAACACCCCTCCTCCTCCTCCTCCTCCTCCTCCTCCTCCTCCTCTTGACGCCCCTCCTTCCTTCTCCTCTACCCCCCTCCTCCTCCCCCCCCTCCTCTTCCCCTGTTAACACCCCTTCCCCTCCCCTTGTTAACGCCCCTGCACCTCCTCCCTCCCTTTCTCCCATTTCCTCCTTCTCCTCCTCCCCTTAATAACGCAACCCTCCTTCTCCTCCTCCTCTTCCTCCTCCTCCCCCTTTACCCCCCTTCCCCCCTCCTCTTCCCCCTGCTAACACCCCTTCCTTCCCCCCCAGGACAGTGGCAGGGGGTGACGGGGGGCACACGGGACACCACGGTGGGCTGCTCCGGTCCCGAGCCCGCTGTGCTACTCGAACTCAACTCCCTCAGGCGGAACAGGTGCGCGATACAGAGAGTTAAGAGCAGAAAGAGAGAGAGAGAGAGAGAGAGAGAGAGAGAGTGAGTGAATGTGTGTGTGTGAGAGTGAGTGAGTGAACGAGTGAGAGTGAGTGAGTGAGACAGTTAGTGAGTGAGTGAGTGAGGGAGGAAGGGAGGGAGTGAGTAAGTGTGTGTGTGTGTGTGTGTGTGTGACTGACTGACTGACTGAGTGAGTGAGTGAGAGAGAGAGAGAGAGAGAGAGAGAGAGAGAGAGAGAGAGAGAGAGAGAGAGAGAGAGAGAGACAGAGACAGAGAGACAGAGAGAAGAGAGACAGAGAGAGAGAGAGAGTGTGTGTGTGTTAATCAGTAATGCATTCAAAAATAATATTAAAAAACATAAAGAATAGAATTGATATGTTGAAATTCTAAAATGGTGCAGCCAATAATAGTGTGTAGAGATATAAAAATAACATCAAACAGTAGCTACATCATAATTATAAAAAAAAAAAACATTTAAATGAATCCACAAATAAATAAAAAAAAAGCTGGAATATTGAAATGCAGAGGAATATCATAAAGGGAATATGTTAAATGATAAAAACTAGATAAAATGAGAAAAATATTAGAACAAATAATATATCTACGTATATACAAAAAAAAACTTGAAAAACCATTAAAACATGTATCCTTACGTGGCATTCCCTTTGTTCCTATGGTTATGTGTTATTTCCATGTGCTATTCCTGTCTTTTTCCTATGCGTTATATTCTCATGTGATATTCCTATGTGCTATCCCTATATAGCCTTCTATAGTCTTACCAATGTATCAAGTCACTTTACTCGCTTTGATTTCTACCCATTACCATTATAAATACATATATATATATATATATATATATATATATATATATATATATATATATTATATATATATATAATAATATAAGTCGAAAGTGTGTGTGTGTGTCTGTCTGTCTGTCTGTCTGTGTGTGTGTCCGCTCTAGGTGCCGCCCCCTGTGGCGGAATCCCCTCATATGGCAGTTTTGGAACCGGGTCGAGCAGGGGAAGGTTTTAAGCCCACTTATGAGAAGATCCGATCACTTTTTTTCTCCTTTTTTTTAGCAGCCTATTAGCGAGAATTGTGAAAAAAAAGTGGGTTGCGAGAATTCAGGAAACCTTGATGTAGGGTGATTGGTAATGGGTGAGTGAATGGGTAATGGGTGTGGGGTGATGGATGAGTGAATGGGTAGGGGGCGATGGGTTGGGGGTGATGGGTGAGGGGTGAGGGAATAGATGGGGGTGATGGGTAATGGGTGAGTGAATGGGTGTGGTGATGGGTAATGGGTAAGTGAATGGGTGGGGGTGATGGGTAATGGGTGAGTGAATGGGTGGGGGGTGATGGGTAATGGGTGAGTGAATGGGTGGGGGGTGATGTGAATGGGTTGGCGTTAATACATACATTTCTACATCCATGATTTCAGGAAAGCTAGAAGGGGCTATCTGGAGAGTCTGTGTTTGGTGGGCCGAAGGCCCACCAATAGCCCTCCGCAGGAGCTAGCCAAAAAGTCCGCCCGGTGGGCGGCTTTGTTGGTAATGGGTGAGTGAATGGGTGGGGTGATGGGTAATGGGTGTGGGGTGATGGGTGAGTGAATGGGTGGGGGGTGATGGGTTGGGGGTGATGGGTGATGGGTGAGGGAATAGGTGGGGGGTGATGGGTAATGGGTGAGTGAAGGGGGGTGTGGTGATGGGTAATGGGTGAGTGAATGGGTGGGGGGTGATGGATAATGGGTGAGTGAATGGGTGGGGGGTGATGGGTAATGGGTGAGTGAATGGGTTGGGGGTGATGTGAATGGGTTGGCGTTAATACATACATTTCTGCATCCATGATTTCAGGAAAGCCAGAAGGGGCTATCTGGAGAGTTTGTGTTTGGTGGGCCAAAGGCCCACCAAACACAGGTGGTGGGTCGAAGCAATAGCCCTCCGCAGGAGCTAGCCAAAAAGTCCGCCCGGAGGGCGGCTTTGCGGCTAGTATAATAATATAAGCGAAAGTGTGTGTGTGTGTGTGTGTGTGTGTGTGTGTGTGTGTGTGTGTGTGTCTGTGTGTCTGTGTGTCCGCTCTAGGTTCCGCCCCCTGTGGCGGAATCCCATCATATGGCACAGTTTTAGAACCGGGTCGACCAGGGGAAGGTTTTAAGCCCACTAATGAGATGATCCGATCACATTTTTTTTTTTTTTTTTTAGTAGCCTATTAGCGAGAATTGTGAAGAAAAAAAAAGTGGGTTGCGAGAATTGAGGAAACCTTGATGTAGGGTAATGGGTGAGTGAATGGGTGGGGTGATGGGTAATGGGTGTGGGGTGATGGGTGAGTGAATGGGTGGGGGGTGATGGGTTGGGGGTGATGGGTGAGGGAATAGGGGGGGGTGATGGGTAATGGGTGAGTGAATGGGTGTGTGGTGATGGGTAATGGGTGAGTGAATGGGTGGGGGGTGATGGGTAATGGGTGAGTGAATGGGTGGGGGGTGATGGGTTGGGGGTGATGGGTGATGGGTGAGGGAATAGGGGGGGGGGGTGATGGGTAATGGGTGAGTGAATGGGTGGGGGGTGATGGGTAATGGGTGATGGGTGAGGGAATAGGGGGGGGGGTGATGGGTAATGGGTGAGTGAATGGGTGGGGGGTGATGGGTAATGGGTGAGTGAATGGATGGGGGGTGATGGGTAATGGGTGAGTGAATGGGTTGGGGGTGATGTGAATGGGTTGGCATTAATACATACATTTCTACATCCATGATTTCAGGAAAGTTAGAAGGGGCTATCTGTAGAGATTGTGTTTGGTGGGCCGAAGGCCCACCAATAGCCCTCCGCAGGAGCTAGCCAAAAAGTCCGCCCGGAGGGCGGCTTTGCGGCTAGTATATATATATGCATACATTCCTATCTCTCCCCCCCTATTCTCCCCCTATGGTGAGCGAACAATACCTCCCTCACAAGGGAGGGGGACAAAACTACCACTCTACTAATTGAGAGGGTGGTTTGTGGGTAATTTCCCCAAGTGGCTTGATAGAATGGAAAGACTATATCCTTCTGTGTTATCCCCTTGTGTTATTGCCCCGTGCCTCCCCCAGTACCACTAATCCCCCTATGCCCCCCAGGGTAACACAGCGCCACTCCGTTACCTCCTCCCACAGTGGGCGTCTGCTCCTCCAGGGGGGCAGCCGTGACGCCCCCGCCCCCCACGCCCACGCCCACGACCACGGCTGCAAGGTGGGCATGTGTGTGTGTGTGGGTGTGTGTGTGTACTGAACAAGAGAGTCTTTATCATAGTCATATCGTCTTTTTTTATCACTATTTCATTATACTTGCCCTCTAAAACTGTGTGTGTGGGGGGGGGGTATTTACCTAGTTGTATTTAC
>JACEEZ010025752.1:120000-127500 GCA_016584305.1 Chionoecetes opilio | reverse complement strand
AAACAACGCTGAAACAGGGTAGATTATATAGTCATGATATAAACTACTGTGTAACATCTTCAGTGGCACATAAAAATCAGTAGTAATGCTATAATTCGTAATATTTGGCGCCTGGCGACTTCACTGTAGGTGGCGACTTCACTGTTATCTACGGTAGGTTGGTAGTTGACTAGATATTTATATAATTCTCAAATAATCAATAGAGGGGAGGATTTTTTTATTTTTTTATTTTTTTATTTACATCTACATCACTACAGACTTTTATATGCCACTGAAGACATGTAGTAGTGTGATGTACATAATATAAACTACTGTGTATCATTTCAGTGGCACCAAAGACATTCAACAACTGAAATATTGTTGTTGAATGTCTTTGGTGACACATAAAAGTCTGTAGTGATGCTAAAATTGGTAATATATTATGCCTGGCGACATTAGTGCAGTGGCAAGTGACTGGCGACTATAATGTTACCTACGGTAGGTAGGCATACAGTCCACTGACACTTAAGCTTGAATTTCATTTTATAGTTCTGAGGCTCGGCGTGAAGCAGTGAGTGACTGACGTGGACGTAAACAAACCCAGCCGGAGTGAAAGTGAGGGAGGGAAACAAGGCGAAATAACCCCTAAACCCACTGATAAGACACGCTGTGAGGTTATCAGGAGGTGGAGGAAGGGGTGTGAGGTGGCGGCGGCGGTGAGGAATACGGGTGAGCATTAACCCCTTGAGACCCAGAACGTAATTTCCATTGTAATTTGGGTACCATTAGACGATTTTTAGTGACTATAAGCAATATTTTGATAGCTATGACCTGTTTAGTATCCTTGACGAGTAATTAATTTGGTATATGCAGTTATTTTATTAATTCTATGGCTAACAACAGACGATTTTATTATAGTAAAGGAAAGGGTAATACATTTCTACATCCATGATTTCAGGAAAGTTAGAAGGGGCTATCTGGAGAGTCTGTGTCATTTTGTGTCTTCATCTGTGTCATATTATGGCTATATATGAACAAATTACAAAATAAAAACCTACTGTGCCACCAACACCATCAACCGTAGATAACACTATAGTCGCCAGTCACTTGCCACTGCACTAATGTCGACAGGCACAATATATTACCAATTTTAGCATCATTACTGATTTGTATGTGCCACTGAAGATGATACACAGTAGTTTATATAAGGTACATCAACTACATGTCTTCAGTGGCACATGAAAATCAGTAGTGTTAACTAACCTAACCTTAAAGGCTATAATGAAACCTATAAGGCTAGGTTAGGTATACTTTGTGGTAAAGGTTAGGTTAGGTTTTATTAAAACCTTCATTAAAACCTTTAAGGTTAGGTTAGGTTTCATTAAAACCTATAAGGTTAGGTTAGGTTTCATTAAAACCTACCCGCCAGGGTGGCGCGGTTGGTAGAATCACGAACTGGTGTTGCAGAGTCCCTGCGCCATTCAGTCAGCGGTTCGAGTCCACCAAATTCGCCCTGGTGTGGTGGCACTTTGTTATTGTACAGTCAATAACCTTGTAGTTGGTACTTGCAATGTGTCTAGATAGGATCAAAGTATCTTATCTTATCATTAAAACCTATAAGACTCTGACTAATTTTTCCCGGCAAAGTTTTAGTGCTTTTTCTGATATAGAGTTTTTAATGGAAACGGTACCATAAAATTCGGTGATGATTTTTGTAATTTTTTGTATGGGTTTGCGCAAAATAAAATTATCACCATTAGAAAAAGCACCTATTGTAGGCCAGGAAAAAATAGTCGGTGTCTCTGAAAACGACCGCGAAGTCCTCGTCCATTATTACCCCAGTGCCTGTTATAAGTGTTCCCGTTGTCTAATACTGAGCATCCCAGGGACATGTTGCTGCACCCATCCACCCAGGGACACGCCACTACTGCTGTGCAAAGATAATGCTCATCTCCAAACTATAAGAAATTAAACAGCCAGGTATTGCCTCGCCAATACTCTTGTCATTGACCCGTCATTGCTTGTACAACGAATTAGGGTGTTAATTCAACAAAGTCAGATCATTGAATTCTTGTGCAACGAATGCTAATATGATAGAGGTTGTTGTTGTTGTTCCTTAGGCTGCCTGGCCAGCTCCTAAGATAGGCCATGGCCTATACCAAGTTTTCCTAACCTTTGTAGCAGCAGTAAATGTACGAAAGGAACCACACCGACATGTTTGTTTGAGTAATACTGTCTTTTAGATCATACCTGTGATGTTTTTGTGATGGCCACCAATGTTACAGGTGGTGAGGTGAAGAGTCCAAGGCATCGCCCATCCCAGGACTCCTCTCTGCACTCCTGCTTCCCTTCTGTTCAGGGTTGCCGGACTCATCCTTCAGGCAGCCTGCTCACTCCAGCCTCCACCAGGGTTCCTGCAGGACCAGCTGATCCAGGTCCTGCCTGACCTGCTCCCACCACAGGGGTGCTAGCAGAAGTAGTGCTGCAATGGAGGGCGTGAGGACCTACACTTGTGACCACTGTGGCAAAGTGTGCTCCAGCACGGCTGGCATTACTGCACACATCCTCACCCATACACGCAAGACAGGGCTGAGGTGTGACCACTGTGGCAAAGTGTTCACTCATAAGGGTGCTCTTAGGAGCCACATGCTCACCCACACTGGTGTGAGAGACTTTGAGTGTCAGGAGTGTGGTAAAACATTTCCTCAGAAGAACAATCTTAACAAACACATGCTCACCCACACTGGTGTGAGAGACTTTGAGTGTCACGAGTGTGGTAAAACATTTCCTCAGAAGAGCAATCTTAACAAACACATGCTCACCCACACTGGTGTGAGAGACTTTGAGTGTCAGGAGTGTAGGAAAACATTTACCCAGAAGAGCAGTCTTAACACACACATGCTCACCCACACTGGTGAGAGAAACTTTGAGTGCCAGGAGTGTAGGAAAACATTTACCCACAAGATCAGTCTTAGCAGACACATGGTCACCCACACTGGTGTAAGAGACTTTGAGTGTCAGGAGTGTAGGAAAACATTTACCCAGAAGAGCAGTCTTAACACACACATCCTCACCCACACTGGTAAGAGAAACTTTGAATGCCAGGAGTGTAGGAAAACATTTACCCACAAGAGCAGTCTTAGCAGACACATGCTCACCCACACTGGTGTAAGAGACTTTGAGTGTCAGGAGTGTGGTAAAACATTTGCTCACAAGAACAATCTTAAACACATGCTCACCCACACTGGTGAGAGAAACTTTGAGTGCCAGGACTGTAGGAAAACATTTAACCAGAAGAGCAATCTTAACACACACATGCTCACCCACACTGGTGAGAGAAACTTTGAGTGCCAGGAGTGTAGGAAAACATTTACCCACAAGATCAGTCTTAGCAGACACATGCTCACCCACACTGGTGAGAGAAACTTTGAGTGTCAGGAGTGCAGGAAAACTTTTACCCACAAGATCGGTCTTGACAGACACATGCTCACCCACACTGGTGAAAGGAAGTACATGTGTGATATTTGTGGCACGTGCTTTCCTACCAAGAGTCGTGTTGCCAAACATATCCAGACACACCTGTGAGGAGGGAGTGTCTGTGTGTGGGTTGTGCTTGTGGTGGTGGGTGAGGGGCTTGCAATGTTCAATGTTACTTTGTAAACAAATGTGGGGAATAAACTATTTTTCACCATAGAACTGTTTTGTATCCTTTAGTACTTGTGTGTGTATCTGACTGACCTAACAAATTTACACCATGACATTTTTTCCCCAAAAACGCAGGAGACCTTTCATTTTCCCTTATTTTCTTTTTTTCCCATTTGAGAACTCTGCCCAGTGAGCTGTCAGTTTGAAAAGAATGGTTACTTTTTTGTCTTGTCCCGCCCCACCCATTCCTTTATAGTCTTCCTTGCTTCACTTTTTCCCTGCTTTCCCTTTCTATTATGGTTCTTCAGTGGTCATTTTGCTATGCGTTTCAAGCTCGTCTTGGATACACGCACTTGTCCGCGGTGCTTGGTTGAATTCCACAGGCTTGCCACTCTACCGTAGATAACACTAAAGTCGCCAGTCACTTGCCACTGCACTAATGTCGCCAGGTACAATATATTACGAATTTTAGCATCACTACAGACATGTATGTGCCACTGAAGAGGCATGCACAGTAGTTTATATTATGTACATCACACTACATGTCTTCAGTGGCACAGAAAAGTCTGTAGTGATGTTAAAATTGGTAATATATTGTGCCTGGCGACATTAGTGCAGTGGCAAGTGACTGGCGACTATAGTGTTACCTACGGTACGTCTTCAGAAACCCCAAGACTGACTCCAAAGAAATCCCAAGATAGACAAAAATATCCCAAGGTCTTTAAATAAACATTGAAACTGAATCCTAACTACGGTATACATGTTTACCTTGAGATAAACTACTAGAGAAATACTTGAATATTCCCCCAAAAAATCCCATGATAGACAAAACATATAACAAGACAAGACCAAGGCCCAAATCACTTGATCTGGAGTAAAATCCCGTGGAGTAGGCACCGCTACCGTACATAAGAACATAAGGAAGCTACAAGAGGCCGCGAGGTAACACTAAAGTCGCCAGTCACTTGCCACTGCACTAATGTCGCCAGGCACAATATATTACGAATTTAGCATCACTACAAACTTTTATGTGCCACTAAAGACATGTAGTGTGATGTACATAATATAAACTACTGTGTATCATCTTCAGTGGCACCAAAGACATTCAACAACTGAAATATTGTTGTTGAATGTCTTTGGTGACACATAAAAGTCTGTAGTGATGCTAAAATTGGTAATATATTGTGCCTGGCGACATTAGTGCAGTGGCAAGTGACTGGCGACTATAATGTTACCTACGGTAGGTAGGCATACAGTCCACTGACACTTAAGCTTGAGTTTCATTTTATAGTTCTGAGGCTCGGCGTGAAGCAGTGAGTGACTGACGTGGACGTAAACAAACCCAGCCGGAGTGAAAGTGAGGGAGGGAAACAAGGCGAAATAACCCCTAAACCCACTGATAAGACACGCTGTGAGGTTATCAGGAGGTGGAGGAAGGGGTGTGAGGTGGCGGCGGCGGGTGAGGAATACGGGTGAGCATTAACCCCTTGAGACCCAGAACGTAATTTCCATTGTAATTTGGGTACCATTAGACGATTTTTAGTGACTATAAGCAATATTTTGATAGCTATGACCTGTTTAGTATCCTTGTCGAGTAATTAATTTGGTATATGCAGTTATTTTATTAATTCTATGGCTAACAACAGACGATTTTATTATAGCAAAGGAAAGATCTGGGCGTGAAGGGGTTAAGGATGGATTACTTCAGATCTGTCACCCAGTCTGTGTTGGGCGCCCCGCAGCCAGGCCAGCAGCCGTCCGGAGCAGACACTGTGAGTACTGTGCCACCAACACTATAGTCGCCAGTCACTCGCCACTGCACTAATGTCGCCAGGCACAATATATTACGAATTTTAGCATCACTACAGATTTTTATGTGCCACTGAAGATGATACACAGTAGTTTATATAAGGTACATCACACTACCGTAGATAACACTAAAGTCGCCAGGGTGTATCCCCAATGCGGCCGCGGGCCCCATGCGGCCGCCTACCGTGAACTTATGTTCTTATGTTAGATTTGGTTAGGTTAGGGTAGGTTATATTTGGTTATAGGTTATGATTTGGTTAGGTTAGGTTAGATTTGGTTTGGTTTGGTTATCTTAGGTTAGGTTATCGGTGGGTCAAGCCCCCTTGACCCCCTAGTCCTATAAGTAACCTGAGGGCAGTCACGCGGCCCTCTATATATGTGGATCATACGGGCATAGGGTGGTAACCGTCAACAGACAACGTTTTTTCTTTATTTACAGATGTGTGGTGACGTTAATACTTACATTTCTACATCCATGATTTCAGGAAAGTTAGAAGGGGCTATCTGGAGAGTCTGTGTCATTTTGTGTCTTCATCTGTGTCATATTATGGCTATAAATGAACAAATTACAAAATAAAAACCTACTGTGCCACCAACACCATCTACCGTAGATAACACTATAGTCGCCAGTCACTTGCCACTGCACTAATGTCGACAGGCACAATATATTACCAATTTTAGCATCATTACTGATTTGTATGTACCACTGAAGATGATACACAGTAGTTTATATAAGGTACATCACACTACATGTCTTCAGTGGCACATGAAAATCAGTAGTGATGCTATAATTCGTAATATATTGTGCCTGGCGACATTAGTGCAGTGGCAAGTGACTGGCAACTATACTGTTTTCTACGGTAGACATGTATTAAGACACTGAGTACTGTGCCACGAACACCATCTAGACATGTGTACTATAGGCTACTCCTGTGTTAATTGAGTAATAGACACTTTATGGGTGTAGGAATTGAGAAAGTCCGGTGTTGTGCCAAAATCGTCCCACTGTCAAATCGGTAAATTTCCAGATGAACACCGAAATTCCTTTGGTGGACGAAACTATTTTTTTCTGGTGAGTTTTGACGTGCTCTGAATTAATCTGCTACCCGTTTCTGTTCCAATTTTTTCTTTCTTTTTTGGGGGCAAAAATTACAAAAAAAATAAACAAATTGAACCTAACCTAACTATACCTTACCTAACATTTATCTAACCTAACCTATACCTAACCTTACCTAACTATACAAAAATAAAAAAAACTTACCTTTATCTAGTCCAGGGGTTCTCAAACTGGGGGTCACGACCCCTCGAGGGGTTTGCGAAAGTCTTCTGGGGGGTCGCGAGATTTCTAGAATGTGCAAACTGTATAAGACAATATTCATCATTTATGATTATTCTTTTATATTTATTTTCAGTATAAAACAATACAATGATTATACCTTCCTAGGCTTTAATACATTACTAACAAAAAAGTACAAGTAGCTACATAATCTGACTCTGAGATAAGAGTCACCGCCACGCTCACACGTCCAGTAGCCATACAGGCTACATACGTACTTGTATCATCACTGCCCGACCCTTGTTCTTGCATTACAAATCCACATCACAAATCTAAACTTTATTTAGGTTAGACTTATTTTTTTGCTGCGTTTAACGCAGCAAAAAAATAAGTCTAACCTAAATAAAGTTTAGATTTGTTCTTGTTCTTGTTCAAGCAAGAATATAGGATATAGATTGCACTGATTACGGTATCATTTAAGTATTCATAATGTTGTACCAAATATATTAATTATACTTAGCATGTTATGATACGGAGCAATACGACCTACCTGTGTGTGGGTGTGGGTGTAAGAGAGAGAGAGAGAGAGAGAAAAAAAAGAGAAGATGTAACTGTGTCAGGTTGTCAGCCATGCTTTTGTGGGGGCGTCGCAAGCCTTTCAAAACTATTTGGAGGGGTCGCAGGCCAAAATGTTTGAAAACCTATGATCTAATCTACCTAAAAAATAGTCTATTTATTTTTGACAGAAACGGCTAGCAGATTACCTAATTCAAAACACATCAAAACCCCCC
>JACEEZ010025752.1:0-112500 GCA_016584305.1 Chionoecetes opilio | reverse complement strand
GCAGAAAGTCACCAATATTCACTACATGCTACAGGTTGGTGGTCTTATATATACTACTTAGATTACCCATGTATACTCACCTATGTATACACAGATTACTCATGTATACACAGACTGCCTATGTATACTCAGACTACCCATGTATATCCAGATTACCTATGTATACTAAGACTACCTATGTATACCAAGATTACCCATGTATACCCAGACTACAGTGATATGTATAGCTAAGTATAGTATAGTAGATATAGACAAGTGTTTAATACTGTTTTTCCTGTGGAC
The DNA here is from genome assembly GCA_016584305.1 of Chionoecetes opilio. Taxonomy (NCBI): domain Eukaryota; kingdom Metazoa; phylum Arthropoda; class Malacostraca; order Decapoda; family Majidae; genus Chionoecetes; species Chionoecetes opilio. The sequence goes on along the minus strand of JACEEZ010025752.1, from coordinate 112,218 downwards.
TAATTTCTATTTTGCTTTTTTTTTTTTTTATTACACCCAGAATGCATTTAGAATATATAGTTAGATGAATAATATACATGAAAATAAACCCAATTAATGACCAAAAAGACAGAATTACTTATATTTATTAGTACTTAAAGACAGAAATTACCAGACATAATCTTAAGCCGCGGTCACATGGCAGCTTTTTTTTGCAATATTCAGCCAGGAAGACATTGCCGGGTCAAACTCTGCTAAAATTCCCAATTTTGAGTGAAGACCAACATGTCGGTCTTTCTCGGCAAGAAAATTGCTGCAATTCCTTCCACCAATGGATATTATTTGACATTCATTTTTAATGCACGCTCTAATTCAATATACAGAAGCTAAAATAAACACCTACATAGTGGCAAGAACCGATTACAATACGAATTGTGAAGTCTTGTACATTTTTTTAACATTTTGAAGGATATAATACACTTAGGGATGGTTTTATATTTTCTTTGTTGGCTGTCTACCTTTTTAGGGGATACTGAACTGGACCAACTTATTGTTGATCACTGATGCGCTTCCATACACAAGAATCCATTTCAATCATTCACCACCCTATTTGTGAACCAGTTTCTCCCTATTTATCCCTAATTTTCCAAAGACGCTTCTTCAGATACGGCTTGAGAAGCCGAAATTGGCATTAAAACTTGGCTACCTCTATACCTGTGTGTCTGTGTGACCAAAACACGGCAATAAATTGCTTCGGCTGAATATTGCCGGCTAAATATTCTAAAAAAAAGCTGTCGTGCTGACCGCGGCTTTAGCTTAATTAGCACACCACTTCCACCCTTCCACTTCAATTTGCTAATAGATAGATATATAGCTAGATAGATATTTTATTCACCACACCAGTGCATACATAGAAAATTCACATAGTACTACATATCCTATGGTCCAACAAAGGAATACATATGATGAATAACTAAATTACCTATATCTTTAGTCTAAATACACAACCTATTACTAACATATTACCAACCAACCTATTATACCACCTATTACCAACCTTACCAACCAACCTATTACCTACCAACCTATTACCAACCAACCAACCTATTACCAACTTACAACCAACCTATTACCTACCAACCTATTACCAACCAACCTATTACCAACCAACCTATTACCTACCAACCTATTACCAACCAACCTATTACCAACCAACCAACCTATTACCAACCTATTACCTACCAACCTATTACCAACCAACCTATTACCTACCAACCTATTACCAACCAACCTATTACCAACCAACCAACCTATTACCAACCTATTACCAACATTACCAACCAACCTATTACCAACCTATTACCAACATTACCAACCAACCTATTACCAACATATTACCAACATTACCTACCAACCTATTACCAACCTATTACCAACATTACCAACCAACCTATTACAACAACCAACCTATTACCAACATTACCAACACAACCAACTATTTACCAACCACATACCAACCTATTACCAACATTACCAACCAAACCCATTACCAACATATCACCAACCTATTACCAACATTACCAACCAACCTATTACCAACATTACCAACCAACCTATTACCAACATTACCAACCAACCTATTACCAACATTACCAACCAACCTATTACCAACATTACCAACCAACCTATTACCAACATTACCAACCAACCTATTACCTAACAACACAACCTTCCACTTACCAACCTATTACCAACATTACCAACCACCTATACCATACCAACCATTACCAACCTATCACCAACCTATTACCAACATTACCAACCAACCTATTACCAACATTACCAACCAACCAACCTATCACCAACCTATTACCAACATTACCAACCAACCTATTACCAACATTACCAACCAACCTATTACCAACATTACCAACCAACCTATTACCAACATTACCAACCAACCTATTACCAACCAACCAACCTATCACCAACCTCTATGCAACCTCCCCCCAGCTTGTGAGGTCGCTGGTGGCCCCGCAGAACGCCGCCGCCGCCGTCTTCTCCTGTCAGCGCCTCATGGACCAGTGCGGCCTCCTACAGACCCTCACGGCCCTCCTCATGGCCTCGGGGGTGCCCGTGGACATCCTCACCGACACCATCAACACCGTGTCCGACATGATCCGAGGCAACATGACCAACCAGGAGTTCTTTGCTAGTATGATGGCCCCCTCCACACCTCCAAGGTAATTTTGAGGAGCTTTATAGTACTTATATTAATTACTTGAAAGACAGAATTAGACAGCATAGCATAGTGAGAAATTTACTTACTATATAAGTAAATAGAGGTGTATGTGATACACCTAAGGTACTTATCCCCAGGTATATCCAAGATACTTATACTCCCAGGTAATTTTGACGGAACTTTATAGTACTGTTTAACTTGTTCCAGCTATTGTCCAGGTACTAAATGGTACTTTTTAGGGGCCTCTTTTGTACTGTTTAATTTGTTCCAGCTATTGTCCAGGTACTAAATGGTACTTTTTAGGGGCCTCTTTTGTACTGTTTAACTTGTTCCAGCTATTGTCCAGGTACTAAATGGTACTTTTTAGGGGCCTCTTTTGTACTGTTTAATTTGTTCCAGCTATTGTCCAGGTACTAAATGGTACTTTTTAGGGGCCTCTTTTGTACTGTTTAACTTGTTCCAGCTATTGTCCAGGTACTAAATGGTACTTTTTAGGGGCCTCTTTTGTACTGTTTAACTTGTTCCAGCTATTGTCCAGGTACTAAATGGTACTTTTTAGGGGCCTCTTTTGTACTGTTTAACTTGTTCCAGCTATTGTCCAGGTACTAAATGGTACTTTTTAGGGGCCTCTTTTGTACTGTTTAACTTGTTCCAGCTATTGTCCAGGTACTAAATGGTACTTTTTAGGGGCCTCTTTTGTACTGTTTAACTTGTTCCAGCTATTGTCCAGGTACTAAATGGTACTTTTTAGGGGCCTCTTTTGTACTGTTTAACTTGTTCCAGCTATTGTCCAGGTACTAAATGGTACTTTTTAGGGGCCTCTTTTGTACTGTTTAACTTGTTCCAGCTATTGTCCAGGTACTAAATGGTACTTTTTAGGGGCCTCTTTTGTACTGTTTAACTTGTTCCAGCTATTGTCCAGGTACTAAATGGTACTTTTTAGGGGCCTCTTTTGTACTGTTTAACTTGTTCCAGCTATTGTCCAGGTACTAAATGGTACTTTTTAGGGGCCTCTTTTGTACTGTTTAACTTGTTCCAGCTATTGTCCAGGTACTAAATGGTACTTTTTAGGGGCCTCTTTTGTACTGTTTAACTTGTTCCAGCTATTGTCCAGGTACTAAATGGTACTTTTTAGGGGCCTCTTTTGTACTGTTTAACTTGTTCCAGCTATTGTCCAGGTACTAAATGGTACTTTTTAGGGGCCTCTTTTGTACTGTTTAACTTGTTCCAGCTATTGTCCAGGTACTAAATGGTACTTTTTAGGGGCCTCTTTTGTACTGTTTAACTTGTTCCAGCTATTGTCCAGGTACTAAATGGTACTTTTTAGGGGCCTCTTTTGTACTGTTTAACTTGTTCCAGCTATTGTCCAGGTACTAAATGGTACTTTTTAGGGGCCTCTTTTGTACTGTTTAACTTCTTCCAGCTATTGTCCAGGTACTAAATGGTACTTTTTAGGGGCCTCTTTTGTACTGTTTAACTTGTTCCAGCTATTGTCCAGGTACTAAATGGTACTTTTTAGGGGCCTCTTTTGTACTGTTTAACTTCTTCCAGCTATTGTCCAGGTACTAAATGGTACTTTTTAGGGGCCTCTTTTGTACTGTTTAACTTGTTCCAGCTATTGTCCAGGTACTAAATGGTACTTTTTAGGGGCCTCTTTTGTACTGTTTAACTTCTTCCAGCTATTGTCCAGGTACTAAATGGTACTTTTTAGGGGCCTCTTTTGTACTGTTTAACTTCTTCCAGCTATTGTCCAGGTACTAAATGGTACTTCCAAGTACTGTTTAGCTCCTGCAGTTACTTTTGAGGGGCCTTTCAAGTACTGTTTAACCTGTGCCAGCTATTGTCCAGGTACTAAATGGTTCTTCCAAGTACTGTTTAGCTCTTCCAGTTACTAAATGGTTCTTCGAGGTACTGTCCAGGTACTAAATGGTTCTTCCAGGTACTGTCCAGTTACTAAATGGTTCTTCCAGGTACTGTCCAGGTACTAAATGGTTCTTCCAGGTACTGTCCAGGTACTAAATGGTTCTTCCAGGTACTGTCCAGGTACTAAATGGTTCTTCCAGGTACTGTCCAGGTACTAAATGGTTCTTCGAGGTACTGTCCAGTTATTAAATGGTTCTTCCAGGTACTGTCCAGGTACTAAATGGTTCTTCCAGGTACTGTCCAGGTACTAAATGGTTCTTCCAGGTACTGTCCAGGTACTAAATGGTTCTTCCAGGTACTGTCCAGGTACTAAATGGTTCTTCGAGGTACTGTCCAGTTACTAAATGGTTCTTCCAGGTACTGTCCAGGTACTAAATGGTTCTTCCAGGTACTGTCCAGGTACTAAATGGTTCTTCCAGGTACTGTCCAGGTACTAAATGGTTCTTCGAGGTACTGTCCAGTTACTAAATGGTTCTTCCAGGTACTGTCCAGGTACTAAATGGTTCTTCCAGGTACTGTCCAGGTACTAAATGGTTCTTCCAGGTACTGTCCAGGTACTAAATGGTTCTTCCAGGTACTGTCCAGGTACTAAATGGTTCTTCCAGGTACTGTCCAGGCTCCATAAGTACTATTTAGCTGTTGCAGATAGTAAATTATTCTCCCAGGTACTATCCAGTCTTTCCAAGTGATGTCTAGCTCTTCCAGTTACTAAGTGATTCTAGAGAGAGGATTGTATGAGATATCGAGTGATCTTTAAGTGGGTGATGAGATAAGTCTCTAAGAAACTATTACTTATTGCTTCAAGTCATACTAGGATAACTATGGTGGGATAACTAATTGGTGGGCGGCTATGGGCTGAAATCTATGGGCAGGTGGGTGGTGTATGTGTGTAAAAGAAAAGTATCCATTTGCTTTTCTTTAGAGAGCTATTTTTCTTAATATTTTTCGCTAATCAATAGTAAAATATATATCAAGGTTTTTTCTCAATTTTGTGTCTAAACCAAGAAAAGAAAGGAAAAAAAAGTATCCAATTCTTATTTTTATTTAGAGAGTTATTGGAGGGACGTTTCTTGGCATAAGTCTCTCCTGTCTCTCTTAGTGGATGAGTCTTGAGTCTCTCCTGTCTCTCTTAGTGGATGAGTCTTGAGTCTCTCCTGTCTCTCTTAGTGGATGAGTCTTGAGTCTCTCCTGTCTCTCTTAGTGGATGAGTCTTGAGTCTCTCCTGTCTCTCTTAGTGGATGAGTCTTGAGTCTCTCCTGTCTCTCTTAGTGGATGAGTCTTGAGTCTCCTGTCTCTCTTAGTGGATGAGTCTTGAGTCTCTCCTGTCTCTCTTAGTGGATGAGTCTTGAGTCTCTCCTGTCTCTCTTAGTGGATGAGTCTTGAGTCTCCTGTCTCTCCTAGTGGATGAGTCTTGAGTCTCTCCTGTCTCTCTTAGTGGATGAGTCTTGAGTCTCTCCTGTCTCTCTTAGTGGATGAGTCATGAGTCTCCTGTCTCTCTTAGTGGATGAGTCTTGAGTCTCTCCTGTCTCTCTTAGTGGATGAGTCTTGAGTCTCTCCTGTCTCTCTTAGTGGATGAGTCTTGAGTCTCTCCTGTCTCTCTTAGTGGATGAGTCTTGAGTCTCTCCTGTCTCTCTTAGTGGATGAGTCTTGAGTCTCCTGTCTCTCTTAGTGGATGAGTCTTGAGTCTCTCCTGTCTCTCTTAGTGGACGCGTCTTGAGTCTCTCCTGTCTCTCTTAGTGGATGAGTCTTGAGTCTCTCCTGTCTCTCTTAGTGGATGAGTCCTGTCTCTCTTAATGGATGAGTCTTGAGTCTCTCCTGTCTCTCCTGTCTCTTTTAGTGGATGAGTCTCCTGTCTCTCTTAATGGATGAGTCTTGAGTCTCTCCTGTCTCTCCTGTCTCTCTTAGTGGATGAGTCTTGAGTCTCTCCTGTCTCTCTTAGTGGATGAGTCTTGAGTCTCTCCTGTCTCTCCTGTCTCCTGTCTCTCTTGGTGGATGAGTCTTGAGTCTCTCCTGTCTCTCTTAGTGGATGAGTCTCCTGTCTCTCTTAGTGAATGTCTCTCTCCTGTCTCTCTCGTCTCCCAGGCCGGCCATCGTGGTGCTGTTGATGTCGATGGTGAATGACAAACAGCCCTTTGTGCTGCGCTGTGCCGTGCTGTACTGCTTCCAGTGCTTCCTGTACCGCAACCACACCGGCCAGGCTCAGATCATACAGACACTCCTGCCGCAGACTGCAGACGGTAAGCCAACACCACACACCACTTTTTACCCTCGACCTTTTTTTCAGTTTTTTTTTATGCATTTTATATTTTTATTTTCTTTTTTTCTCCCTTCTCATTTTTTTCTGTGCCCTTTTTATGATTTTAATGCCCTGTTATGCCCTTTTTATGCCTTTCATGCCTTTTTTATCCCATTTTTTTTTTTTTTTTTTTTTTTTCATATCCATTTTTAATATCGTATACGTATATTTTTTTATTTTTTTATTTATTTATTATTTTTTTATTTTACTCCTTTTTCCTCCTGCCTCAGACGGCCCACGGTAAGCTAACCACACAGGACCTTTTTGTCACCCCATTTTTTTCTCTTTCAATTTTCTACATTTATTATTTTTTTTAAATGCCCTTTTTATGCCCTTTTTTTTTAATGCCCATTTTTTCATCCCATTTTTCTCCTTTTCTCCTTTTTTTTTTTTTTTCTATGCCTATTATTATTATTATTAACGGCTAATAATTATAATGGTAAGCTGCTCACACGTCACTTTTTTTTTTTTTCCCCCTTTTTCTCCTTTTTTATGCCCTTTTATGCCCTATTTGTGCCTTTTTAATGCCCATTTGTTCATTCCATTTTTTTTTTTTTTTTTTTCCTTTTTTCCTTTTTTTTTTTAATGCCCGTATTATTATTATTTATTATTATTATTATTTTGTTTATGTTTTTGGTCCTTAAATGTACCGTTTCTGTGGTTGAATGTTACTGTTTGTGTGTTTCGTGGGGTTTTTTCTCTTATTTTTTTGTATTTATTATTTTTTTTAATGGCCTTGTTATTATTATTATTATTATTATTATTATTATTTTTGTTTTGTTTTTGTTCCTAAACTGTAGCGTTTCTTTGGTCGACTGTTGGTTATTGTTTATATGTCGTCAAGTGTCTATATATGTCTGTCTAGATACATCTATTTTCATACATTTCATCTCATATTTCATCATCTCTTTTTCTTCCCCTTTTTTTCTCCCTTCTTTTAATGCCTTTTATGCCCTTTTAATGCCTTTCATGCCCTGTTTTCATCTTTTTCTCTATTTTTTCTTCTTAAATGTGCCGTTTCTATGGTCGAATGTTTGTTTTTATGTTTTGTGTTTTATGCCTTTAACCCTTGAGACCCAAGACGTAATTTCCATTGTAATTTGGGTACCATTAGACGATTTTTAGTGAATGTTTTATTGAATAAGCAATGTTTTATAGATATGACCTGTTTAGTATCCTTGTCCACTAACTCATTTGGTATATTCAGTAGTTTTCGTAATTAATTTCATGGCTCACAACAGACAATTTTTTTTATAGCAAAGGAAAGATCTGGGCGTGAAGGGGATAATGCCTTTTTTATGCCTTTTATGCCCTTTTTTATGCCTCTTATGCCCTTGTTTATGCCTCTTATGCCCTTTTTATGCCTCTTATAGCCCTTTTTTATGCCTCTTATGCCCTTTTTTATGCCTCTTATGCCCTTTTTTATGCCTCTTATGCCCTTTTTTATGCCTTTTATGCCCTTTCTTCATCCCATTTGTTCTCCCATTTTTTATTATTTCTTCTTTTTTCTTTTTCTTTTTTTGGGGGGTCTTTAAATGTGGCGTTTCTATGGTCGACTGTTGCTGTTTGTTTGTTTTGTTTTTGTGCCTCAAGTGTCTGTCTGTATGTCTGTCTAGTGACCCATCTCGCTTCCTTACTGTTATTGAATTATTTTTACTCATCTTTCTATTCCTTAAACATAAATAATTACTTTCCTCTCATTAAAAAAAGTATTATTCTTAATGCATAACAAAGAACATTTATAAGAAGAGCGAAATTTTGAAAAGAGTGAATTTGTAAAAGAATAATAAGGGATGAGTAAGCAATTAATAAACTCAATTGATAAACGTGAAAAACCATTATAAGTATTCACCATAATTAGAAAAATAATTATTAGTTATGAGTTAGTATATAGAGTGAAGAGAAGACATGTTTACCATTGATTTATAAGCTTTAACTATTCTATAGGGTGGTAAATGATTGGAATGGACTCAGTAGACAGGTAGTTAGTGCAGAGTCAATAGGGAGCTTTAAAAGGAGGCTGGATAATTTCATGGATGGGGATGAAAGGTGGATGTAGGTAGTGTTAAGTAACAGGAACTACCACATGTAGGTCTCACGGCCTCTTGTAGCTTCCTTATTTTCTTATGTTCTTATGTTCTTATTCCTGGGTGGTGGTGGTGGTGTTGGTGGTGGCGGCAGAAGGTAATGATGGAGGCATGACAGGTGTTGAGTGATGTTGCGGTAACACTATTAACGTAACACTTGTATTGCCGTAACACCTGTATTGCCGTAACACTTGTATTGCCGTAACACTTGTATTGCCGTAACACTTTTATTGCCGTAACACCTGTATTGACGTAACACCTATATTGCCGTAACACTTGTATTGCCGTAACACCTGTATTGCCGTAACACTTGTATTGCCGTAACACTTGTATTGCCGTAACACTTTTATTGCCGTAACACCTGTATTGACGTAACACCTATATTGCCGTAACACTTGTATTGCCGTAACACCTGTATTGCGGTAACACTTGTATTGCCGTAACACTGTATTGCCGTAACACTTGTATTGCCGTAACACTTGTATTGCCGTAACACTTGTATTGCCGTAACACTTGTATTGCCGTAACACTTGTATTGCCGTAACACCTGTATTGCCGTAACACCTGTATTGCCGTAACACTTGTATTGCCGTAACACCTGTATTGCCGTAACACTTGTATTGCCGTAACACCTGTATTGCCGTAACACTTGTATTGCCGTAACACTTGTATTGCCGTAACACTTGTATTGCCGTAACACTTGTATTGCCGTAACACCTGTATTGCCGTAACACTTGTATTGCCGTAACACTTGTATTGCCGTAACACTTGTATTGCCGTAACACTTGTATTGCCGTAACACCTGTATTGCCGTACACTGTATTGCCGTAACACCTGTATTGCCGTAACACTTGTATTGCCGTAACACTTGTATTGCCGTAACACTTGTATTGCCGTAACACTTGTATTGCCGTAACACCTGTATTGCCGTAACACTTGTATTGCCATAACCATGGGCCTCGTTTTGTCTTGGGGGTACGACCGACTAGACTTTACAGGAACTACCTCGTGTAGGTCTCACGGCGTCATGTAGCTTCCTTATTTTCTTGTTCTTATGGGAGGGACAACCAGCCACCTACTATCTTGTGGTCACTGTATGGGAGGTCCCGGCCACTGGTGAAGCATTTTTGTCCTGTGAGGGTAAATGTGTGTACAATGCAAGCACAAAATTTTCAAGGGCAGATTGTCCTTAACCCCTTGAGACCCAGAACGTAATTTTCATTGTAATATGACTGCCACTAGACGATTTTTAGTGACTATAAGCAATGTATTATAGATATGACCTGTTTAGTATCCTTGTCGACTAACTAATTTGGTATATTCAGTTACTTTTCGTGATTTATGGCTCGACAACAGACAATTTTTTATAGTAAAGGAAAGATCTGGGCGTGAAGGGGTTAAAAGGACAGACCTGGCAACCCTTCGCCACACTCGTCAACAAGAAAAAACATTCGGAAGCATTCTAAAATGTTGCAAAAATAATATTTATAAATGAAGTTCTCATATTCATTATATAGCAATCATAATTTACATTCTGCACATTTAATACATTTTTAAATAGAGAAAGTCATAATGATGCAAAATTTAACCAGAAAAGTGTGGGGGGACAAATGATACCCTGTTCCCCACCCAAACGAGGCCCATGGCTGTGACACATGAATTGCTGTAACACTTGAATTACCGTAACACTTTAGTTGTAATGGAGATGTGTAACGTAACAGTGTGATAATTATATAATCTTTCAAGTGCCTTTTTTTTTTTTATCTAACTAGTGATTATATTAGTAACTTCATAACTAGTTACACACCCACACTAGTTACCTTAAACCCCACTAAACCTAAACCAAACCAAACTAAACCAAGCCAAAACCCAATCAAACCCAAACCCAATCAAACCAAAACCCAACACAACCCAACCCAACCCAACCCAAACCAACCCAACCAACTCAACTCAACTCAACTCAACTCAACCCAACCCAACCCAACCCAACCCAACCCAACCCAACCCAACCCAACCCAACTCAACTCAACTCAACCTCAACCAACCCACCCACTCAACCTCAACTCAACCCAACCCAACCCACCCCAACCCAAACCAACCCAACCCAACCAAACCAACTCAACCAACCACCACCCAACAACCCAACCCAACCCAACCCAACCAAACCCAACACCAACCAACCACCCAACCCAAACCAACAACCAAACCCAACCAACCAAACCAACCAAACCAAACCAACCCACCAAACCCAACTACCAAACCCAACCAAACCAAACCAACCAACCAAACCCAACCCAACCCACCCAACCCAACCAACCAACCCAACCAACCAAACCCAACCAACCAAACCCAACCCAACCCAACCAAACCAACCCCAAACCCAACCAAACCCAAACCCAACCAACCAACCCAACCCAACCCAACCAAAACCCAACCCAACCCAACCAAACCAAACCAAACCAAACCAAAACCAACCCCAACCCAACCACCCAACCCAACCCAAACCACAACCCAACCAAAACCAACCCAACCAACCAAAACACCAAACCAAACCACAAACCAACCCAACCCAACCCAACCCAACCAACCCAAACCAAACCAACCCAACCAACAAACCAAACCAACACCAACCCAACCCAACCAAACCAAACCCAAACCAAAACCCAACCCAAACCCACCACCAAACCCAAACACCAACAACAACCCAACACCAAACACACAACCAAAACCCAAACACCAAACCAAACCAAAACCAAAACCCAAACCAACAACACAACCAACCCACAACACAACCAAAACCCAAACCCAAACCAACCAAACCAACCCAACCAAAACCCAACCCAACCAAAACCAACCAAACCAAACACAACACAACACAACACAACACAACACCACAACACAACCAAAACCCAAACCAACCAAACCAACCCAACCCAACCAAAACCAAACCAACCCAAACCAACCCAACCCAACCACAACCAAAACAAACCAAACCAAACCAACCAAACCAAACCAAACCAAACCAAACCAAACCAAACCAAACCAACCCAACCCAACCCAACCCAAACCAACCCAACCCAACCCAAACCAAACCAAACCAAACCAACCCAACCCAACCCAACCCAACCAAAACCAACCAAAACCCAAACCAAACCAAACCAAACCAAACCAAACCAAACCAAATCCAACCAAAACCAAACCAAACCAAAACCAACCCAACCCAATCAAACCAAAACCAAAAGCAACCGTACCTTCTTTTAAACCCAACTTACTCCCATTATCATGTCTTAAGTTGCCATTCCATAACCTCTTAATCAGTGGTTCTTAATCTTTGTAGTGTTCGTACCCTTGGAGACCTCATTAATGTGTCTCGTTCCCCCGGTCAGAAAAAAGTATAATTAGAGTGACGAACCTTTTATATTCACTGACTACGATACTACGTAGTACTCAATGTTAATATATAGTTCCAGCCTCCTAATAAATACGACATTGAATTATTGGTCAGCATGTCTCGTACCCCCAGGTGTAAGGTTTCGTACCCCCTGGTGGTACAGTTGCCCCAGGTGAAGAACCACTGCTTGAAGGGACAACTTAGATAACAAGTCAGAACAAGTTATAGAAGCATGTACTGCACTCTATAATGTCTGTATGCATGCTTCTTCGGACCTCACACACACACACTCTCTCTCTCTCTCTCTCTCTCTCTCTCTCTCTCTCTCTCTCTCTCTCTCTCTCTCTCTCTCTCTCTCTCTCTCTCTCTCTCTCTCTCTCTCTCTCTCTCTCTCTCTCTCTCTCTCTCTCTCTCTCTCTCTCACTTCACATAGAGAGAGATTTTGTACCAATAAACAGTAGCGATGTTCATAATTTTTTGCCGTAGACACACAAACTCTCTCTCTCTCTCTCTCTCTCTCTCTCTCTCTCTCTCTCTCTCTCTCTCTCTCTCTCTCTCTCTCTCTCTCTCTCTCTCTCTCTCTCTCTCTCCGTACCAATAAGTAGTAGCGGTGTTCATAACTTTTTTACGTAGTGGACGTTCTAACCGTTAGTGTGTCGCCCTTTTTACAGTGGTGTCCGGAGGTAAACAGTGTCGTAAGTTATCACGTTCTCTGCACTGTTATACTCCTCCCTTCCTTGCCCCTTCCTTGCCCCTTCCTTGCCCCTTCCTTGCCCCTTCCTTCCCTTCCTTTCATTTCCCTTCCCTACCCCTCCTTCCGTCTCCTTCCCTTCCCTTTCATCTTCCCTCCCTCCCTTCCCCTTCCTCCCTTCTTTCCCTCTCCTCTCCCTCCCCTTCTCTGCACTGTTACACTCCTCTCCTTTCCCTCCCCCCCCATCCCCCTTCCTTCCCTTCCCTTCCTTCTTCTTTCCCTTCCCTTCTTCTTTCCCTCCCCTCCTTCCCCCTTCCTTCCCTCCCCTTCCCTTCCCTCCCTTCCTTCTTCTTTCCCTTCCCTTCTTCTTTCCCTCTCTTCCACCTCCTCTTGCCCTTCCCTCCCTTCCTTGCCCTTCCTTTCTTTCCTCTTCCTCCCTTTCTTTGCACTGTTACACTTCCCTCCCTTCCCCCCTTCTTTCCCTCTCCCCTCCCTCCCCTTCTCTGCACTGTTACACGTATCCCTTCCTTCGCCTTTCCCCTTCCTCCCTACCCTACCTTCCCTTCTTCCTTGTTCTTCCCCTTCCTTTCCCTTTCCTCCCCTTCCCTACCCTTCTCCATTATACTTATACTACTACTCTACTACTTCCCTTCCTCCCTTCCCCTCCCCTTCCCTTCCCCTTCCTTCCCCCTTCCTTCCCTCCCTTCCTCCCCTTCCCCTCCCCTTCCCTTCCTTCCCTCCCTTCCTCCCCTTCCCTCCCTCCCTTCCTTCCCTCCCTCATTCCCCTCCTCTTCCCTCCCCCTTCCCCTTCCTTCCCTCCCTCCCTTCCTCCCCTTCCCTTCCTCCCTTTCCCCTCCCTTCCCTCCCTCCCATCCTTCCCCTCGCTTCCCTCCCTTCTTCCCCTCCCCCTCCTTCCTTGCCCTCCCCTTCCCAATCACCTCTTGGTTTTATTTATCACTCCTCACAAAGTCTTTTTGAGACACATAATTTTTTTGCCAGTTTTTCCACCACGCTTATCTTTTGTTTATTTATTTACCTTTTTATTCCTTTATTTTATTTCTTCATTCTTTATTGGCTTCGAAATCTTAAGGGCATGTGTGATAAGTGCTTGTTTTTATTATATATATTTTTTCTCTCCCGCTATATTGCATGGTGTGTGTGTGTGTGTGTGTGTATTTCCTTGGCTATATATAATCGTCTGTTGTCAGCCATAAAATTACAAAAAGTCACTGAATATACCAAATTAGTTAGTGGATAAGGATACTAAACAGGTCATAGCTATAAAATATTGCTTATAGTCACTAAAAATCATTTAATGGTACCCAAATTACAATGGAAATTACGTTCTGGGCCTCAAGGGGTTAAGTTAAGTTGGCGAAAATGTGGCTCCTTCACTCCCCCCTTCCGAACGCACGGGATTGGCTGAGGTGTTGGGTGTTGGGGCTTTAGGGTGGAACTTGGAGTAAGGCATTCTCACCCAAACCTACCCATTAACACCCAACACCTACCCATTAACACCCAACACCTACCCATTAACACCCAACACCTACCCATTAACACCCAACACCTACCCATTAACACCCAACACCTACCCATTAACACCCAACACCTACCCATTAACACCCAACACCTACCCATTAACACCCAACACCTACCCATTAACACCCAACACCTACCCATTAACACCCAACACCTCACCCATTACACGAACACCTACCCATTAAACCCAACACTACCCATTAACACCCAAACTACCATTAACACCACACTTCAGACCAATCGTACGTTTCAAGGGGATGAAGGCACATTTTGAATGTATAACCCGTTGAGGCCGCGAACTAATTTCATTGTATTTTGGTACATTAGACGATTTTTATATATAAGAAATCTTTAATACGTTGACTGTTTGTTCCTTTGCAACTACTAATTTGTATTTCAGTGACTTTTGTATTTATGCTAACATAGGTAAGTAAAGGAAGTCTGGGGTGAAGGGGTTCGTGTGGCTGTTTTGTTTTCATGGTGCTTTGAGATGCTGTTTTTTGTGCGCTGGTTTAATTCATGCAGCCAAGGAAGAAGAAGGAGGAGTGTCTCGTGTGCTGTGTTCGTATAAAATTTTATGATCTTTTTTTTACGAATAAAGAATTCAAAAAAAATGCAATTGCCATAATGTAGCGGTAAATATTTTGAGTGTCCGTACACGTATGATTAATTTTATAGGAAACTGAAACCTGACTTTATTTTATTACTTTATTTACTTTATTATTTTGCATCTTGCCTTTAGGTATTAACACTTAACTAAACTTTATTAACTAAATTTATTTATTTATTAACATTAAAACTAAACTAAAAAAAAAAACTAAAAAAAAATTACTTATTTACTTTTTTTCTTTCTCTTCAATCATCTCTTCTGCATTTATTTCTTCTTATCATTTCTTCTTAAATCACACATCAAAATATATCACCCGTTCTTTACCATAACAAAAAAATAACATTATTCGGGTATTTACCATTCCAATCTACAATATACAAAGAAATATACAAAAAAACATTGAAAAACAGGTATAACATCATTTTAGACTCCCAATTAATCCCTGTGTTATCCCTATGCTATCCCTGTTATGAAATCACTATGACCTAGCTTCTCACTGATGACCTCTCTTGACCTTGGTGACCCCACAGCTAACTCCATCACGGCGGGTCAGCTCCTGTGCAGCGGCCTCTTCTCGCATGACCCCGTGTCAAACTGGTTCGCTGCCGTGGCGCTCAGTCACTCCCTGGTCGACAACCCCAGCCAGAAGGTGAGAGTGGGAGAGAGAGAGAGAGAGAGAGAGAGAGAGAGAGAGAGAGAGAGAGAGAGAGAGAGAGAGAGAGAGAGAGAGAGAGACAAACAGACATAGACAGACAGAATTTTTCTTCGCCAGCCAGTCTAGTAAAGCTGCCATATTTCTCGCTAGCCACTGGATGGTACATTTTTCTGCCATCAGCTGACTCCCTTTTCAGGCCTTATTTCTTATTTCTGCTGCTGAAATATTAATTTTGGCAGTGTTAGAGGCTTGTGCAAGGCATTACGTGAAGCATAAGTGCCACCGAAGCATAGACAAGTATAGACAGGTGTACACGGGCAGGTGACGTGATCACAGCGCTAGAACCTGTAATATTTTTTTATAACTACAGTAAAACCTCTCGTATTCGGACCCTCATTGTTCGGACTTTGACATTATTCGGACCTTCTCTTTTTTTTTTTTTTGCTCTTTTTTTTTTAGGGGTCGAAATTTCCTAGCTATATGTATGCCTAGAACTTTTTATTTTATTTTTTATTTTTTTTATTATTTTTTTTTAGGGGTCGAAATTTCCTAGCTACATATATACATTAACCCTTTCACATACAGATGACGTCTTTGAGCATCATCCGGTACGTGTAGGCCATACGTACACGTGGCGTCTTTGAGCGTCATCCAAAAATAATATTTTAAAATATTTATTAAAAATCTTAAAAAGCGCGTGGTTGACGTGAGATTCACTTGACCGTTGGAGCGAATTACAATATATTATATTAAAATATATTTTGTATAATATAATATTGTATAATATTATATTATACAAAATATTTAAATTAAAAAAAAAAAAAAAAGACTACGCTCTCTTTCACTTCGTTGTATGGCTTTATTTTTGAGCGAATTACAATATATTATACTTCAGTGGAAAGGAAATTTATTCAGCTATGTCATGGAATGTAGAAAAATCTTCTATGATGATAAGTTGATTTGTGGCATATTATTTTTTGCCGCAAGGTGTTATTTTATTTTTTTTTTTCACTTCTAACTCAGTTGTAATTATTTTCACGCTAGCGTATTTTTAACTTGTTTGGAATGCTTATTTTGACGATACTTATATTATTTCAGGGAAGAAATTTTCCGCTGCATGGGTGACAATGTTTAGGGAAAAAGTGAATGAATATGTTGCCGCAAGGTTTACTATTTTTTTTTCATTCCCATTTTGGTTTATTACGACATTCTTCACATTAGTCGATATGAAGTTTTACTAATTTGTTCTGATATTTATTTCTACAGTGAATCACTTTTTACATTGGGTGTCCATGGGTCCTTAACGTGTAACCACAATAAACATGTCTGAGGGTACCTGATTTTTTTTTACATATACCATGAGACTTCAACTCTACCTGCTTTGCCCCATTGTCCGAGAGAACTGTTGAGTGGTACAATTGCTACAAGGAACAATGGGATGCAGGCCCCCCTGAACTATCCCTATTGATCATGACCTCCATTGGCTGGCCCAATGCTCCACCCAAACCTGAGGATTACCTGATGCTGTTCCATCCTCGGAACATTGGGGTCCAGGTCCCGTGGCCTACAGCCCTTTCCCTGGTGCCCGCCAGCGTGCCCCACCTCAACGCACCCCATGTGTCACCCACTGGAAATCTAGGTCCGTGGCTGCTGAGTTCCGTGCCTGATAGATCTTCCTCCATCCTCGCGCCGTGCCCACCTCACCCCTGGGGTACCTCTCCGTGCTGTTCTCATCTCTGGTCTCTCTCTCTTATTCTCTCTCTCCTCCTCTCTCTCTCTCCTCCTCCTCTCTCTCTCTCTCCTCTCTCCTCTCTCTCTCTTCTTCTCTTCTCGATCTCTCTCTCTCTCTCTCTCTCTCTCTCTCTCTCTCTCTCTCTCTCTCTCTCTCTCTCTCTCTCTCTCTCTCTCTCTCTCTCCTCTCTCTCTCTCTCTCTCTCTCTCCTCTCTCTCTCTCTCTCTCTCTCTCTCTCTCTCTCTCTCTCTCTCTCTCTCTCTCTCTCTCTCTCTCTCTCTCTCTCTCTCTCTCTCTCCCCTCCTCTCTCTCTCTCTCCTCTCTCTCTCTCTCTCTCTCTCTCTCCTCTCTCTCTCTCTCTCTCTCTCTCTCTCTCTCTCTCCTCTCTCTCCTTCTCTCTCTCTCTCTCTCTCTCTCTCTCTCTCTCTCCTCTCTCTCTCTCTCTCTCTCCTCTCTCTCTCTCTCTCTCTCTCTCTCTCTCTCTCTCTCTCTCTCTCCTCTCTCTCTCTCTTCTCTCTCTCTCTCCTCTCTCTCTCTCTCTCTCTCCCCTCTCTCTCTCTCTCTCTCTCTCTCTCTCTCTCTCTCTCTCTCTCTCTCTATATATATATATATATATATATATATATCTCCCTCACTCCCTCTTTTCTTTCAGTAATACACAGGATGCAAACCTTTATAATACAGTCTATTATTATAGAGGATATTATTAATACCCTTTCCTATAAACATGAGCATGTGTGTGTATGTACGTGCATGCTTTTAAGTGCCACATCCCTTACCCCCCCCATTCTAGGTGAGTGCCAACGAACACGATGAGCTGGAGAGTGTGTGCCAGGGCCTGTGTGCATTCCTCCTGGGTCTCTGCGTACAATACAACGATGGCTCTGGCACCAGCTTCTCCGGCGAGGCTCTGAGGCAGCTGGTGACGGACAGAATCGGCGCCGAGACCTTTACGGACAAGCTGAGCAACATATCGCGGGCGGAGGCGTACACGAAGGCCGTAAAGTCTCCGCAGCTGGCCGTGAAGCAGCCCTCGGATCTTGTGTTTGATCACGAGTTCTGCCGCCTCTTTAAAAGCCTGGAAGGTGAGAGTTATGTTTTGATGTTATTTATTATTGAGGTAAGAGAAGGTGTTTTGAAGGTAAGAGAAATAATAATTGTACTTTTATTCTCACCCGAAGGCAGACAGGAAAGAATCACATAATATATAGACATGGGGGAACGATGAACTTTAGTGCTTAGAAGGTGAGGCTTGTGATCAGGTCTGTTTATGATGAAGAGAGTGAGTTTGTTGTTGGTGAAGGATTAGTTGAGTGTATTTTATGGCCATAGAGATGTATTATGAAGAGCAGTGGAGAGAGAGGGGGGGGGGGAGTTCTACTGTCTCTTTAAAAGCCTGGAAGGTGAGAGTTAGGATCGGCATTATAGGTTTGTTATGATGAAGAGATTTGGTTATTGGTGAATGTCCTTATATTTCATTATTATAGAGATTTGTTATGAAGAACAGTGGAGAGAGAGAGAGAGAGACAGAGACTAGAGTGTATTTCATAAGTGTAGAGATGTATTATGAAGAACAGTGGAGAGAGAAAGAGATGTAGAAAGACTGAAAAACAACTAACTACATAAACCAGACTACACTAAACCATTGCTACACTACTATAAGCCATTCTAATATAACACCTTGTGTTTGATCACGAGTTCTGCCACCTCTTCAAAAGCCTGGAAGGTGAGAGTTAGGATCAGCACTGTATTTACCTAGTTGTGTTTACCTAGTTGTGTTTTACAGGGCCTGAGCTACACTGGTGTGGTCCCGTCTCCGTATCTACATTTATCCAGTCTTTCTTTCAATTGATGCATATTATGTGCCGATATCACCTCCTCATTGAGTCCATTCCAAACTTTGGTTTGAATGGACCTCAAACCCCAAATGTGGGTTTGTTATGATGAAGAGTGTGAGTTTGTTGGTAAAGGCTTAGTTGATTATATTTTAGGATTGTAGAGATGTTTTGTGAAGAACAGAGGGGAGGGAGAGAGAGAGAGAGAGAGAGAGAGAGAGAATAAACCAAAAAACTTACACAAACCCTAGATATAACCACCCATCTTAACACCACCACCACACCCCATTAACTACCCCACACCCCATTAACTACACCCCCAGTGACGTGCGTGCGAGCCGTGACGCCGCAGCTGGACGGAGGAAGCAGCGTGGACGTCTCCCCGGTGGAGGTGACTAAATACAAAGACATCATTCGCGACCAGGACTCGGAGATTACGCTGCTGAAGCAGAGGCTGGCGGGCGTGCAGCTGGAGGTGGCGGATGTGGTGGCAGGGAGGGAACAGCTGACGGCACAAGTACAGCAGCTGCATGATGAGAATACGGGTAAGAGAGATTATAACTATGCCAAAACTTCTAAAAGACTAAGTATACAGGTTTATATATATATATATATATATATATATATATATATATATATATATATATATATTATTTTTTTTTTTTTTTTTTTTTTATTATTATTATTTTTTTTTTTTTTTTTTTTTTTTATTATTTATTATTATTTTTTTTTTTTTTTTTTTTTTTTTTAAACGCTCGCTTTTATGGACCTCTAAATAACAAATTTTGGTTTTTAGACTTCACGCCCAGATCTTTCCTTTGCTATAATAAATTGTATGTTGTCGAGTCATAAAATTACGAAAAGTAACTGAATATACCAAATTAGCCAGTGGACACGGATGCTAAACAGGTCATATCTAGAAAATATTGCTTATAGTCACTAAAAATTGTCTAATGGTACCCAAATTACAATGGAAATTACTAGGAAAGACGGAAATTTCGACCCCTAAAAAAAAAAAAAAAAAAAAAAAAAAACGAATACGAGAGGTTTTACTGTACATGGAAATGTGCGAAAATAGTGAGCTTTCACCTCATATAACGAACAGTTTGTTTTTATGGATGCAAAAAGTTCAGATATAATGGATTTTCGGATATAGCGTCACCTCCTTCCTCCAGTTGGTTCGTTAAGTGAGGGCTTATGGTACTTGTTTCATGTATCATTTTGGTTTCCAGTTATAGTTTTATTTATTCAGGATGTGTAAATTGTCTCTTTGCTTAGAATCTGGTTTGTGTTAAGTACCATTTCGTCTGTTTTTGGGAAGACCTTTTGTTTGAAGAAAATAGTTATACATATTGTACATGTTTAGGTACGTACTCTCAATATCACAAAAACACACATATGCAAAACCCTTTAATAAAACCATCCGAATATCATACAACAATAAATAAAACAACCTTCTTTTTAGTGTATAAACAAAACCCTTTAATAAAACCATCCGAATATCATACAACAATAAATAAAACAACCTTCTTTTTAGTGTATAAACAAAACCCTTTAAAATAACCATCCGAATATCATACCACCAAAAATAACACAACCTTTTTTTTAGTGTTAAGAGTTCAGCATGGCATCACAGGAGAACCCAACATCACTAAGGAGGAGACCGACCACTCAAACATCACCACCAATACTGCAACCAACACCGACCCCGCCACAACCACCACCACCACCACCGCCACAGCAACCACCGCCACCACCGAGCACCTCCAACAGCAGCTAGCCGAGATGACCCACGCTCGGGACTATTACTACTACGAGATGTATAAGAAAGATGCGGAACTCACGGCTATAGTGAGTGGTTGCCTCTGTGTGTGTGTGTGTGTGTGTCTGTTTCCCTCTGTCTCTGTCTCTCTGTCTAATGTCTGTCTGTTTGTTTCCCTTTCTGTCTGTCTTTGTCAAGTGTGTCCAGTGTCTGTTTCTCTCTTTTTGTATGTCTGTCGCTCTCTCTCTGTCTCTGTCTGTTTGTTTCTCTGTCTTTGTCTAATGTCTGTCTGTTTGTTTCTCTTTATGTCTGTCTAGTGTCTAAGTGTCTGTGTCTCTGTTTTTGTCTGTCTCATGTCTGTCTGTCTGTTTCTCTGTCTCTCTCTGCCTCTGTCTGTGCTATGTGTGTCTGTCTGTCTTTATATGGTTTCTGTCTGTCTGTCTGTCTATTTCTCTTTTTTTCCATTTTTTTTCGTTTTTGTTGACTAATTGTCTGTCTGTTTCTTGTATGTCTGTCTATTTCCCTCTCCGTCTCTTGTCTCTCTTTTTCTCCCTCTGTCTATTATCTGTCTTTATCTTTCTCTTGTCTTTCAATATCTCTCTATCTTTATCTATCTATTTGTCTCTCTTTTCCTTTTATACGTCTCTGTCTTTTCTCACTAAATGTCTCTCTCATTAAACTGCCTTACCACATTAACCCCTTCACGCCCAGGTCTTTCCTTTGCTATAAAAAAATTATGTTGTCGAGCCATAAAATTACGAAAAGTAACTGAATATACCAAATTAGTTAGTGGACAAGGATACTAAACAGGTCATAGCTATAAAATATTGCTTATAGTCACTAAAAATCGTCTAATGGTACTCAAATTACAATGGAAATTACGTTCTGGGTCTCAAGGGGTTAATAGTAATCTTGATAGTATGATGTGACAATTACTACTCAATTATCACTTCAATGTTTTCTTTACTACAGCAACAACAACAACAACAACAACAACAACAGCAGCAGCAGCAGAGCAGTGAAGTCCAGCAACAGAGTCAGCAGAGTCAGCAGCAAACTACAGGTGGTGAAAATCAGGTAAATATTTAACTCAAGTGTTCTTATGTTAGGTATCCTTCGCTTTGTATACAATCCTTCAGAGTCCTTCACGGGCCTCTTCGCTCCTTCACGCATCCTACAGGAGTCATAGGAGGGCATTAGAAGTCTCACAGGATTGCTATAGTATTCCTAGGTTTTTATAAGTAGTAGCCTACTTTGACAATCGCATGGGTGGCTCAAATAAGGATTAATAATACTAATACTAATACTGAAAATACTAATACTGATCGTTGTATTGAAGTAATGATTAATCTAGCAATGCCTATCATATTTTTATGTCTTGTAGTAAGTTTTGTCTAATTTGTGATTTTTAAGGAATATCTGAAAGTATCATGTCATTGTGAATTGGCTGAAATAGGGACTTCTAATCATTATAACTGAAAACTGATTCCAGATTCGTGTTCAGCATGCCCGATAACTGCTAGGAACTAATTTTCAAGCAAATCTATTTTTCAAAAAATATTGCAAATTTTGCAAAGTTTTTTTTTTTTAAATCTCGTTTTTTTCCAATAACAAAAAACTATGGCAGATAAGTGCAACATGTATAGAGAAGTAAATATGAAGTAGATCAAGGGCTATCATTTGGTGATAAGCAATAGAATATTGATAGGTAAATAACCAAGAAAATAGCATATTCGTACATTTATACAAAATATCAATTTTCTCGACAACCATGAGATGTTTTGACAAGCCAATTACTGCATCATGTAGAACACCTTAAGATGAACCTTTGTTAATTCGATAAGTTTTCTTCTACGACTCATAGTTTTGTGGCAAAATAACAAAAACCTGATTTTCGTCAATTTTGGAATATTTTTGAGCAGCCAGAAATCCGAAGAAAAAAAATTTCGATAGATAATTGGAAATGCCGGGAATGCAATTGTAGATCCATCCATTTACAATAACTTTTGATTTATTTTAACCCTCCATGTCTCCTCTCCCACACCTCAACAATCCCTAATTTAACCCTCCATGTCTGCTCTTCCTGACAGCTCAACAACCACCACAACAAACAGAATGCCGTGGACTTCTTTGACTCGCTGTCCAACCCGGAGATGGAAAACCTGCGCAAACAGCTGGAGGGCCTGCAGCTGGTTCTTCACAACAAGGACTCAGAGATACAGCAGCTGAAGGAGACCGCAGCTTCACAGGTCCCAGCACACAGCGAGCAAAATGGCACAGCTGATAAGGAAGCAAAGGTGCGTATATGTGTGCTGAAATTATTTTTGAAATTTTGAAGATAGAATATAATAGATTAAAGGCGGTTCCCACTAGCCCGCTTGTACGGCCGCCGCTGCCGTTCACCGCCCAACAGTGACGTCACCATCATCACCGCTTGAGTGGCTGTAGTGGTAACCAGGCACAGTTTGCATCTCCGCTCCAGCGGACACCGCCGAGCGGGAGAGATGACTTGATTTTAACTTTGTACGGCAGCCGTACAGCGGTGCGGTCGACTTTTTTGTGACGTCATTGTTGAGCGGTGGACGGCAACGGCGGCCGTAGAAGCGGACTAGTGGGAGCCGGCCTTAAGAATAAATAAATGAAGTGTTGCAATAAATTAAGTGTTGCAATAAATGAAGTGTTGCAATAAATGAAGTGTTGCAATAAATGAAGTGTTTGTTTTGTGTTAATTTATGTTTATAGCTACAGTTCCACATGTGATGAAAATAAATGCTTGATTAATACCTGTTTTATGCTCACTGTTATTTTGTGTTGCAGACCGTAATATCACTGTCATTTTGTGTTGTGTTGCAGGTCTCCGAAGAACAACAAGACGCAACACAAGCCCGGCTGCACCAAGACAACACAACGCTAAGGCAACAAGTGAAGGACTACGAAATACACGTGAGGCAGCTGCAGACACAACTGGAGACCGCTGCGGCGACTGTGGCGGCGACGACAGCAGCGTCAGTGGTGGTACCCGGGTGTGGGACGACAGCTGAGGCGAGGTGTAGACAGCTGGAGGTAAGGAGGGGGGGGTGATGGGTAGGTTTTCTTTTTTTTTGTTTTTTTTTTAAACAAAGATTACAATAAGGCTTAAAATTACACGTTGTATGTGCAACTATTTCAAAAGCCTATAAAAATATATAAGCCTTTAACTCTCTCTTTGTCTGTCTGTCTGTCTGTGTATCTCTCTGTCTCACTTTCTTTCCTCTCTCTCTCTGTCTGTCTGTCTGTGTGTGTTTCTCTCTGTCTGTCTGTCTGTGTGTATCTCTGTCTGTCTGTGTATTTCTCTCTTTCCTCTCTCTCTGTCTCTCTTTCTTTCCTCTCTCTCTTCTGTCTGTATTTTTTTTCCAATTTAAACAAAAAGTCGTGGTTTTTAGGGAAATAAGGGAATTATGGGAATTTTTAGGGAATTAAGGAGTCGTAGGGTGGGCGAGGCGACGCGCCCCCCAGCGTATGCCCCCAATGATTGATGATTGAATACATCTGTGTGTGTGTCTCCTAGGATGAGCTGGATACCATAAGGCGCGAGCAGGAGGACTTATTGGTACTGGTCACCGATCAAGACAGCAAGGTGGCGGAGTACAGGAGAAAACTGCGTATGTACGGAGAAGACGTTACCGAGGACGAAGACGACGAAGACGATGATGCGGAGTTTGTCGCCGAGAATTACGACGACGATGATGATGATCTGGACAGTGACATCCAGTGACACGCGCTGCACTCGGCGGCTTTGGGCGGCGGCGGGGAAAGGTTTGTCTCGCCGCAGCAAGGTAATGTCTCGTACATCAACTTTATTGCTTGATAACGTATTTAAAAATGAGAACTTGGCTTTTTTGTGATTACGAATTAAAAATTGAAAAAACTTGGCCATATTTAGGGATTTTGCAGCCAGAAAAGGAAAGAAAACTGGCCATTTTTAGTGTTTACGCCATCCAAAAAACTATAAAAAC
Source organism: Chionoecetes opilio (assembly GCA_016584305.1). Taxonomy (NCBI): domain Eukaryota; kingdom Metazoa; phylum Arthropoda; class Malacostraca; order Decapoda; family Majidae; genus Chionoecetes; species Chionoecetes opilio. The sequence goes on along the minus strand of JACEEZ010025752.1, from coordinate 87,481 downwards.
TGGCCATTTTTAGTAATTATGCCATCAAAAAATGAAAACTTGGCCATTTTTTTGTAATTTCACATCAAAGAAACTAAAAAAAAATTGGTTATTTTTAGTTATTACGCATTAGAAAAAGAAAAAACAAACCATTTTTAGTAACACTGCACTCGGGGGCTGCGGCTTTGGGTGGCGGGGAAAGGTTTGTCTCGCCGCAGCAACGTAATGTCTCGTACATCAATTGCCTGAATACAAATTTAAAAAGAAAAAATAGGCCAAAATTAGGGATTACGCAGCCAGAAAATGAAAAAAGCAGGCCATTTTTAGTGATTATGCATCAAAAAAGATGAAAAACTTGCCATTTTTAGGGATTACGCCATCCAAAAAGAAAAAAACAGGCCATTTTTACTGAATACGCATTAAAAAAACTGGCCATTTTTAGTAATTACGCATCAGAAACAAAAAAAAAAAATGGTTATTTTTTGTGATTACGTAATAATATAGATAAAAACTGGGCCAATTTTAGTAATTTTGCATTAAAAAAACGAAAATACAGGCCATTTTTAGTGATATAACCAACCAAAAAATCGAAAACTGCAAAAATACAAAAATGCAAAAAGGAAAATGACCTCACTGAAAACCAAATAGAACCAAAAACAAGAAACAATTAACAAACAAACACAAAAAAACACTTCTAGCTGTATAATAAAATGGTTGAATAAGTCGCCAGCTAGCCATTCAATAAACCGTTGAAACTAGCCATTCAACGTAAAGCGTAACCAACTTAAACGCATACGAATTAATAACTAACTGACTAACTAACATCTTGTAAATACCTCGTCCGTTGTTAATGCATCAGAGATATTTAAACCTTTTTTTTTTTCTTTGTCGAGTCGCCTTATTTTTCTCTCGTCTTTCTGTCATAAGTTTAATGTTGTTGTTGTTATATTTTGTACATACTTTTGCAGCTCCTATTGTCTTTTTGGTGCTTCTATGTAGAGCTGTAGTAGGAGGAGCAGGAGGAGGAAGGAGAGGAGAAGTTTTTAAAGTTTACAGTTTATATACTTCAACTTAATTACTAGCATTGCGTATCCTTTAATATGTGTGTACTATGTATGTATGTATGTATTTATGTGAGGTTTGCGTATTGTGATGTGTATGTATGTATGTATGTGTATGTGTGTGTGTGTGCCATCATGGGAAGGAGGGGGTGCCTTTTTCTTACATGGATATTTTATAGTTGAAGCTCAAACACACACATATATACACACACACACACACACACACACACACACACACACACACACACACATACACACATACATATACAAAGATAAATACATGTAGTTGTTGATATAAAACAGTAGATTTGTTTATTCCTGAGCTGGGACGAATTTTATTTTTTTCTCTTATGTAGATTACACGATAACTTTTAATCCTAGGAGACAATTTCACACATACAGGCTGTGATAGAAGATACACATACATACGTAGATACACATACATACATATATACACATACATACATATATACACATACATACATATATACAATAATATACATACACATACATATATATATATATATATATTATATATATACACATACATACATATATACATACATATATACACATAGGGGAAAACACCAACCTATATACAGATTTTAGCCTTTGCACATACATAATCATTTACCGACAGACTAATAGAGTTTTAATAATGATAAGAATACACCTTAACCCCTTCACGCCCAGATCTTTCCTTGGCTATAAAAAATGTATGTTGTCGAGCCATAAAATCACGAAAAGTAACTTAATATACCAAATTAGTTAGTGGACAAGGATACTAAACAGGTCATAGCTATAAAATATTGCACATATTCACTAAAAATCATCTAATGGTAGTCATATTATACAATGGATATTACGTTCTGGGCTTCAAGGGGTTAATAGCTATGTACAGATCTATTGCAAGGGAGTCACCAGGTAGGAAGTGGAAACGTAGGTAAGTTTTGTATATAGAACTAATCTTTTTCCCTCTGTTCTTTATTGTAATGTTTGTATATGTTTGAGATGTTTTTTTAAATATTTGTGAAAACATTTGTGAGATGGCGATGTGTGTGTGTGTGTGTGTGAAACCAGTGTTGGTACTTTCACATTAATCGTTCGGCAACTAAATGTAACGCGCAAAAGTACATAAACGGTACCGATTAGACCGAACAGATATATCCTCTTGGTCAGCGGTCGTCTATGCACTTTGGCGCATGACCTCCTCATTGGCTGTCTCGGCGCCGCTGTAAAGTTATTCAATCAAACAACAATGTTGAATAAAGTGATGTCCATCGCATAGCTTGTTTTGCGGCTACTCCAGAGTGTCACGGGCCTATTGAGTGCTTGAGTGTGTGAGTGAGGGAGTGTGTAGGACGTTGAAAAGCAGACGTCAATTCAATATTGGAATCCCATCGTTGATTCCATGTTGGATATATTACGTTAAAAAAAACTTTCAAAATTAACAAGTTCTCGACGAAGATTCTACGTTGACATAACTGTAGGCCTGACATAAATTGAACGTTGAATCAACATAGATGTGCCTGCTGGGAAGGCAGTGTTTATGCAGGTACATTATGATACGACACTATGATTCTGAAAGCTCTGTAACATGAAATGAGTCTGGGTTAGAGAGTCTGACATCTTTCTTAGTGACTTAAGGCGAGGCCACCGAGATGACAAGGCCTGATGCATCGCCCGTGACGTCACACCATGTAGATCTCACCCGCTCTGCTCCCAGTACAAGTTTACCTACCTAATATAATGTTTATCAGTATAAAAGATATACTGTTATCTTCGGAAATGTTTGTTCTATAATATTATCAAATAAAAAATCGTAAAACACACAAAAGAAATGCCCTTATGAGACTTTCAAGAAATATCACATTAGCTTTCCATTGATATATTTCCTTTTCTGATAAATGAATTAGAACCATACATAAATTAGCGTTAACTAAATAAATAACCTCATCAATCGGGAAAAATTACCTGATTTCATGATATTATTTACTTAGTTAACGCTCATTTATGCATGCTGCTAATTCATTTATCAGAAAACGAAATATATCAGTGGAAAGCTAATTAAATTCTGCTTCTATTGATATTCTCCATGTAAAAAGTTTTTTCGCAAAATATTAAATGGCGAAGAGTTTAAGTTAATGCATATTTCTTGAAAGTATCATAATGGCATTTTCTTTTGTGTGTTTTACGGTTTTTTATTTGATAATATTATAGAACAAACATTTCCAAAGATGACAGTATATCTTTTATACTGATAAACATATATTAGGTAGGAAATTACCCGATTTCATGATTTTTAATATTTAGTTTATGCTAATTTATGCATACTGCTAATTCATTTATGACTAAACGAAATATATCAATGGAAAGCTAATTAAATTCCGCTTCTATTGATATTCTCCATGTAAAAAGTTTTCGAGCAAAATATTAAATGGCGAAGAGTTTAAGTTAATGCATATTTCTTGAAAGTCTCATAATGGCATTTCTTTTTGTGTGTTTTACGATTTTTTATTTGATAATATTATAGAACCAACATTTCCGAAGATAACAGTATATCTTTTATACTGATAAACATTATATTAGGTAGGTAGACTTGTACTGGGAGCGGAGCGGGTGGGATCTACATGGTGTGACGTCACGGGCGATGCATCAGGCCTTGTCATCTCGGTGGCCACGGTTAAGGCCCGTCCACACTAGGCATTATGATGCTCATTATACTGTGCATTATAATGCTGGAACTCTATTTTGGTGTTGAGAAATGCTGGAGAGAGATGCTGGGGACGAATCTAGCGCTAGGCATTTCAGTTTATGGAACTGTCGCCGATGGGAATTCTCGCCAAAACACTAACCTAGAACTCTCGCCGACGTGGAAATGTTAACCTAACCTGGACATTGGCACCTAACTTAACCTAACTGATCAAGCTAATGATAGTATTTCATCCCTGAATGCAGAAACACGGGTAATACTTGATTAAATGTATATATTGGGCCCTGTAATATCAAGAATTGGAACACTCGACGACGGCGGTGAGAATTCCTATGGGCGACAGTTCCAGGTACCTGTGGACACACACCCGTTCTGCATCACTTCCCGCAGCACATGATGCCTAGACAGCCTAGTGTGGACGTACCTTAAAGTAATCGTCCAGACCATTTTTTTTTTGCCTAATTATGTTGAATGTGTACATTCAAAACACCTAATCCACCAAAAATAATTGATTTCCAGGCCTTATTTCCATAAAAACACGACTTTTGTAAAAAGCGCGCGAATTTTTTTTTCTTCCCTCCAACAAGGCTACGAATATTATTGAGGACGTCACAGGAGGAGCGGAGAATGTAAACAACAGTCGTCTGCCTGTGTGACACCTGTCGGCAAATGTGATGATGAGCGATTGTACTTCGGTGTCAGACAGTGAATCTGTTGGTGTTACAGATCTAGAGTACGATGCTCAATCTGAGACTTAAATAAATGACCCTGCTCGCATATACTATGAGGAAAACTAACCTCAGATTGTGATGGGAGCCTAACCCTATATGTTTGAACCAGAATACGAGGCGGACGAACATATGTTAGCGGCAACAACAACCCCTTACACACACAACCCTACACACAACACCCTTAACACAACAACCCTTACACACAACACACAACAACCCCTTACACACAACAACCCCTTACACACAACAACCCCTTACACACAACAACCCCTTACACACAACAACCCCCTTACACACAACAACCCCCTTACACACAACAACCCCTTACACACACAACACCCTTACACACAACAACCCTTACACACACAACCCCTTACACACAACAACCCCTTACACACACAACCCCTTAACACAACAACCCCTTACACAACAACCCCTTACACACAACAACCCCTTACACACAACAACCCCTTACACACAACAACCCCTACACAACACCCTTACACACAACAACCCTACACACAACAACCCTTACACACACAACCCCTTACACACAACAACCCTTACACACAACAACCCCCTTACACACAACAACCCCTTACACACAACAACCCCTTACACACAACAACCCCTACACACAACAACCCTTACACACAACAACCCCTTACACACAACAACCCCTTACACACAACAACCCTTACACACAACAACCCCTACACACAACAACCCCTTACACACAACAACCCCTTACACACAACAACCCCTTACACACAACAACCCCTTACACACAACAACCCCTTACACACAACAACCCCTTACACACAACAACCCCTTACACACAACAACCCCTTACACACAACAACCCTTACACACAACAACCCTTACACACAACAACCCCTTACACACAACAACCCCTTACACACAACAACCCCTTACACACAACAACCCCTTACACACAACAACCCTTAACACAACAACCCCTTACACACAACAACCCCTTACACACAACAACCCCTTACACACACACAACAACCCCTTACACACAACAACCCCTTACACACAACAACCCTTACACACAAACCCTAACAACAACCCTACACACAACAACCCCTTACACACAACAACCCTTACACACAACAACCCTTACACACAAACCCCTCCAACACCCTTACACACAACAACCCCTTACACACAACAACCCCTTACACACAACAACCCCTTATACACAACAAACCCCTTACACACAACAACCCCTTACACGCAGCAACCCCTTACACACAACAACTCCTTACACACAACAACCCCTTACACACAACAACCCCTTACACACAACAACAACCCCTTACACACAACAACCCCTTACACACAACAACCCCTTACACACAACAACCCCTTAACAAAAAACCAACCCCTTACACACAACAACCCCTTACACACAACAACCCCTTACCCCACAACACAACCCCTTACACACAACACCCCTACACACAACAACCCTTACACACAACAACCCCTTACACACAACAACCCCTTACACAAACCCAACACAAACCCTTACACACAACAACCCCTTACACACAACAACCCCTTACACACAACAACCCACAACAACCCTTACACACAACAACCCCTTACACACAACAACCCCTTACACACAACAACCCCTTACCACACAAACAACCCCTTACACACAACAACCCCTTACACACAACAACCCCTTACACACAACAACCCTTACACACAACAACCCCTTACACACACACAACCCCTTACACACAACAACCCCTTACACACAACACCCACACCACACCCTTACACACAACAACCCCTTACACACAACAACCCCTTAACCACAACAACCCCTTATACACAACAACCCCTTACACACAACAACCCCTTACACACAACAACCCCTTACACACAACAACCCCTTACACACAACAACCCCTTACACACAACAACCCCTTACACACAACAACCCCTTCCACACAACAACCCCTTACACACAACAACCCCTTACACACAACAAACCCCTTACACACAACAACCCCTTATACACAACAACCCCTTACACACAACAACCCTTACACACAACAACCCCTTACACACAACAACCCCTTACACACAACAACCCCTTATACACAACAACCCCTTACACACAACAACCCCTTACACACAACAACCCCCTTACACACAACAACCCCTTACACACAACCCCTTACACACAACCCCCCCCTTACACACAACAACCCCTTACACACAACAACCCCTTACACACAACAACCCCTTACACACAACAACCCCTTACACACAACAACCCCTTACACACAACAACCCCTTACACACAACACCCCCTTACACACAACAACCCCTTACACACAACAACCCCTTACACACAACAACCCCTTACACAACAACCCCTTACACAACCCCCCCCTTACACACAACAACCCCTTACACACAACAACCCCCTTACACACAACAACCCCTATACACAACAACCCCTTACACACAACAACCCCTTACACACAACAACCCCTTACACACAACAACCCCTTACACACAACCCCTTACACAAGTATGTTACACGCCAGTCCACCCCATTTACTACCACACGCCAGTCTACCACATTAAATACCACACCCCAGTCCACCCCATACACCCTGTCTCCTACCACACCCCACCCACACCCAGTCAACGCTCCCGCCACGCCTGCCCCCCCGGTTGGAGCCCTCACGCCGTGGGAGTGGGAGTCTTGGTGGTGATAGTGATGGTGGTGACACACAGCAATACAACAGCATCCGGTGAGTAAGTGAGTGAGTGTGTGTGTGGTGTGTGGTGTGTGTGTGTGTGTGTGGTGAGTGTATCACTACAAATCCTTGCACATTTCAACTTCCCGTTCCAATCTGCCCTAGTCCGCCGCACTAATCTTTTCAACACATTTAACGTTGTCGTATCAGTCAGAAACGTGTGCAAACTTTTCTCGAAAGGCACAGCTGTCTTGCTGCACCCATAAAGGATGCATGCATGTGGCATATCGCAAAAAAAATATCAGAAACACCCAAAAATCTTCATGTACTATATTTATCTCTTGTGTTTACGTGCTTCTGATCAGCGCGGGGAGAGGAACCTTCCTCCTGTTACGTCACCGAGCCGTGGCGCATCGTCTGCCAGTTGCCAGCAGCGTTTTCGAAGCTCGAGGAATTTACAGATTTTGATTGCGGATTATTAAAAAACGGCTGACTGGATGCAAAAAGTGACAACATATTGTTGATACACTCAATAATGACTATACTCTAACTACATAAAATCAGGAATTATGAAATAGTCTGGACGATTACTTTAAAGTAATCGTCCAGACCCTTTTTTTTTTTGCCGAATTATGTTGAATGTACATTCAAATCACCTAATCCACCTAAAATAATTGATTTCCAGGCCTTATTTCCGTAAAAACACGACTTTTGTAAAAAGCGCGCGAAAAAAAAAATCTTCACTCCAACAGGGCTACGACTGTTATTGATGACGTCAGAACAGGGACGCCCGCAGACACTCTGTCTGACACCTGTCGGCAAATGTTATGATGAGCGATTGTATTTCGGTGTCAGACAGTGAATCTGTCGCTGTGACAGATCTAGAGTACGATGCTCAATCTGACACCGAAAGAAATGACGCTGGTCGCGTACACTATGAGGAAAACGAACCTCAGATTGTCATGGGATCCTATATGTTTGAGCCCGAGTACGAGGTGGATTAACAGGTGTTAGCAGAGCCTGAGGTTCAGCAGGAGGACCTGGCACTTCTCCAAAACATGGATTGGTAAATTAGGTTAAACCATGTGTGTGTGGGAATCACAATGAAGGTACTTTCGAGAAAATCCTATGGTTAGTTTTGGAGCTACAGTCAAACGTCATTACTCGGAAACCACATACTAGCATTAACTACAGCATAGAGTTGGAAAATATGCGGGCGGGAAGGCAGAAAGTGTGACAGCCACACCACCACAGGGTCTCTTACCACAGGGCACGCCCACTCCACAACTGGTTTACTTGGTTTACTTGGTCTTGTTAAGAGGCAAAGCCTCACAGTCGTGGTGGTCCACCGCTGCTGCCAGTCCTGGCGTCCCTGTCTAACAGGGCCACCTGGTCTGGTATGGTGTTGGACTGAGTCACTGTCTTACGGGGGGGGCGCCGCCCTTGTCCAGCACACCCGTCCCAGCTAACCATCACCGGCGGGCCGACGTAGGCCGTAGAGCGGCGAACGGCGGCCGCCGGCGGCAAATTTACCTCCGTCAGCCCTCCGGAGGCCCGCTGGTGTATTTTCAGACGGGATAATTTACTATGTTGAAAATTAATGTACAGAATTTCAAGAATTGAATATTTCTATGTGTAAACATTTTGAAACAACAGTTATATGATTATCTTGGTGTAGTATTGCATCAGTAGTGACAAGCAGTGGCAACTTGACGTCAATCCTCCGGAGGCCCGTTGGGCGCTGGTACGTATTTGTAAGTGGGAAATATTCATTCATATTATACATATTAACTCAGTAATATACATAGTATCTCAATATCGGTACCATCACTATTATTAGGCCTGTTCAAGCTATTAAAAAAAATTATAAAAGTTTTTATAATAGTTTATAGAAATTATCATATATCAGTTTATTTCAAATATTTGCAGCATTATCAGGAACACCCGGAGATACATAGAAATAAAGATGAGATACGTACATAGGAAGGAGTTTACATGGAAAAAGGTTATCAGTTTGTCTGTGTGTGTAGCTAGTATCATATAAAAATAACACTTGATTAACCGCGGCGAAGATTATTACGGAATAGGCCTAATACAAGGTCATATTTTCCCTTATTTCAATAACTTCCAACATATTATCAACACATATTAATACTCAACGGTACACCTAATAAGGAATATGTAGATGATGGAGTTAACATATGAATAATATCATGATTTAGAATAGAATATTATTTGAAATCTTTTCCCAGCTATCAATGTACTAAACTGCCAGACGTACGATAGCCATTACAAAGGGTTTAAAACCCCAAAAGGCCTAAATTGTCACCCTTAACCAGTCGATAACATAATGAGAACTTAGTTATAACATGTTTTCGCTCCTTCATTATATCGAAATAGACTGAATAATATAAGTAATTGCAGTACGACACGTTTTTTTAGGAATTCCTTGACGGCGCCTGGCGCTGGTCTGAGTGAAAATAATCAGTTACTTGGAAAACGCACGAGTGGGTGGATGTAGTTATGTTGTTCTCCGCAACCTATATCCTTCTGCATGGCTGTTCACGCCGTTCAGTGTTCCACGTACACCAACATGTAAACTCAATAACGAAAATGTTTTTGTACTTATGAAATAAACAATGTCCGTAGCAATTATGATCCTAGCAATCTCCTTTTCATCGTATTACTGGATAACGACACAGGAATATTTCTGGTTACATTTTCTAAGCATAGTGCATTATATAGTAATGTTTTTATAAGTGTTGAACAGCCCATTAGTCTATTAATCGGCTAATGGGTTGTGCAACACCCCTTAAAACATTACTATATCTGCAATATACTTAGCAAGTATAACCATAAATATTCCTCAATCAGTTAATATAACAGCGGCAAATGGTCATATGCCCTACGGCGGGCCGCTGGGAGCGGCCCGCCGGTGAGCCTCTGAGCAAATTCCCAGCGGCCCTACGTCGTACACTTCCGTCGGGCCGCCGATAAGACATACGGAGGGCCTCCGGAGGCCCTCCGTCTTTGTGTTTGCTGGGGTGTACACAGGCTCACCTCACACTCGTCGTCCCAACCCCACACACTGGGTAGGCGACTAGTCGCGCTCCACACTCTTACCCAGTCTTTCACCCGATGTGTACCCTCACTACACACCATTTCTCAACACAACTGCTCGCCCCAACACACTATAGGCGTGTATCACCCTACACACGCCACTCCTTTCCGTGTGCAAACTTTTCTCGAAAGGCACAGCTGTCTTGCTGCACCCATAAAGGATGCATGCATGTGGCATATAACAAAAAAAATCTATCAGAAACACCCAAATATCTTCAAGTACTATATTTATCTCCGTGTTTACGTGCCTCTGATCAAGCACGGGAAGATGAGCCTCCCTGATGCTACGTCACCGAGCCTGAGCCTGAGCGTCTGCAAACCTTGAGGGCGTTTTGAAAACTCGGGGAATTTGCAGATTTTGATTGCGGATTATTTAAAAACGGCTGACTGGATACAAAAAGTGACGACGTATTGTTGATATACTCGTTAATGGCTATGATTTGATTGCATTAAATCAGGAATGATGAAATGGTCTGGACGATTACTTTAAGAAACTTCTGTTTCTTAGGTAGGGTAAGTAGAAACAAAGTCATGCCTATACCTACCGGGTAGACAAGAGCAGGAAATCATCGCCTCTACAGACTTTTTAAGAGGAAAAATAAGGATGAAAATAATGAATAACAAAATCGAGTCTGAGAATTTGAAGAAAACTCAGGAAATACATCTATATGGAAGTCAAAGAGAGAACAGGAGTAGGATCAAGGTGCTCATCAGTCTCAAGGTCGAGAACATTACCACCAAAACAACAACAACAAACCCTCACCTCTCCAAAATGAACAATAACGAGGCTGAAATTAACGAGGTAGAGACGGAAGCGATCGTCCCGGACACCCATAAGCCAGAGAAGATGTTTTCCCTCAAGAAGTGGAACGCGGTGGCCATGTGGAGCTGGGATGTGGAGTGTGATACCTGTGCCATATGCAGAGTGCAAGTCATGGGTGAGTACTTGGTGGAGGAGAACGTTAGATATATATGTACTACGTCTTGATACTGTATTTTAGAACATAAGGAAGCTACAAGAGGCTGTGAGACCTACACGTGGTAGTTCCTAATACTTAACACTACCGTAGATAACACTATAGTCGCCACCTGCACTAATGTCTCCAGCCGCCATATATTACGTATTATAGCTAGCATCATTACTGATTTGTCTGTGCCACTGAAGATGATACACAGTAGTTTATATCATGACTGTATAGTCTACCCTTAGATTATACAGTCTAAAAAAACGTTATCCTGGCGATTTTAGTGTTATCTATGGTAGGCAGACATCATGACAGCGTAAATAGCGGCTTAAATGAATGAACAAACCTTCCAATAAATCAAGAAACATAAAACCTAATACATCTAAGCTTAGAGGATAGATGGAAAAAAAAAATACAAGGGTTACGCCAAGCCCGAACTTGAAACAAGCATGATAACATATTTAAAAAATACTACAAAACATTTTGTTTTGATTATCGAACACAATTATTGCCTCGAACCCAAGAATTTAAAAAAAAAAAAAAAAAAAAATTGTGGAGAAATATTGTTGACGTGACACAACACGACTGTGAGCCTTCACGTCAATAGCCTCATAACACGCTTCATTAAGTACATTAACTGTGGAAATGTTGGATATAAATCAGACAAACAAGAAAAGCCTCATAAACCTGGAATTGGCGGGAGAATTATCAAAATAAACAGTATATAGGGGGCGCCACCAGCGCCATATTTGTTCAAATTTTTATCCAGTTTCATAAAAGCGCATTATAAATTATGGTAGATATATCAAAATTCACGATATGAAATGCCGATTCTAAAACTGTAATCAGATCCAAGATTAAACCAGGAACAAAAAAGTTTTTTTTATGAAATATGTTTACGTGGGCGGAGCCTAAGCCATGACGTCACGGCGGTGGTTGTGACGTCACCGGGAGGCTGGCGGGGGCTCAAAGCTTTCTGCTGCCCTGCCCTGCTTCTGCACGTGGCCCCCCCATGAGAATACGGTGCCCCCACTGTGGGGGGGGGGGGGGCAGTGCCCCCCCAATAGGTTTATGAGACAGTGCTAGCATGTGTTGTGTGTGTGGGGCCAAAGACTACTGTATACAGTAGACTTTGGGCGGGCTAATGGTGGGTGTGGTGGCTTGTGTGTGTGTGTGTGTGTGTTACCTATCTCTGGGGCGACCTATCTCTATCTACAGGGGCGTGCGGGCGGCCAGACACAAGCAGGGATGCTTGACTACCTGTCTACTGAGTCCCTTCCAATCCTTTACCACCCTATTTGTGAAACAGTTCTTCCCCCTTCCCGCCCCCAGACGCGTGTTTGCGGTGCCAGGGCGAGAACAAGCAGGACGACTGCGTGGTGATCTGGGGGGAATGTAACCACTCCTTCCACAACTGCTGCATGAGTCTGTGGGTGAAGCAGAACAACCGCTGCCCGCTGTGCCAGCAGGAGTGGTCCGTGCAGCGCGTCGGCAAATAAACCCATTCCGATATCTGCCTTAGAGAGGGGTGGTTTAAGTGTGTGTGTGTGTGTATATATGTGTGTGTTGTGTGATGGAGTGTGTGTTGTGTGTATGTGTGAGGGACGTGATGGTTGGCCCTCCAATGTATGTGTATGTGTTGTGTGTGTATGTTGTGTGGAGTGGTGTTGTGAGTGTGTTGTGTGTGTAGGCAGTTAGGGTTATGGATAGCTGTGTGGGTAGCAAGTATTATAAGGTTTGTATTAATGCTCGTGTGTGTGTGTGTGTGTGTGTTATGTAGCCAGTCAGTTAGGGTTAAAGACAGGTTGTGTGGTTAGCAAGTATTATAAGGGTTTTAATTATGTGTGTGTGTGTGTGTGTTATGTAGCCAGTCAGTTAGGGTTAAAGACAGGTTGTGTGGTTAGCAAGTATTATAAGGGTTTTAATTATGTGTGTGAGAGAGAGAGAGAGAGAGAGAGAGAGAATGAATGTTAATCATGAATGTTTTTGTGTGAGAAAGTGCGACATACTTTAGTGTAAATATGGATCTGAGAAAAGTATGCTATAAAGTATGTAGTATGAGATTACTTTTTTTCTTTCTCCCGGTCATTAAGTAATAGCAGGAAAAAGGTTACAGAAGGTTGTGCGTATAAGTCAATGACGAGATACTAAGTGACGCGCAAAGCAGATGTACAGAAATAGATGACTTGATAGGGTGGGTACCTTGAACTCTCCGATAGGAACACTCGCCGATGTCGACGAGTGTTCTTATTTTTCACGTCGGCGAGTGTTCCCATTACCCGTGTTTCTGCATTCAGAGATTAAAAACCAACAATAACCTGAATAGTTAGGCTAGTTAAGTGGTTAAGTTAGGTTAGATTCCTTTTCATATATTACAAGTTGAACTGACGCCGAAAATTTACACGTCGGCGAGTGTTCCAATGTTGGCAAGAGTTCTGGGTTAGTGTTTCGGCGAGAGTTCCATAAACCACTTGTTAGATAATTACGTCCTCAGAATTATAGAAGTAAAGTATTATTGTGTATCATTTCACAATAAGTTTAAATTTTTGTTGTTGTATTTCTTGTGAGGGTAATATAAGCTGCGTGTTGTCTGTCTGTGTGATGTAAACACTCTTAAGCCGGCCACACACAACACCGGCGCAGCCTGTCCGGCCGACAAAAAGTGGCGAGGCATCGTTCGCCGGACGAGACCCACACACACACCGGCCGCCTCATGAAAATATACAGTACACGTCGGACCGCCGTGGTGACAATATGAATCCGCTGTCCGAAAATGACTTGTTGGTGATGGCTGCATGTGCAGCCATATATAATACTTATATATAATACGTCATACTATATACAATACGTCATATATAATACCTATATTATCATAAATACAATTATAACTGGTACAATTAGTCATTATCTGGCCGAGCGAGGGGCTGGCCGCGCCGGAAGGCACCCACACACACGCAGGCGGCAGGCCGCGCAGGACGGAATTTTCAAGCGCCGACTGATTTTCATCCGGCCGCTGCGACAGGCCCCGCCGGATGAAAAACACCCCCACACACACACCGGCCGCCTCTAGCCACGCCCCTTTTCGTCGGCCGGACAGGCCGCGCCGGTGTGTGTGTGGCCGGCTTTAGAAGACTTAAAGAAGTAATGTATGAGTGTTTACCATGCTGTGAACCTTGAATATAAAGTGTGGGATAGGTGAACATCTCTCTCTCTCTCTCGGTGCCATATGACCTCTGATGTCTGGCCCATTTCCCCCCTTTATGACATTACATCTCTCTCTCTCTCTCTCTCTCTCAGTGCCATATGACCTCTGATGTCTGGCCCATTTCCCCCCTTTATGGCATTACATCAATCTCGCTCTCTCTCAAAAGTGTCTCTCTCTCTCTCTCTGCTATATGACCTCTGATGTCTGGCCCATTTCCGTCTTTTTGGCATTAAATCACTCTCTCTTTCTCTTTCTCTTATACACAACCACGAAACTAAAATGAGAGAGAGAGAGAGAGAGATAAGTTAGGCAAGGCTATCACATGCAGATAAGCAAAGCCTACATAATATTGCGACCTGGAAAGTATTCAGAGCTCTTGTAAATGGAGCATAAGTAAAAGTGTGTCTGATAAGGTATCGGGAACTCACTGATAACGCCATGCCTCCAACACGACTAGCTGTGTGTATGTGAGGGTTACAGGGAGTTTCGTACACAAGTTGTTTCGTACCCAGGTTTTGTTAGTTGTTTCGTACACTGAGTTGTTTTTTCGTACATACCTGGTGTCGATTCGTAACTAGTAATTAAGTTCAACTTTGAGCTGAGTGTACGAAACGGCTATGGCTTCATATGGACTACGAATCAACTTTTTGGTGTACGAATCTACTGGTGTACGAAACAACTTGTGTACGAACTGACTGCACCCCTATGTGAGTGTGTGAGTGAATCAGTAGAGTGACAGACGAGCTAGAGGGCTGTTGTCTGATTCGCTTGTTGGATCAGCGAGTCTTTCTTAATTACATATTATCATCATCACTATCATTACACCCTATTCTCCTTTCTTTCTTCTATTTTATTTTATTTCACGCTTTCCATCTTTTTCTTGCCTGCTGATCTCACTCAAGTGTTATAAAATCTCTTTTCTTTCTGTGTATATATTTTCCAACTCCTCGTATCAGTGGGTTTTGTTATAACGAAACCTCTTTACTGGGACATGGGTTGGCGTGAGGGTGGGAGGGTGTGTGGTGTGTGAGCTGTGGTGTTGGTGGTGCGGCCGTGTGATTCCCAAGGGACACCTCAACCCTGCCCTGCCCTGCCCTCGTGGTGACTGATGGTGTTGGTGCGGCCGTGTGATTCCCAAGGGACACCTCTAGCCTGCCCTGGTGGTGACTGGTGGTAGTGCAGCCGTGTGATTCCCAGGGGACACCTCAACCCTGACCTGGTGGTGGTGTTGGTGTTCACTGTTGAAGGCTGCGAGGATGAAGGTGGTGGCCAGTAGCAGCGCCGTGCCTCGTGTACGGCGTCGCGTCTACGTACTCGGGATTATTAGTGCGGTACGTAATTATGCATGGTAGTTATAATGAGGTAGTTAACTTGTTCTTTTTTCAGACAGACTCCTTGTTTCTCCTCTCCTTCCTTTCCCTTTCCTCTCCTTCCTTTCCCTTTCCTCTCCTTCCTTTCTCCTTCCTTTCCCTTTCCTCTCCTTCCTTTCCCTTTCCTCTCCTTCCTTTCCCTTTCCTCTCCTTTCTCCGTGAGGTCTTTGTGGAGAGGTGGGAGTGGGACCATGTGACCTGACTGAACCACCGTGACCTCAAGTCCAAGGTCATACGTGGTGCGTGGTGCGTTTTTTTTCCTATTTTTCCACTTGTGCTATTTCTAACTGCCATTTTCACCGTGCCATTTTTACCTGTGCCATTATTACCCATGTTCCTGATAGAGGGTGGTTAGGCATACTTTCTAAACAAGGGCGTCCAGTGTTGAGCAAAGGGTAGGTATGTACTTCCAGGGTATTAATATTATGTTTGAATTATTATTAATGTTTATAATTGCTGATAGGGTGTGTATGCTAGCTGAGATTAATGATTGATTTCTTATATGTTTTCCTGCCAGGTTGTTGCTGCAGTACAGATAGCGGGGTATTTAGTGATGCTGAGTCTGGTGTTGGATCCTGAACACTTCGATGGCCAAGGTGAGGGTGTGAAAACATGATATATATATACGAGTATATACTAGTATAGTACGGTGATTTATCCTTTAACCCCTTGAGACCCAGAACGTAATTTCCATTGTAATTTGGGTACCATTAGACGATTTTTAGTGAATATAAGCAATGTTTTATAGATATGACCTGTTTAGTATCCTTGTCCACTGGCTAATTTGGTATATTGTCCTTTTTCGTAATTTTATGGTTAACAACAGACAATTTTATAAAGCCAAGGAAAGATCTGGACGTGAAGGGGTTAATTACCTTGTTTGCGCACATGATACGATAGTTATTATTAATATTTTTGTATATTTATTTATTTATTTATATTTTTTTTTTTTTTTTTTTTTTTTAGATTTTTAGATTTGTTTTTTTAGATTTTTAGATTTTGTAGCTATATATATATAATATTATAGATATTATTATATAATATATATATATATATATATATATATATATTTTTTTTTTTTTTTTTTTTTTTTGACAGCACTACCACGCGTAGGTCTCACGGCCTCTTGTAGCTTCCTTATTTTCTTTCTTATGTTCTTATGACTCTTAATTATGTAGGAGGTGTATGCATGCATTAACTAACGAGTATTACTGTGTATTCATCTTAAGTATATTAGTGTTTTGGTGTTTCAGTCATAGTTTTATTTGTCTTTGTTGTCACATGAAATTTGCTAAGGTATTGTTATTTTGGTATTATTCCAGTTTGACACCGAAGTCACTGTGGTGGACGAAAAAAAAATTCTGGTGAGTTTTGATGTTTTTTTAATTAATCTGCTAACCGTTTCTGTCGCCTTTTTTTTTTTTTTTTTTTTAAAGGCTAGGTTAGGTTAGGTAAAGTTTAGGTTCGGTTAGGTTCAATTTGTTTTTGTCATTTTTGTCATAAATCACTATTTTTTTTTGTGTGTGTGTGTGATTTGCGACAGAAACGATGGTAAATTATATTGATATAATTAGATGGCACCAAACTTCCCTACACAATTGGGAGCATGGTTTTTGTTTACCTTATTGTATTCTAAGAGACATTTTCTCCTTGAGCTTTCCGTCGCAAATCAATAGTTTCGGAGATATAGAACATTTTAGGTGGGGGGAGGAATATGTCTCCTTGTTTACAAAATGCCTCCCTCTTCCTCTTATTGTGACCTGCATTGCTTTTGTTTCGGAGGCGCACCCGTGGCTACCTTACCTAACCTAACCTAACCTGAACCTTACCTTACCTTACCTTACCTAACCTTACCTTACCTTACCTTACCTTACCTTACCTTACCTTACCTTACCTTACCTAACCTAACCTAACCTAACCTAACCTAACTTAACCTAACTTAACCTTACCTAACCTTTAACCTCCTAACTGGGTCCAATAATAAAAAAGTTTAATAAAATACCAAACAAAAGCGATGCAGGTCACAATAAGAGGAAGAGGGAGGCATTTTGTAAACAAGGAGACACATTCCTCTCCCCACCTAAAATGTTCTATATCTCCGAAACTATTGATTTGCGACGGAAAGCTCAAAGAGAAAATGTTTCTTAGAATACAATAAGGTAAACAAAAACCATGCTCCCAATTGTGTAGGGAAGTTTGGTGCCATCGTAAAATAATACCGAAACGATTAGCAGATTCATTCAAAACACATCAAAACTCACCAGAAAAAAAAAATGTTTCGTCCACCAAAGTGAATTCGGTGTAAAACGGAAATTTACTGTTGTTTTAGCAAGGTTTGGATAAGTAGTAGTAATAATAATATTATTATTATTATTATTATTATTATTATTTTATTCGCACTCTAAGGCATACAACAAAAACAACAACATAATATATGGACGAGGGAATGAACTTAAGTACTAAAGCAAATAATTGATACTAGCTATATACCTCTATAATAATAATAATTATTATTATTATTTTAATATCACCCGGAGGCATACAGGCAAAATAGCAACAACAACAAGACAAAGAGTTAACTTAAGTACTAGAGCAAAAAAACAACATAATAAAGGCACATGTCATGAGTACATTAGAGCACATAGTAGCAAAGTGCATATAGTACATAGGGTACTTGTATTAATGTTGGTATCGCCACAATTAATATTTAGTCATGTCATTAGTTATTTTGTATATATTCAGTTACAGGAGAACCTCATTTAACCGGCATTTAAAACAACGGCAGCCTCAAAACAACAGCACTAATCGACCCAGGCATTTTTTTTTTTTTTTTTTTTTTTTTTTTTTTTTTTTTTTTCTCTTTCTTTTTTTTCTCCGGGCCTCCAGCAGGGAGGACCACGGGCTAGCTTGAGCTCGTCAGAGAGATCCTGTGAAAAAAGAGAGGAGAGTGTTCGTGCTGCTGGCGTGCGACACGAGGACTAGCTTGTCCATCCTGACGAGGAGTGCGGGGCACTCAGCAGGATAACCCAGGCATTAATTAGGTAGAATTATTTCAAAAACTGAGAAAATCGGCAGAAATTTAGTTCAAATTTGGCGGGGTACGCAGGGTTGGCAACCCTTTGATCCCTTTCACTGGTAAACTCTGGAACTCTCTTCCTGTTTCTATTTTTCCACTTTCCTATGACTTAAATCTTTTCAAAAGAAGAGTAACAAGACACCTCCCGAACAAAATTGGCTCGCCCCTCTTTTTTATTTTATTCTCTTACTGTCTTCTTTATAGGGACTGGCAACTAAGCGGGCTTTGTGTTACCCATTTTTGTTGTGCCCTTGGCCAGTTCCTTTGATGTATAAAAAAAATTAAAAAAAAATAAAAAAAAATGGGATTTTGGGTGATTCCATAAGAGTAACTCTCAAAACAACGGCAAAATGAGTTATCCGGCATGCGCTCCCCCCCCGAGGGTGCCGGATAAACGAGGTTCTCCTGTATTATAGTTATTATATTCAGTTATTATAGTTATTTATTCATATAAGTATTTTGGCAATAACAAAATAATGTGTACAAGGCTAGTTATGTACACCTTGTATGGTTTGGTCATAACTAATGGTTTGCTTGGCGTGGACAGTGGCGGGACTCAACGCGGCGATGGTCCTGGTCACCAGTGTCTACCTGGCTCTCACGGGACGCCTGCTCTTCCTATTCCACGAGGTAAGTAGTCATTAAACTATAGTATATTCACTGTATTATCTCAGTGTATAAAGTATAGTCAAGTATAAAGAATAAAGTATAATGTCTTAGTGGATGTATATCCGAGTCTGTATTATCTGAGTATAACCCTTCACGCCCAGATCTTTCCTTGGCTAAAAAAAATTGTATGTAGTCGAGCCATAAAATTACGAAAAGTAACTGAAGACTACTCAGTTCACCCCCCAAAACAACCTGAACACGGCTTGTTACCTTCTCGCCAGGCGCCTGAGGTATACCAAATTAGCTAGTAGACAAGGATACTAAAAAGGTCACATCTATAAAATATTGCTCATGTTAACTAAAAGATCGTCTAACGGTATCCAAATTACAATGAAAATTACATTCTGGGTCTCCAGGGGTTAAACTATAATATTTTCACTGTATTAGCTGAGTGTATCTTACTATAATTGACAATGCAAAGGTTAATCAACTTTTTTTTTATTACTACTTGAGACTACAGGAAATATGGTAGTTACCTAACAGGAACACAAGATAGCTACTTCAGATGTATGTAGCTATAAATGCATGTACCTCTCCCATGCGGTGCGTGCCATGGCTGCCCTGCGTGACCAGATATACGATAATTATCATATAAATACGATAATTATCATAAATACGATGGTTTAGTGAGTACAAGTAATACAATCTGGGCTGTTTTGGCATGTTTGAGTGAGTTCTTATTGTGTGGGGGGGCTAGAGGTAACCATCGGATAATTCAGACTTTCGGCTAATTCGACCCAGGTCACACCCCAATTAGTTCAAATTGGAGTTTGGGAAATTGGGTTTACTGGAAATACATTTTTTCCGCATTTTTCCTCTAATGAAACGTTTATCAGATTTTTTTCTGTTTTCTAACACATATAAGAATCTGCATTAACGCCTTCACGCCCAGATATTTCCTTGGCTACATAAAATTGTCTGTTAGCCATAAAATTACGAAAAGTAACTGAATAAACTAAATTAGCTACCATAGATAACAGTCAAGTCGCCACCTGCAGTCATGTCGCCAGGCGCCATATATTACGAATTATAGCATTACTACTGATTTTTATGTGCCACTGAAGATAATACACAGTAGTTTATATCATGACTGTATAATCTACCCTGTTTCAGCGTTGTTGTATACTTTGTATCTGCAAGTATAGCCCTATACGGTTTTAAATTTCACTACGCGTTTTTTTTCGGGCGACGACGACAGCGGTACGACACTCAGTAATAAACACTAGATGGCGACTCTACTGTTGGTAGCCACTTTGTAGATATTTTT
Organism: Chionoecetes opilio; assembly: GCA_016584305.1. Classification (NCBI taxonomy): domain Eukaryota; kingdom Metazoa; phylum Arthropoda; class Malacostraca; order Decapoda; family Majidae; genus Chionoecetes; species Chionoecetes opilio. The sequence goes on along the minus strand of JACEEZ010025752.1, from coordinate 66,575 downwards.
GTCATTTGTTCATTTATAGACCTAATATGACACAGATGAAGACACAAAATGACACAGACTCTCCAGATAGCCCCTTCTAACTTTCCTGAAATCATGGATGTAGAAATGTAAGTATTAACGCCACCACACGTCTGTAAACAGAAAAAAAAGTTGTCCTGGCGACTTTACTGTTATCTACGGTAGTGGACAAGGATACTAAACAGGTCATATCTATAAAATATTGCTTATATTCACTAAAAATTGTATAAGGGTACCCAAATTACAATGGAAATTACGTTCTGGGTCTCAAGGGGTTAATGCCAGAAGCCAGCCAGAATTTTCTAATATAACACGAATCACCATAATAACAGCCTTGCCTGATTTCCGTAGAGTCGTTATGAGGAGACGAGGGGCCCGGAGTGGTTGTGGTGGTTCTGTACGATGGGGGTCGTCATGTTCAACCTCATTCTGGTGGTGTGGTTCGCCCTGCTCCCCGACCCCATCCCTGGAGCTGTGTGTGGCGGCAGCACCCTCCTCTACCTCCTCTTCTTTAAATTTGCCAAGGATGATCTTAAGTTCCTGAGGGATACCGCCGCCGCCGCTGCTCCTGTCATGGTTTCCGCCGCCGCTGCTGCTCCGTCGGCAACAGGATGAGGCGTGTGTACAAAGCTGTTATTTGCATGTTAACCCCTTGAGGCCCAGAACGTAATTTCCATCATAATCTGAATACCATTAGACAATTTTTAGTGACTATAAGCAATATTTTATAGATATGACCTATTTAGTATCCTTGTCCACTAACTAATTTGGTATATTCAGTTACTTTTTGTTATTTTATGGCTCGACAACATACAATTTTTTATAGCAAAGGAAAGATCTGGGCGTGAAGGGGTTAACAGCTTCACACCCAGATCTTTCCTTTGCTATATAAAATTGTCTGTTGTTAACCATAAATAACGAAAAGTAACTAAATAAACCAAATTAGTTAGTGGACAAGGATACTAAATAGGTCATATCTATTAAAATATTGCTTATAGTCACTAAAAATCGTCTAATGGTACCCAAATTACAATGGAAATTACGTTCTGGGTCTCAATGACTTATGTAATGAGTTGATTGTATTCATTTGTTTTCATTATGGCTAAGTGCTGATAGCAGTGATGTCTGGAAGGTTTTGTATCAACAGAGCGAGTTGTTAAGTGTTTGTATTGTATGATTTTCATCCTCAATAATAATAATAATAATAATAATAATAATAATAATGATTTTATTATCGCCCGGAGGCATACAGGCAAAAAAAGCAACAACAACAAGACAAGGAGTTAACTTAAGTACTAGAGCAAAAAGAAATACATAATATAGGCACATTAGGAGACATAGCATCAAAGTGCATATAGTACATAGGGTATAATCACATACATGGACACCTGTGCTACCCCAGTCTATCAATGTCTACCTCGTGTATAACTGGTATGTTCATAGGTCTTGATATTCAATATTTATATTTACTCGCATCAGAAGCTTTGGTAAAATTTTATCAAAGATATTATTACGGTTTAGGTCATCCTCGAGCCTGACAAAAAAATTGCCCATGGATTGAACCCGAGACTTCTCGGCTGTGAGCCGAGCGTGCTAACCGCTACACTACGGAGTACCCTATACTGTACTGTATTACCTATCCTTAACCCCTTCACGCCCAGATCTTTCCTTGGCTATATAAAATTGTCTGTTGTTAGCCATAGAATAACGAAAAGAAACTGAATATACCAAATTAGTTAGTCGACAAGGATACAAAACAGGTCATATCTATAAAATATTGCTTATATTCAGTAAAAATCTTCTAATGGTAGCCAAATTACAATGGAAATTACACTCTGGGTCTCAAGGGGTTAACTCTCCTTCCACTGAGTGTGTAAAGGATGGCATGCACTGAACAAAACTATGGAAGGGGTTCACAGAAAGACGGATTGAATTTTTGGTGCTTTTATTTCATATTTTGATGCAATGAAAATATTCGACTCACTGAAAAAAGTATCCCATCGGGTGGAGGTAAGTACAGGAACTACCACGTGTAGGTCTGGCGGCCTCTTGTAGCTTCCTTATGTTGTTATGCGGGTAAATAGTGATGCAGAGTTTTGCACACATGGAGAAGGGAGTGCAGAGTTGCATTACTGACCAAAACAAAAGCCCTTAAAAGGATGCTTTAAAATCTTATGAATGATTATCTTATTATGATGCTTAGAGGAGCCTTGAAATCCTATCTAGTCATTATCTCATTATTAGAGAAGGGAGTGCAGAGTTGCGTTACCGCTAGAGGGAATAAATGCACACTGGAATCTGTGTACGGGACAAGCTTTTCCCTTGGAGGGCTTGAAAGATACACTATTTCTGCAGTAACAATAATTGTACTATTTTAAGGCACTGCAATAAGGTCCTGCATGCTTGTAACAACACATCGAGTATAGGCGTCAGGACATTAAGGAGTTTGTACATTTTAGGCCAAAACATAAAAAATTCAAAGGATGCTTAAAATTTTATGAATAATTATCTTATAATGCTTAGAAGAACCTTGAAATCCTATCTAGTCATTATCTCCAATTTCTTGATGTCTGGGCAAAGTCAATACAGCCCGTCACCTTTACAGTGGAGTCTACACAGTGTAGAATTTTCCCTTGCAGTGCAGGTAGAGAGCGGTGATGGTCCAGAGTGTGGTGCCCCACAGTGTCTCCACCAGGAGGCTGAGGTGGGTGTTCATGGCACCCAGGGCGTAGTGCCAGGGGAAGAGGTTGTAGGTGAGGTTGTGACCCACGTACAGGAAGATGCTGTTCATGCCTGGGGGGGAGAAGGGAGACAGTGTATTGCTGAGGGTTTTGTGAAGCTTTGTAAAGAACATAAGAACATAAGAAAATAAGGAAACTACAAGAGGCTGGGAGACCTACACGTGGTAGTTCCTGTTACTTAACACTACCTACATCCACCTTTCATCCCCATCCATGAAATTATCCAGCCTCCTTTTGAACCTCCCTATTGACTGCACTGACCACCTGACGACCGAGTCCATTTTTTTTGTGCATCGGCATGAAATAATTCTTTCTGAAAAAAATTGCGCTTGTGTCTTTCATGGCAGCGATAGAAAACAATGGCATTACAATGGTGTGTGGAGGAACGTCGTCCCTCCTGCTCCACTCACCTGCTTGGAAGAAAGGTGCGCCGCTCCATCCCCCCCACACATCAGTCAGCAGGTAGCAGAGGGACAGTAGGAGGAAGGCGAAGCAGGAAGTCACAAACACGTAGGACAAAGACCTGCAAACAAAGAGATGTATCCTGTCACTGCTGATTACTGCTTGAAAAAAAAAGAAAAAAAATTGGCTAAAGATATTTATGAGAAAAAATAATGAAATGAAAGTATATTTTTATACTTCTATAAGTGAAATTTTTACGTCGCCCAGTTATCAATATATTCTCACAAAGTAACACAAAATTACACTATATAACAGCACTTTGGCAATGGCTGCGTCATAGCCAATAATGTCCATCTGACTAGTGATAAGTTGTTCATATCACTGGGCAGAGCTACCCTTAGAAACTGGGGATCTATATAGCAAGAATTTCTATATATATATCTAGCTATATTTGTATAAGAACTATAGCTTCCCACACAGATCCATTGTACTGTGGAACAATCTGGATAAGGAGGTGGTACTACAGGCCAAGAATATCAACAAAATCAAAGCAGAGCTGGATAATAGTACCTCATTTTGCAGACGGGACAGTACAAAGTTCGCTTTTCCTGTAAATCACAACTAGATGAACATCTATAATAATATAAGCGAAAGTGTGTCTGTCTGTCTGTGTGTGTGTGTGTGGTATAGGTTCCGCCCCCCGTGGCGCAAACACCTCATATGGCACATTTTTGGAATCAGGTTGACCAGGGGAAGGTCATAAGCCCACTTATGAGATGATCCGATCACTTTTTTTTTTTTTTTTCTTTTTTTTTAGCAGCCTATTATCGAGAATTGTGAAAAAAAGTGGGTTGCGAGAATTGAGGAAACCTTGATGTAGGGTGATGGGTAATGGGTGAGTGAATGGGTGGGGTGATGGGTAATGGGTGTGGGGTGATGGGTGAAAGCCCACTTATGAGATGATCCGATCACTTTTTTTTTCCTTTTTTTTTAGCAGCCTATTAGCGAGAATTGTGAAAAAAAAGTGGGTTGCGAAAATTGAGGAAACCTTGATGTAGGGTGATGGGTAATGGGTGAGTGAATGGGTGGGGTGATGGGTAATGGGTGTTGGGTGATGGGTGAGGGAATAGGTGGGGGGTGATGGGTAATGGGTGAGTGAATGGGTGTGGTGATGGGTAATGGGTGAGTGAATGGGTGGGGGGTGATGGGTAATGGGTGAGTGAATGGGTGGGGGGAATACATATCTCTTTCTATCTTCTATCTATCTTCTATAATAATATAAGCGAAAGTGTGTCTGTCTGTCTGTCTGTCTTGTCTGTCTGTCTGTGTGTGTGTGTGGTATAGATTCCGCCCCCCGTGGCGCAAACACCTCATATGGCATATTTTTGGAATCAGGTTGACCAGGGGAAGGTCATAAGCCCACTTATGAGATGATCCGATCACTTTTTTTTTTTTCTTTTTTTTTAGCAGCCTATTAGCGAGAATTGTGAAAACAAAAGTGGGTTGCGAGAATTGAGGAAGCCTTGATGTAGGGTGATGGGTAATGGGTGAGTGAATGGGTGGGGTGATGGGTAATGGGTGTGGGGTGATGGGTGGGGGGTGATGGGGAATGGGTGTGTGGTGATGGGTAATGGGTGAGTGAATGGGTGGGGGGTGATGGGTAATGGGTGAGTGAATGGGTGTGTGGTGATGGGTAATGGGTGGGGGGTGAGTGAATGGGTGGGGGGTGATGGGTAATGGGTAATGGGTGAGTGAATGGGTGGGGGGTGATGGGTAATGGGTAAGTGAATGGGTGGGGGGTGATGGGTAATGGGTGAGTGAATGGGTGGGGGGTGATGGGTAATGGGTGAGTGAATGGGTGTGTGGTGATGGGTAATGGGTGAGTGAATGGGTGGGGGGTGATGGGTAATGGGTGAGTGAATGGGTGGGGGGTGATGGGTAATGGGTGAGTGAATGGGTGTGGGGTGATGGGTAATGGGTGAGTGAATGGGTGGGGGGTGAGTGAATGGGTGGGGGGTGATGGGTAATGGGTGAGTGAATGGGTGTGTGGTGATGGGTAATGGGTGGGGCGTAATGGGTGGGGGGTGATGGGTAATGGGTGAGTGAATGGGTGGGGGGTGATGGGTAATGGGTGAGTGAATGGGTGGGGGGAATACATACATTTCTACATCCATGATTTCAGGAAAGTTAGAAGGGGCTATCTGGAGAGTCCATGTTTGGTGGGCCGAAGGCCCACCAAACACAGGTGGTGGGCCGAAGGCCCACCAATAGCCTTCCGCAGGAGCTAGCCAAAAAGTCCGCCCGGAGGGCGGCTTTGCGGCTAGTAAGAAAATAAGGAAGCTACAAGAGGCCGCGAGATCTACACGTGGTAGTTTCTGTTACTTAACACTACCTACATCCACCTTTCATCCCCATCCATGAATTTATCCAGCCTCCTTTTAACTAACTTTAACCTTAACCAGCTAGATGAACATAAGAACATAAGAAAATAAGGAAGCTACAAGAGGCCGTGAGACATAAGAACATAAGAAAATAAGGAAGCTACAAGAGGCTGTGAGACCTACACGTGGTAGTTCCTGTAACTGAATCCTAATGATGAATATGAAGTTCTATGAACACACACACTCACCATAGATTTTTGTTGACAGGTATCACGCCATCATTCATTGAGGCGCCACACAGGGCCGTTCCGAGTGCCCCCAGGGCCACGGCCCAGGCCAGCCAGCGTACGAGGCGGCCTTGGTGTGTGGTGTGTGTCCGCAGGGTGATGCCAGCCTGCAGCCCCAGGAACACTTGGAAGATGGAGGTGAGCGAGCCTGGGGAGGAGGAATATAAGAACATAAATAAGGAAGAATACAGGTAAATAAGAAAGCTACAAGAGGCTGCAAGACATAAGAACATAAGAAAATAAGGAAGAACATAAGGAAGCTACATGAGGCCGTGAGACATAAGAACATAAGAAAATAAAGAAGCTACAAGAGGCTGCAAGACATAAGAACATAAGAAAATAAGGAAGAACATAAGGAAGCTACAAGAGGCCGTGAGACATAAGAACATAAGAAAATAAGGAAGAACATAAGGAAGCTACATGAGGCCGTGAGACATAAGAACATAAGGAAGCTACAAGAGGCTGCGAGACATAACACGATAGGAAGACATAGGCAAGAGGCCGTAGACATAGACCAAGAAAAGAAGCTCAAGAGGCTGGGAGTACACGTGGTAGTTCTTGTAAGGGTAAAGAAGGAGCAAGTTATCTGTACTCATAAGACCATAGGAACAGAAGGAAGCTACAAGAGGCTGGGAGACATAACATAAGAAAATAAGGAAGCTATGAGGGAGCCTGGGAAGGAAGAACATAAGAACATTAGAAAATAAGGAAGCTACAAGAGGCCGTGAGACCTACACGAGGTAGTTCCTGTTACCTAACACTACCTACATCCACTTCTTTTCCATCCATGAATTTATCCAGACTCCTTTTACAAGCTACAAGTTACAAGCAGTCAGAGTCCTCCACATTATTAGAGTGGCATTTCATTACATGGACACAAATATGATGAGAAAGATAATTACTACAATGATCCGACCAAAAATGGAATATGCTGCCATTGTATACATGCTTATAAAAAGAAGCATGTGAAAAAGTTGGAGAGGATACAGAGAATGGCAACAAAGATGGTACCAGTGCTAGAAGAACTTTCTTATGAGGAAAGATTGAAGGAAATAAAGTTACCAACACTCGAGCAGAGAAGAGAAAGAGGAGACTTAATAACAATTTTTAAACTGATAACAAAGATGGAAGAAACAGACAATGAGAGACTACTGACTCGGAAACAAAGAGAAGGTCGCTACACAAGAGGACATACAAAACAACTAGGAAAAGGGAGATGCCTGAACAGCATAAAGAAGTACAGCTTCCCTCATAGAAATGTAGAAGTTTGGAATGGACTCAATGAGGAGGTGATATTGACAAAGAATATGCACCAATTGAAAGAAAGACTGGATAAATGTAGAGATGGAGACGGGACCACACCAGTGTAGCTCAGGCCCTGTAAAACACAACTAGGTAAACACAAGCCTCTGAGTCTCACCCAACGCTCCTTAAAAAACACTCCTTAAAAAAACTTTCATTAAAAAACGCTCCTTAAAAAAAAAAGCCGTCGGAGTCCTCCACAAATCTAGGTCTCACCCAACACTCCTTCCGGGTCAAAGGCTGCCGAGCCGTACAAAGTCTTGGCCGTGGGGTTCTGATAGATGTGGCTGGAGGTCAGAAGCCAGCGGTCCACCTCCCCCGCCGAGCCCCCAACACAGTGGGGGGAGGGAGTGCCGTTCTGCAGCAGAGCAAAGCCTCCGGGACCCTGGTAACCCCTGGAAGAAAGGTAAATAAAAATAAAAAATGTCATAAAAAAACCCTGGTAACCCCTGGGGGCCTGTCATCAAGAGGTAAATATTAAAAAAAAACGTAATAAGAAAAAAAAACTAAAAAAACTATAATAAAAATATTGCACATTTTCCACGGGGCACCCCTTTGGAAAATTTGAAATATTTTTGGATAAATAGATTTGCTTGAAAAATTAGTTCCTAGTAGTTATCAGGCATGCTGAACACTAATCTGGAATCAGTTTTCGGTTACAATTATTAGAAGTCCCTATTTCAGCCAATTCACAATGACATGATACTTCCAGATATTCATCCGTCTTATGCTCCCTAAGGGGCCCCGCGAAATGGCCAGACTGCAGCAAATTATTTTTTTATGTTATCAATTTCACCAACGTGTATTCTTTTTTCCTGTCATTATTATATATCATTGGTTTTGCAAGAGATTATTCTGCCTTATGAAAAAAAAAAAAAAAAAAAATGCAAATAAATAGCGGAATTTACCGACTCCGAAAAAATATTGAGTAAAGAGAAATAAGAAATACTTACGTTCACCACTTCGTAGCTCAAAACTTCTAGAGTCAACTTTTTATGGTTTATATGCCAATAAAAGCGGATTTTTATGAGGATTCCAACGCTACCATTATAATTTTCATATGGCCATTATGGCCAGCTCGGGACACGTTTTAAAGGGACGACAAGCCGCGCTCACAGGCTGCCTGCTGAGTGGAAACTGACACACAAACCCTTATCATTTCACATCCACTCACACGAGAGAGTTGACAATTAGTTTATTTTATAGGTCTAGCTTGGGTCTTTGACGCAGAAAATGTTGACGCAATTCTGATAAATACTTAATTTTTGGCAAATTTTTAACTGTTTTTTGACGCAATTCGCGTCAAAAGCTCAGATTGCAGACGGGCCCGTTTTGACGCGATCGCGTCACCGTGCGTGAAAGGGTTAAGAACCACCAATTAGACAAAACTTACTACAAGACATAAAAATATGATAGGCATTGCTAGATTAATCATTACTTCAATAATGAGAGAGAGAGAGAGAGAGAGAGAGATATTATAGTTTTAAGGCGCCACAACTAGAGAGAGAGAGGAATATAATTCAATCTGTGTGTGTGTGTGTATATGCTAATTTAGGAGTATGATAGAAGCATTACAAGGTGAAAAATATGTGTTGGTGTATAATCTAATCTTTAAGTAGTAAGAAATGGATGGTTTATGAGTTTTTATGTGTATATGTTCTAGATAAGAACATAAGAAAATAAGGAAGCTACAAGAGGCTGCGAGACCTACACGTGGTAGTTCCTGTTACTTAACACTACCTACATCCACCTTTCATCCCCATTCCCCATCCATCAAATTATCTAGCCTCCTTTTAAAGCTCCCTAATGACTCCGCACTAACTACCTGTCTACTGAGACTCGACAACATTTTCCTGGTATACTATGGATGAGGATTTAACAACATTATCCTGGCATCCTCACGTGGGGCATCCAGACACGGGCATGAGGAAGGTGATGAGGGTGTGGGCAGCCAGGATGAGGAGGTGCACGGCCCACTGGGGAAGCAGCTGCAGCACGTCACTCATGGCAATGCCCACGTCAGTCTGGGGATGGCAACACTCAGCAAAGACAGCCACTGCACGGGGCAAACTTACCTAGGCTAGTTTCTACAATAGGGTCTAAGACAGCAGTCGGCAACCTGCGGCTCTTTCAAGAGACCTGTGCGGCTCCTGCCACCTACTTAAAAATGGCCAAATTATCGTTTAAAAAAATAAGAGATGAAATTCAGGCATAGAAAGCCGCAGTACAATAGTGTGTGTGACCTGGGTCCTGGGTCTCTAGGGAAATATTGGGATGAATTCTTGTACTTATTAACTTGTACTTGTTAGAAATTTCCATTCATAATGTACACTGGGGCTCCATCAGCACTGCTGCCCTGCCAAGCTTGAAGAAACTGGCTCTTCTCGAATTCTGGGTTGCCGACCTCTGCTCTAAGACTAAGTGGTCCATGTCTTTATAGAACTCTTAAAATCCCAACAGTATTGCAGGAATTGGAAGGTCATTTACCTTATATGCTCTGTACCGTGCATGATTGCGTGTAATTCAATGTCATTACACTCAACCCTCGATTTGATGGACTAAATGGGCAATTAAAGTCCGTTGCTTGGTATTCCCGTGCCGGACGATATTATTTTTGATAAGGAATACTGTATATAGACAATATAAAGACAATAAAATTATGAAATATGATTGGACCCAGTATATATGCTTGTGTCAGGACAGTGATCTTACTAGAGACTCCTCCTAGGTGTAACTCCTTAACTATACTGTGTTTTTTTAACAAGGTGAAAAATCCTGCCCCCTTGCTGCTTACTGACTGATATTTGATGCCAGGAGAAGAGAATACTACGCTTCTTCTAAATTTCAGCTGTATTTTATCATAGTTAACCATATTATCAGGTAAACATAGGCATCATTTTAAGCATGAGATCTTCAGATAGAATGGAATTTTCGCCTCGTTAAAAAAATTTGTCTATAGTGCTCCTACTAAGTGCTGTGTTATGCCATTGTACATAATGCCGACCTGGTACTTCTTGGGCTGAGCGGGTGTGAAGGCCAAGGCGATGGAGGCGGTGACGAGGTAGCAGATGGCAAAGCGCTGCAGCACGCCGGGCACCCTGTACTTGTCCAGGTACACCCAGCCACCCAGGGAGTTCAGGATGATACCGAGCAGGAAGAGCTTGACGGAACGCTGGGGGGAGTAATAGGAACATAAGAAAGCTACAAGAGGCAGTGAATATAAGAACATAAGGAAGCTACAAGAGGCAGTGAACATAAGAACATAAGGAAGCTACAAGAGGCCGTGAACATAAGAAAATAAGGAAGCTTCAAGAGGCAGTGAACATAAGAACATAAGGAAGCTACAAGAGGCTGCGAGACCTAAACGTGGTAGTTTTGTCGTTCCTGTCATTATAGAACTCTTAAAATCCCAACCTAGTATTGCAGGAATTGGGAGGCCTACACAGAAAGAAGTATAAGTAGTCATAGGATGTTTGATTCAAGAGATAAGTAATATGATTCATAAGAGAATGTTACTGCAAGGTTAGGTAGTTAGTGCAGTCATTAGGGAGATTTAAAATGAGGCTGGATAATTTCATGGATGGGGATGAAAGGTGGATGTAGGTAGTGTTAAGTATCAAGAACTACCACGTGTAGGTCTCGCGGCCTCTTGTAGCTTCCTTATTTTCTTATGTTCTTATGTCAGTGGCATGTATGGGAAGGGAAAACATACCTTGAAGATTCGCAAGAAGATGGTTTTGCGAGGAGTGTTGCGGCGAAGGGCGGAGGCCAAACCCATGGGAATGCACACCCCCATGATCCACATGAACCTGTACACACACACACACACATGTATATACACACATTAGCACCCAGTCCTCTATTTCTTGATATAAATGAGGAAGTAATAGAAATGATAGTATAATATTGAATACATACAGTAAACCCTCGATAAACCAAACCAATTGGGGGGAAGGGTCCATCGTAATATCCGATAGTTTGGTTTATAGGATGGTCGGTTGTCCGCCTCATAAACCGAACAGAGTTCGTTTTGTGAGGGGCGTCGTTCGGTCATACGTGTTAACTGTGTGTACAGTACTGTAGAGTAAAATATAATTTTGTACAAGGTATTTTTACTGAACTTACCATGCCAGGAAGTGATGGTGTGCTGAAGTGTAGAAAGCTATGGGACGTAGGGGGAGAGTGCTACTGCTGCTGTACTATACCCACACTGTACTGTACACCTGAGCACACCACCACAAAGTACTGTGCTGTATACTACTGTATACTATGCACTACAGCTCTTAACTCTAAACTTAGCACTACACTTCACTTAACACTTAACACGGACACCGGCCAGCCAACATGTTCGGTCGGCTCACCAATCGCTGCATATGCCGAACTAGAGTTCGGTGTATCAGAAGCTTGTTCGAAGGCAAAACAGCCTTCGGTTTATCCGAAATTTGGTTTAACGAGGTTTGGTTTATCGAGGGTTTACTGTAGTTACAGTTTGCAGTTACAAATTAACTCTTATAGTACAGTTATCAAAACATGCATATATTTTGTGTTTCAGGAGGAGGACAATAGGACCCAAGGGAGTGAGGAAGAATGGAAATGAGACCCAGATGAGACCCTAAGATGACCCTAAGGACCCTAAGATGAGACCCAGACACTAAGGAGTTAAGGGAGAGAGGAAGAATGAAGATGAGACCCAGATGAGACTAAGATGAGACCCAAACACTAAGGAGCAAAGGGAGGGAGGAAGAATGGAAATGAGACCCAGATGAGACCCTAAGATGACCCTAAGGACCCAGATGAGACCCCAAGATGACCCTAAGGACCCAGATGAGACCCTAAGGACCCAGATGAGACCCTAAGATGAGACCCTAAGGACCCAAATGAGACCCTAAGATGACCCTAAGGACCCAGATGAGACCGTAAGATGACCCTAAGGACCCTAAGATGAGACCCAGACACTAAGGACCCAGATGAGACCCTAAGATGACCCTAAGGACCCAAATGAGACCCTAAGATGACCCTAAGGACCCAGATGAGACCCTAAGATGACCCTAAGGACCCTAAGATGAGACCCAGACACTAAGGACCCAGATGAGACCCTAAGATGACAGTAAGGCCCCAGATGAGACCCAGATGAGACCCTAAGATGACCCTAAGGACCCTAAGATGAGACCCAGACACTAAGGACCCAGATGAGACCCTAAGATGACAGTAAGGACCCAGATGAGACCCTAAGATGACAGTAAGGACCCAGATGAGACCCTAAGATGACAGTAAGGACCCAGATGAGACCCTAAGATGACAGTAAGGACCCAGATGAGACCCTAAGATGACAGTAAGGACCCAGATGAGACCCTAAGATGACAGTAAGGACCCAGATGAGACCCTAAGATGACAGTAAGGACCCAGATGAGACCCTAAGATGACAGTAAGGACCCAGATGAGACCCTAAGATGACAGTAAGGACCCAGATGAGACCCTAAGATGACAGTAAGGCCCCAGATGAAACCCTAAGATGACAGTAAGGACCCAGATGAGACCCTAAGATGACAGTAAGGACCCAGATGAGACCCTAAGATGACAGTAAGGACCCAGATGAGACCCTAAGATGACAGTAAGGCCCCAGATGAGACCCAGATGGGACCCTAAGATGACAGTAAGGACCCAGATGAGACCCTAAGATGACAGTAAGGACCCAGATGAGACCCTAAGATGACAGTAAGGCCCCAGATGAGACCCTAAGATGACAGTAAGGACCCAGATGAGACCCTAAGATGACAGTAAGGCCCCAGATGAGACCCTAAGATGACAGTAAGGACCCAGATGAGACCCTAAGATGACAGTAAGGACCCAGATGAGACCCTAAGATGACAGTAAGGACCCAGATGAGACCCTAAGATGACAGTAAGGACCCAGATGAGACCCTAAGATGACAGTAAGGACCCAGATGAGACCCTAAGATGACAGTAAGGACCCAGATGAGACCCTAAGATGACAGTAAGGACCCAGATGAGACCCTAAGATGACAGTAAGGCCCCAGATGAGACCCAGATGAGACCCTAAGATGACAGTAAGGCCCCAGATGAGACCCAGATGAGACCCTAAGATGACAGTAAGGCCCCAGATGAGACCCAGATGAGACCCTAAGATGACAGTAAGGACCCAGATGAGACCACAAGATGAGACCCCGGCACTCACCATGGGAATACGAGGTCGGCCACCTGGAGGCCGTGCCATGCGGCGTGTTCCAGGAACCAGTAACTGCCCGCACCGTAGTTCACAAAGATCATCACCACAATGCTGATGCTGTGACCACATTAACAACATCAGAACATTTGAACATTAAGAACATTACCTTCATGCAGCTTCCCTCTCATCATAAGAACATTTGGACATCAGAACATTACCTCCATGCAGCTTCCCTCTCATCATAAGAACATCAGAACATTAAGAACATTACCTTCATGCAGCTTCCCTCTCATCATAAGAACATAAGAACATTAAGAACAGAAGAACAGAAGAGCATTACCTTCATGCAGCTTCCCTCTCATCAAGGTAAACTTTCCATATACTGTACATAATTCAAATATATGTTTTTCTTCTTTACAAAGGCACAGAGGCAAGAACAGACAGAGAGAGGGAGGGATTCTAAGCTGAAAAACATTACCTTCATGCTAAAGCTTCCTCTTATCAAGGTAAACTTCCCCTATAATTCAAATATATGTTTTTCTTGTCGCCGAAACCACCGAGGCGTCACAAAGGTCACAAAGGAGGCGGGTCACAAACCCCCGGCTAACACCCGGTACCCATTCACTGCTGGGTGGACAGGGACTCGGGTTTTAAGGAAACAGCCCATCTGTCTCAGCTCGGCCCGGGGATCGAACCCGGGACTTCTTGGTTGTGTGTGTGTGTATGTGTGTATGTGTGTATTTACCTAGTTGTATTTACCTAGTTGTAACATACATGAAAAGAGTTATGCTCGTACTGTCCCATCTCCAAATCTACTATTATCCAGCTTGCCTTTGAAGTCCTGAATATTTCTTGCATTAATCACTTCTGCATCAAGATTGTTCCAGGCTTCTATGCTTCTATACGGGAAGCTGTATTTTTTTATGTCCCTCTTGCATGTTGTCCTTTTCAATTTCTTCTGATAACCTCTTGTACTTCTATCGTCCCACACAAACATATCTTCTCTATCCATTTTTTCCTGACCCATTGATGCTCTATACACTGCTATAAAATATCCCCTTTCTCTTGTGTGTGTGTGTGTGTGTGTGTGTGTGTGTGTGTGTGTGTGTGTGTGTGTGTGTGTGTGTGTGTGTGTGTGTGTGTGTGGATGGAGGGCCATACTTACCCCCTGAAGGTATCGAGTGACTTGAGCCTGGGTTTGGATGGGGGTCTGGTGGTGGGTGTTTCCTTGGGGGTGGTGGCGGGCGAGGACTCAGGCCAGACGCCAATCTGTAGTCCCTGCACCTGCACAACAAGGCAAGGGTCACTCTGGTCCCTCCCTACAGCCAGAGCTGGGCAGTATTTAAATACAAATTTGTATTTAAATGCGTATTTAAATACATTTGTGTATTTAGAACTGTATTTACAAATACATTAGTTTTCATGTATTTAAATACAGTATTTAAATACTTTTATGAGTATTTAAATACATTGTATTTAAATACTCATAATATAAAAATGTAAATACTTTTTTATCAGTTAATTTGGCCATAAACCCGCCCAACTATCTGGCAACCCTGATGTTACAGTGAACCAGGGTTTCCGCTTTCAAGGAAATTTCCTTATTTTTAGGAAATTTAGGCCTGAGAAGGAAATTTCTAAGGAAACCCAAAATCTATCAAATCTATCTATCAATCTATCAAATTATCATTTATCAAGCATTTTATATTGTTAATCATGAATTACTGAATACATGTTAACATTTGTGTGTATTTAAAATGTATTTACAAATGTATTTAAATACAATTGATGTATTTAGTATTTAGTATTTAAATACATTCGTAAAATGTATTTAGTATTTAGTATTTAGATATATTTCTCCCATGTATTTAGTATTTAGTATTTAAATACATTCAATGTATTTAGTGCCCAGCTCTGGCTACAGCCATCCACCTCCTATACTCTCCCTAATGACTTTTAATGACCTCAAATCAATCAAGAAATACAGGAACTTCCTTATTTTCTTATGTTTTTATGTTCTTATATTATTTGAGCCGTACTTTAAGACTCATACTGACAAAATTAGGCTGACAATGTGGTGATGTTTTTATGTTCTCAAGAAATGAATAGTTAGAGTGGAATGAGAGAGGAAGATAGATAGAGAGAGATAGGAAGATAGAGAGAGAGAGGAAGATAGAGAGAGAGAGAGGAAGATAGAGAGGAATGTATGAAGCAATAACAAAGTGGGTTGGCATAGCAGCATAGCATAATTATAGCATATAGTCATAGCATAGCATAGCATAGCATAGCATAGTTAGCATACCTGTGTCTCTGAATCCTCATTTCTGTCTAGGTGTCTGGCAAGGCGGCGATACAAGGCGTACAAACCTGCCCCTAGAATGCCCAGCCCGGCGTAGATGGCAAGGCAGATGACGATGGCTGTGGGAGGAAGAAGAAAAGAAGTGCAAACAAAATATTATCTACTGCAACCAAGCCTCCTCCTCCTCCTCCTCCTCCTCCTCCTCCTCCTCCTCCTCCTCCTCCTCCTCCTCCTCCTCCTCCTCCTCCTCCTCCTCCTCCTCCTCCTCCTCCTCCTACTCCTCCTCCTCTCCTCCTCCTCCTCCTCCTGCAACCAAGCCATCTCCTCCTGCTCCTCCTGCAACCAAGCCATCTCCTCCTGCTCCTCCTGCAACCAAGCCATCTCCTCCTGCTCCTCCTGCAACCAAGCCATCTCCTCCTGCTCCTCCTGCAACCAAGCCATCTCCTCCTGCTCCTCCTGCAACCAAGCCATCTCCTCCTGCTCCTCCTGCAACCAAGCCATCTCCTCCTGCTCCTCCTGCAACCAAGCCATCTCCTCCTGCTCCCCCTCCTCCTCCTAAGTGCCGAGCATATAAAGTTTACAAACGATCAAATGCGGACTGCGATTATAGAGATTACAATGACGTAAAGCGTCGTTGCAAAGGACTAATTAAGTCTAAAAAGCGCGAGTATGAAGAAAAATTGCAAAGGAATCCAAATCAAACCCAAAAAGGTTCTTTCAATACGTTCGAAGTAAGAAAAATGTCAAAACAAGTATTGGGCCACTGAAAGATAAGAACAACATCTTGGTAAATGATAATAAGAGTATGGCGTTCGTACTCAATGAATACTTTAATGCAGTGTTTATTAAAGAAGACGAAGCTCCATTACCAGAACCAGTAAACATGTATGCGGGACTCGAAAGGGATAGACTGGTAATAGGAGAGATAACAGTAGACGAAATATCAAAGTACGTATTTGCAGAAACTTGACCCAGCAAAATCCGTGGGGGTGGACGAAATCTCGCCGAGATTACTTCGCGAATGTCATAGACAACTTTCGCTCCCATTAAAGACTATTTTCAACAAATCGCTAATGGACAAAAATGTTCCTAGTAAGTGGAAATTAGCTAATGTTACACCGATATTCAAGAAAGGGAGTAAGAGCCTCGCAAGTAATTATCGCCCAATTAGTCTAACGTCTGTGATTGTTAAACTATTTGAGAAAACATTGCGGGATAAAATAGTGTCTTTTCTCGATGAAAATAACTCAATATTAAACTCCCAGCATGGATTTCGTAATAAGAGATCCTGTTTAACAAATCTACTCGATTTATTCAATGTCATTTATTCAAACTGGGACGCTAAAATTCCCTCGGATATAATATACCTTGATTTTCAGAAAGCCTTCGATACAGTTCCCCATAAGTGACTGTTGACCAAGCTAAGGGCACATGGCTTAGGAGAGCAGTTATGTACATGGATTGGCGATTGGCTTTCAAATCGTAAACAACGGGTAGTAATAAATGGCGAGGCATCTGATTGGTTAGATGTCACTAGTGGGGTGCCTCAGGGCTCGGTCTTGGGTCCTACTCTTTTTCTGATATATATCAACGATCTGGACTGCGGACTTGTCTCTAAAATATCAAATTTGCAGATGACACCAAATTAGGCAGTAAAGCATATACTAGGGAAAACTTCGAACTCTTGCAACGTGATCTCGACAAACTATCAGATTGGAGTGATAAATGGCTATTAAAATTAAATTCCGATAAATGTAAAGTAATGCATATAGGCAACGATAACCTCAAATATAACTATCAAATGCAAAATAAATCGTTAACTGAAGTACAGCAGGAAAAGGATCTAGGTGTCATCATCAGTAATGATCTTAAAACTAGTCTGCATTGCCTAGCTGCCAGCAAAAAGGCGAATATGATGTTGGGCTTCATTAAACGCAACTTTAAACATAAAACTCCGAAAGTAATGACACTATTATACACGTCCTTGGTTAGGCCACACTTGGAATATGCCGTTCAATTCTGGTCGCCTTGTTTCGTAAAAGATCAAGCCAAATTGGAATCAGTGCAAAGAAGAGCAACCAAACAAATTCCATCTCTGCGAAACTCATCTTATGAAGAGAGACTGCCAAAACTTAATATGTTTTCCTTAAAGGATCGTAGAATCCGTGGGGGACTTGATAGAAACCTTTAAGATCCTAAAAGGATTTGATGTCATTAATCAAGAGAACCTATTCGAACTTTCTCCTCAAGTGATAACAAGAAATAACGGTTTAAAACTAAACGGTCATCGTTGCATCACAGATCTCCGTAAAAATTATTTCAATGTTAGAGTTGTTGATCGATGGAACAAGTTACCAGCAAATGTTGTCGAAGCCAGCACAATAACTACATTTAAAAACAGACTTGACGCACACTGTAAAGTAAATGGGTATTGATAGTGCCCTGCGAATGCATATTATAGTCCCCCGGATCGAGTAGTGATAGTGATAGCTGTAGTTAGTATATTTCATATCCTATCATTCCTCACTACGAAATTTCCATGTTCTTATCTTCTTTAGGGACATGGTATCATTTTCCAACTGTTCCTCCTACATGTAGTTGATAGTTAGCAGTAATGTAGTACAACACATACCCTCGCTATGGACCAACAGGTCTCCTGGTGTCTGTTACTCATATGTATTCCTATGTATTCCTCCTCCTCCTCTTTTCCCAGGCAGTTCGTCGTTAGGAAGAAGGTAAGATAGTCAGTTAAGGTAGCAATTAACAGAGGTGTACTTTAACGTAACAGAACGTAATTTACATTGTAATATGGGTGCCATTAGATGATTTTTAGTAACTATAAGCAATATTTTATAGATATGACCTGTTTAGTATCCTTGGCCACTAACTGATTTGGTATATTCAGTTACTTTTCTTAATTTTATGGCTCGACAACAGACAATTTTTTTATAGCAAAGGAAAGATCTGGGCGTGAAGGGGTTAAGATAGAATGGAATTTTTGCCTCGTTAAAAAAATAGACTCTAGTTCTCCTGGTGTCCTACCTCCATACTCGAAGACTGGACTCTTGAGTGTGTCAAAGCTACACTCGCCATTCGCCGTCAGGTTGAGCAGATACACACCAAACTCTCCCAGATGGGCTCCCTCCACGCTACACACCCCGCTCCTGCAACACACACACACACACACCAGTTAACACCTCGTTCCTGCAACACAAACACAAGACAAACTCATATTATAGCAAACGCATTATTTGCATTATTCACAATATTTTTTTTCTTTATGCCAAATGACAGCCCTTATCTACTTCATATTAACTTCTCTATTCATGTTGCACCTATTTGCCATAGTTTTTAAGTTATTGAAAAAACGTGATTTAAAAAAAAATCTAGGCATACCCCTTGCAAAATTTGCAATATTTTTTGTAAAATAGATTTGCTTGAAAATTTGTTCCTAGCAGTTATCGGGCATGCTGAACACGAATCTGGAGTCAGTTTTCAGTTACAATGATTAGGAGTCCCTATTTCAGCCAATTCACAATGACATGATACTTCCAGATATTCCTTAAAAATCACAAATTAGACAAATCTTATTACAAGACATAAAAATATGATAGGCATTGCTAGATTAATCATTACTTCAATACAATGATCAGTATTAGTATTTTCAGTATAAGTATTATTATTATTAATCCCTATTTGAGCCACCCATGCGATTGTCAAAGTACTTATAAAAACCTAGGAATACTATAGCAATCTTGTGGGACTTCTAATGCCCTCCAATGACTCCTGTAGGAGTACCAATGCCCTCCCATGACTCCTGTAGGATGCGTGAAGGAGCGAAGAGGCATCATTTTAAACATAGGCATCATTTTAAGCATGAGACCTTAAAATAGATTGGAATTTTCCCCTCATTAAAAAAAAATAGACTGTAGTCAACGTACGTGTTTTGTGGGAGGAACTCTTCCTGTGCGGTGGATAGCAGGAAAGACCAGGGGTGGTGGGTGGCCAGGGTGGTGTTGGCACCGGAGGACCCGCTAATGCTCACCAGGGGACGCAGGGGGACACTGAAACACAGGCAAAATGATAAGATTATAAAAATATATATATGAATGAATATATATGAATATATGAATTTAACGGACCTCGATTTAACGAACCTCAATTTAACGGACTTCGGATTTAACGGACCTCAATTTGCGGGCAAGAATGGCATATCAGACCGTTTATCCCTGCCCGAATCGTCAACTCAACATAATTTTTTTTGTTTTATTTTGGAATGTTTGGGTTTTTAAGGAGTTTTAATGTATCAATATATAATATATATATATATATATATATATATATTATATATATATTATATATATATAATATAACAACACAACCTCGATTTCCCAGACCTCGATTTCCCGGATATCGGATTTGCCGGACAAATTCCGAGGTCCGGGGATATATATATATACATTAAACCCTTATAACTCGGCACTGTATAACTCGGAATTTGATATAACTCGGCATGGCAAGGACACAGGTTTGTTTTTTTTTTTTTTTTTTTTTTTTTTTTTTTTTTTTTAGAAAAGTAACTGTGTAGGAATCACAATGAGGTTATTTTCAAGAAAATCCTGTAGTTAGTTTCGGAGCTACAGCCATGTGTAGAGGGCCGCCAACCTGCCGAAAAGGGGGACGCATGGGGAATATGCCACTCGGTGACGCTAACCACTCTGCTACCGCCTCACCTAGTTTAGAGCCTCTTCTAAAATGTCCCCCTAGGGGGGACATTTTAGAAGAGGCTCTAAACTACACCCTCTTAGCGTCCTAAGACCGACTTAGTTATAAGGGGCCAAGAAGACTACTAAGGAAGCATTTTTGGAGTTCATCTTAGCCTCGTGTAAGGCTAAGACCTTCTTAGTGCCACCACTTCCACTTTAACCAATCAGCGTGCGCGACACAAGTCTGTATTTGGCGGGAAATACGTATAAACAACAACACCAGCCACAGCTGTACGTATACCACGTAGCCGAGGGAGTCTCAAGGGAGGGAGTCCAAGTTTAAAAAAGCGGCCGTCTTTCTCTTTCACACTCTCTCTCTCTCTCTCTCTCTCTCTCTCTCTCTCTCTCCCTCCTACACCTACTCCTACTCTTTCTTTCTCTTTCTCTCTCTATCTCCTTTTTTTCTTCTATTATTTCTTCTCCCTCCTCTTCCTTCTCCTTGAGTTGCCAGATATGTATTTCTGCTAGTCACAGTGCATTGTCAACACGCCGAGGGTCTCTCTCTCTCTCTCTCTCTCTCTCTCTCTCTCTCTCTCTCTCTCTCTCTCTCTCTCTCTCTCTCTCTCTCTCTCTCTCTCTCTCTCTCTCTCCCTCCTTTTTTCTTCTATTATTTCTTCTCCCTCCTCTTCCTTCTCCCTTTTCATCCTCCACACACACATCATAGCCAGTATGTGATATTATCGTGTATAACAAAACTTTTTTTCTGGTGAGTTTTGATATGTTTAGAATTAATCTGCTAACCGTTTCTGTCGCAAATCATATCTATTCCACCCAGCCCACCCCTATATATATAGTATTATATATAATATATTTATACATAGTGTATTATACAGCCTAATATACTGTATAGTCTAAAATATATAATATATAACCAATAATATAACCTTGTTGTTATGGTGACGAAGAAAATTGCGGGCTAAGACGACCCCAACCTTGCCTTAGTTTACACTCGCTGCGCTGTCTTAGGCGGAGCGAAATTTGCTTCCGAAAATGTCCACCTAGCGCTAAGATGGTCTTAGTCCCCTAAGATGGTCTTAGTAGTGTTCCAAAATGCCCCCCCTGAACTGCATCTCATGGTTTTCACTCGGCATATCATGCCCTCACAACCTCTTGTGTGAACATGTAAACAGAAAGTCGGCAAAAAATAATGTATCTCGGCATATTGATGTTATAACTGCATCTCTTTGCTTACACTCGGCATATCGTCAGTCGCATAAAGTCGTGTTTTTGTCCTTTTGACCCTTTCCTGCAGGCTCAGACTCTTCAATTTCATTCCCTTCCTGCTGGAGACACCCTTGCGTGATGGAGCTGACATCTTGAAATACAGTACTGTATGATGTAATCCCAAAACACGTAAAATAGGTGGCAAAGTAAAGCAAAGGTCGGGAAGCAGCGTGTAGGCTGTCAGCTGAGCCGTGTTTATGTCGTCCAAGCACCGTCTTGGATACGAATTCCGTTTTTTGTCGAAATTGAAAAAGGATTGGTTTCTGCTTCAAAAACAACAAGCTTGGTAGGAGCCGAAATAATAATCAATGCAAACATTGCAAAAAATATCACAAAGTAGTATAACACACATTTCAGCAAGTGTTATTGGATTGGGATTCGTAATCCAAGACGGTGCTTGGACAACAAAAACACGGCGCAGCCTACGCGCTGGTTCCAGCAGGTCTCTGTCCAACTCTAAACTTCTAGCAACTCCTAAGTTTAAGAGTTCCTAGAAGTTAGCTCGGGTGTTGCTGTGAGTTGCTATGACTCTTAGCAACTCACAGCAACACCCGAGCTAACTTCTAGGAACTCTTAAACTAGGAGTTGCTAGGAGTTGCTAAGAAGCTTTATGAATACAGCAAGCTGCTGACCTTTGCTTTACTTTGCCACCTATTTTACGTTTTTAGGATTACATCATACAGTACTGTATATCAAGATGTCAGCTCTATCACGCAAGGGTGTCTCCAGCAGGAAGGGAATAAATTGAAGACCCTGAGCCTGCAGGAAAAGGTGAAAGTGCTGGCAAGGATGGATGCAGGTGCGTCCATGCGTGCTATTTGTGCTGAGTTTGATATCAAATCCAGCACATTCTATGATATCAAGAAAGTAAAGAGAAGATTCGTGCCCAGGCCCTTACTTTGGAGGATCCAAGCACCTCCAAGACTACCAAGAAGAGGATTAAGCCAGTTAAGAACGTCTCCCTGGATGCAGCAGTGTACAAGTGGTACAAGCAGGAACGAGCAGTTGGAGTTACTGTAACCTCCAAAGGAGGGTTGACCTCCAAAACGCCGCTGTAAGGTTGGCCAAGCACTTAAAGGTGACCAATTTCAAGGCTAGTGCTGGGTGGCTCTTCACTTTTCGGAGTCGCCACTGCCTAGCCAAACCCGAAAAGTGGTGGAGAGAGTGCTAGTGCTGATCAAGCATCGGTGGTGCCTTTCCGTCAGAAATTGGAGAAAATTATGCAGGAGTCTGGCCTCCTTCTCTCCCAACTCTACAACGCTGACGAGACGGGCTTTTTTTGGGGATCTATGCCCGCCAACACCCAGGCATCAAAGCAGGAAAGGCACATTCCAGGGAGGAAATTAGCTAAGGATCGGATCTCCATTATGTGCTGTGGAAACGCTGACGGGTCGCACAGGCTGAAACCCATGGTTGTAGGCAAGGCAAAAACACCACGGGCACTCAAAAACGTCATGGGGAACCTGCCTGTTTTTCTACAGGGCAACCTCTCGGCCTGGTTTAACCGTGAACTCACCAGTGAATGGTTCCACCATTTTTTTGTGCCTGCTGTTATTAATTTCCAGACAACTGTGTTGGCAATCACAATGGAGAATGTCAAGGCCATCTTCCTACTTGACAATGCCCCAGCACATCCGAGACCAGATGAACTGGAGGCCCATGGTGGTAGAATTAAAGTAATGTTTATGCCACCCAACACCACCTCCCTAATCCAGCCCATGGACCAAGGCGTGATCGAGGCCTGCAAGCGACACTACAGAAACAAGCAGCTGGAGGAGTGCCTTGTGGTAGAAGAGGTAGAGGGACAAGAGGACACAAGGGGGGCTCAGTCGCTTGCGAATTTCAAAGCGTACAACTTACGCAACACTGTGTATAACTGGGCTGAGGCGTGGAACGGGCTCAAGTCCACCACCCTGAGCAATGCATGGAACAAGTTGCTGAAGGGGACTGAAGTAGAAGTGGACTTCACTGGGTTTGGTTGAGAAGATTTCACTGCAACAGTGCATAAAGGTGGTGAGCCCGAAGTCACCGAGGAGAACATAGTTGAGTGGCTGGAGAGTGATGCTGGGGCTCTGGGCTACCATCATCAGACAGAAGAGGACATAGCAGCTAGTGTTGTGCAGGGGGCGGAGGCTGCTGTTGAAGCTGACAGTGATGACGAAGCTGACCAGCCAGCCAGCATGAAATTGTCTCAGCTTCGTTTTCACCTGGACAAGGCTTTGGAGGGGTTGGTGGAACACCAATTTGATGCATTCTACTCACCTATGAGAGACATAAGAAATGCTGTTATCAAGAGGCAGTGTACAAGTCAGAAACAAACGAAAATTTCAGCCTTCTTCAAACCAAAGCCACACGCCAGGGAACCTCAGCCCTCTACAAGTAGTGAGTCTGGTTGCAGCTTCCTGAACAGTACCTCCCCTGATCTGCCAACTCACATTTTCGACAGCAGCACTGACCCCGAGTGACATAAAAAATTATTCTGTACATTAGTGATTAAGGGCTGTTTCACAGTTTAAGGTGTTGCAGTAATTAAGTGCTTAAGTGATGTAAAATTAAGTTGTACAGGTACAGTACTGTATACAATACAGTACAGAGTTGTGATTATAGTGATTAAAGTGATACCAGTGTTAAAATGCGACTGAGTCCCCCTAACATCTTCTACATGTTACAACAAGGCTCCCCTCTCCTTGGATTACATGCCTGATGCTACCCGTGCATTGGTAAGTGTAGTTTTTATGCTTTTACAGTACTGTATGTACTTTTTTTTTTTTTTTTTTTTTTTTTTTTTTTTTTTTTTTACACTCATCAGAGGAGGACATTGAATAACTCGGCACATTGAATAACTCGGCAAGGGCCAGAGCCCCTAGCGTGCCGAGTTATAAGGGTTTTACTGTATATATATATATATATATATATATATATATATATATATATATATATATATTATATATATATATATATATACTTGTACCTTATATATATATATATATATTTATTTTATTATTATTGTTATTTATTTTATTTTTTTAAGGGGAGGGGGAGGCAATAGTTCCTGTGGTCTCCCCTCCCAGAATCTGCCACGAGAGTAATCAGTGGCGGCTCTGTGGCAGCAATGAAACCCTCAGCCCAGCACACATTCTTAACCCCTTGAGGCCCAGAACGTAATTTCCATTGTACTTTGGGTACCATTAGACGATTTTTAGTGACTATAAGCAATGTTTTATAGATATGATCTGTTTAGTATCCTTGTCCACTAACTAATTTGGTATATTCAGTTACTTTTTGTAATTTTATGGCTAACAAGACAATTTTTTTATAGCAATGGAAAGATCTGGGCGTGAAGGGGTTAATTATCTAACTAGACGCAGTGTAGGGTAATTACCTTCGCTGTTATCTTGTATTCATCGTTGAATATTCATCAGTAAGTTTTGCATGATCATTTGTGTAAGACATGCATAGTAATTAATAGTATGATTTATACTCGGCAAAATCCTAAGCTGTATTTGGCTGCTTTAACCCCTTCACGCCCAGATCTTTTCTTGGCTATAAAAAATTGGATGTTGTCGAGCCATAAAATAACAAAAAGTAACTAAATATACCAAATTAGTTAGTGGACAAGGATACTAAACAGGTCATATCTATAAAATATTGCTTATATTCATTAAAAATCATCTTATGGTTCCCAAATTACATGGAAATTACGTTCTGGGCCTCAAGGGGTTAGGTATCTGGCCCTTTCATGCCTGCTTCACAGACAGAGTTTCCTCGGCACGCCTTGAATATAGAAAAAACCCGCATTACCAACATAGGGCGCCTCAACAACAGCCTTGGACGAGACCCCATGACAAGGACACCCACTTGTATGCCTGTGCTTGTGGTTTTGAGTAACATGCAGAGAGAGAGAGAAGACAGACAGAGAGAGAGAGTGTGTTGAGAGAGACAAACAGAGACAGACAGACAGAGAGTGAGATCTAGAGAGAGAGAGAGATAGTACTAGAGATAGGTAGGATTAAAAAGAGATGGAAGAGATTATAATGTATAAGAAGAGAAAAAAAAATATTATATTTTGATAAATAGAGAAAGCTTGAATAGAGAGAGAGAGAGAAAAAAAAAAGTGTTGGTGTATGATTGGAATGGACTCAGTAGACAGGTGGTCAATGCGGAGTCTATTGGGGTCTTTAAAAGGTGTCTGGATAAATGCATGGATGGAGATGAAAGGTGGATGTAAGGTAGTGTTAAGTAACAGGAACTACCACGTGTAGGTCTCACGGCCTCTTGTAGCTTCCTTATTGTCTTATGTTCTTATGTTTGTGGTGGCAAGTAACATACAGACCACGACAAGATACAATGTTTATAGCCGCTTCACGCCCAGATCTTTCCTTTGATACATAAAATTGTCTGTTGTTAGCCATACAATTACGAAAAGTAACTGAATATACCAAATTAGTTAGTGGACAACGGATACTAAACAGGTCATAGCTATAAAACATTGCTTATAGTCATTAAAAATTGTCTAATGGTACCCAAATTACAATGAAAATTACGTTCTGGGCCTCAAGGGGTTAATTTAAAGGGTGAATCTCTATGCATAGGGGGTGTCTTGCTGGCCGGACTATAACATGCTGGATCATTTATTTATTTTATTTATTTATTTATTTATTTTCATTATTATTAGTAGCATTTATTTATATTTTTTTGGCTTGACTATATTTTTTGCTTCTTCTTCTTTTTTTTTTCTTCTTTTTTTTTTTTTTTTTTTTATAGTTAATCATGCGTTGAGAACATGACATAAAAAATATATAGTTCTTTCGGGTTAATAAAACTTCTGTCAAAAAGTTTTGAAAATAAAGCATGTTTTAAAAAAGTGGGGAAAAAAAGAGATCCTAAGGCTGCCGTCTGGCCCTTCGTTTACAGTTACTTTCTATTAAATCACCTGTTCACCTTGAGGCCTGTACCTGCCTGTGCTGAGGCGGGGGTGTGAATACAGACAGAGAGAGAGAGAGAGAGAGAGAGAGAGAAGAGAAAAGAGAGGGGAGAGAGAGGAAAACCGGGGCAGACGACAGACAGACAGACAAGGGGAAAAAGAAGACGAAAGACAGAAGAAAACACCGGGGTATTTTGAGCAGAAGACCGACAGACCTGAGAGGAGACAACAGCACAAGAAAGAAGGAAAAAGGGCAGAACATTAAAAGGGGGAGACCAAACAGAGAAAGAAACAGGGCCTTTTGAGAGAGACAGGGCAGAGAGAAAAGACAGACGACTTACCATGAAGAAAACAGAAAACAGACAGACATAGAGAAAGGAACAGACAGACAGACAAAAGGGGAGAGAAAAGACAGACAGACAGACATAAAGAGAAGACAGGCCAGATTTTGAGAGGCAGACCGAGAAGAAAGAGACAGCCCTACCAAGACAGAAGGCCCGAGGAGAGAGAGGGGCCCGGGACAATTTCAAAACATTTGAGAGAGACAGACAGACAGAGAGAGAAAGGGGACAGACAGACAGACCCTAGAGAGAGAGAGGAGCACATACTTTTTTAGGGGACATACTAAATGAGACGGGGAGAATAAAAGAGACATTTTGGAAATTTTGTTTTTATATTAGCAAAAGCATGGACGGTATAGGACATTTATTTTGTTACTAAATTAATCCTTTTAAAATTTCGTGGTTTTTAGTATAGGGCAGGTTTTTGGTCAGGGTAGCATCTGTTTGGGGGGGGGGGTTTGCTGATTTGGGGCACCCCTTCCCCCAAAATATAGGGTGTGGGTTCTTCCCCTCTCTCTCTTTCTCTCTCTCTTCTCTC
The DNA here is from genome assembly GCA_016584305.1 of Chionoecetes opilio. Classification (NCBI taxonomy): domain Eukaryota; kingdom Metazoa; phylum Arthropoda; class Malacostraca; order Decapoda; family Majidae; genus Chionoecetes; species Chionoecetes opilio. The sequence goes on along the minus strand of JACEEZ010025752.1, from coordinate 39,166 downwards.
CTCTTTCTTTTCCTCTCTCTCTCTCGTCTTTTCTCGCCCCCCCCTTTTTCCGGTTTTCTCTCTCTTTTGTGTTTTCTGTCCCGGCTGTTGATCTGTGGTTCTCTTCTGTTTATTTTTTCTGTCTTCTGTCTATTGATCTGTCTGTCTGTGTCTGTTGATTCTCCCCTTCTCCCCTCTCTCCCCTTCCCCTTTTTGGGTCTAATCTTCCCTGTCTTTTCTTCTTTCTTTTTTCTTTCCCCCCTCTTCTGGTTGTTTTCCCGTCTGTTGGGGCCCTTTGAAACTGTTTTGTCTGTTTTCGGGGTTTCTCTTCTTTTTTCCTTTTTCTTGCTAATTTCTTTTTGTCCTTTCTGGTCCTTTTCCCCTCTTTTCTCTCCTCCCCTTTTCCCCCTCTGTCTCTCCTTTTTTTTTTTTTATCGGGTTTGCCCCCCCCCCGGGCCCCCCTCCCCCTGTTTTTTCCCCCCCTCCCCCCGGTCCTCTTCCCTTCTCCCTTTTCTCTCTTCCCCCTCTCCCCCCTTTTTCTCCCCCCTTTCTGTCCCGTCGGTGTTGTTTTTCCCTTCCCCCCCCTTTCTTCTCCTTTTTCTTCCCCTTTCCCCCCTTTTTTCTTTTTTTTCTCCCCTCTTCCTTCCCTTCCCCCTTGTTCCTTAAAACCCCTCTTTCCCAAAAATTTCTAGGGCCCTCCCTTGCTTTTTTTTCCCTTTTGGTTGTCCCGGTAGGGTTTTCTGTTGGGGTCTTCGCCCTTTTTTTATTTATTAATTTATTTATAAGAAAAAAGAATTTGAATTTAAAATAAATTTAAATTTTTGGTTTTAAAAAAATTTTCGGGCGTTTTTGTTTTAGGATACATGGGAAAATTCCCTTAAACCCCCAAAAAGACCCTTTAAAAATTAAGGGGTTTTAAAAAATAGTTTAAAAAAATTATAATAAATTTTTTTTTTTAAAAGTTAAAATTGGTTCAGTAGAAAATCCCTGAATTCTTTTTTAAAATTCAAAATTAAAAAAAAAAAGAAAAAAAAAAAATAAAATTTTTTTTAAGTTTAACCGAAAAGAAATCACTTTTCTGCCTTTTTCTTTCTTCCTTTTCGTTTCTTCTTTTCCTTTATTCTTCCATTTTCCCCTCTTTCCCCCTCTTCTCTCCCTTTTTTCCCCCTTCCTCTCGTCCCCCTCTCCCCTCTTCTTTTCTTCTTTTCTCAAAATGGCCCCCCCCTTTTGGCCTTTTCCCGTATGTCTGGCACATTTTCCCCCTTTTTTGGCATTATTGTTTTTTCTTGTATGCCTTTCGGTGGAGAATAAAATTATTATTATTATTATTATTATTATTAGTAGTTAAATCAATTCTCTCTCTCTCTCTCTCTCTCCTCTCGTCTCTCTCTCTCTTCTCTCTCTCCCCTATCTCCTTCTCTCTCTCGTCTCTCTCACGGTCTACTCTCTCTCTCTCTTTCTCTCTCTCTCTTCTTCACACACACCCCACACACACACCACACACCCCCACACACCCCTCAACCCCGTAACAGTTGGGGTTTAAGGCGTACAACGTAAGGCTCTGCTGGTACTCAGATCCACCCTGAGTGTACGCCTGGTCCACTTTCAAACCCCGTCAGATCAAACCCCTCAAACACCTCCACGCCGGGGTCCTCAACGAAGGCCATCTTGCATACCCTCTACCTCCCCTCGCTCTCTCTGTCCCTTTATGTCTGGGATAGGGAAAAACAGACGGATTATAACATGACATAATGGCCTATAACTCTCTCTCCTCTCTCTCTCTCTCTCAAATTCTCTCTCCTCTCTCTCTCTCTCTTCCCCTCTCTGTTCTGTATGAAAAACCGACGGATTATAACATGACATAATGGGCCCATAACTCTCTCTCTCTCTCTCTCCTCTCTCTCTCTCGCTCCCCTTTCCTCTCTCTCCCTCCCTCTCTCTCTCTCTCCCTTTTCTCTCTCTTTCTGTATAGGGAAAAACAGAAGGATTATAACCCCTGACATAATGGCCCTCTATACTCTCTCTCTCTCTCTCTCTCCCCCTCTCCTCTCTTTTCTCTCTCTGTCTTGTCTTTCCTTTCTATCTCTTCCCTCATCATCTCTCTCCTTTCTCCTCTCTCTCTCTCTCCCCTCCTCTCTCTCTGTTCTATGGTTCAGCCTTTTTCACTTCTTGTGCCCCCCTTTTCCCCCTCTCTCTCTCTCTCCCTCTCTCTTTTCTCTCTCTCTCCCCTGTTCTGTATAGGAAAAACAGACGGTTATAACATACATAATGGCCTACTCTCTCCTCTCTCTCTCTTCTCTGCTCTCTTACTCTCTCTGTTCTTTATGCGTTGGAAAAAACAGACGGATTATAAACATGACATAATGGCCTATAACCCCCCTCTCTCTCTCTCTCTCTCTCTCTCTCTCTCTCTTCTCTCTGTTTCTGTATAGGGAAAAACAGACGGATTATAACATGACATAATGGCCTATAACTCTCTCTCTCTCTCTCTCTCTCTCTCTCTCTCTCTCTCTCTCTCTCTGTTCTGTATAGGGAAAAACAGACGGATTATAACAACATAATGGTAAAATCATGAATAATGTTCCCATAGACTCGCCAAACCACCTTCTCGACCTTAACCCCTTCACGCCCAGATATTTCCTTTGCTATATAAAATTGTGTTGTTAGCCATAAAATTACGAAAAGTAACTGAATATACCAAATTAGTTAGTGGACAAGGATACAAAACAGGTCATATCTATTAAATACTGCTTATAGTCACTAAAAATCGTCTAATGGTACCCAAATTACAATGGAAATTACGTTTTGGGCGTCACCGCGGTAATGGTATATCTTGGCAGTGATGGACAATGATTCCTGGAAGCGTGACTTTCCGTGTGCGGTATTTTGGGACATACTTTCAGGCACGAGAACCCACCCACCTACGTTAAGGAGTGATCACCACATGCGCGATGGCCTTCATGCCATTATGTGATGCTACGTCCTGTTTTGAATACGCAGCCCGGCCGCATATTCTCCATGCGTTCGCCCTTTTCGGCAGGCCGCTCGCGAATTTTTTTTCCCCTAACGTTAGGTTAGGTTAGGTAGATTTCCAGGGCCGTGTAGGTAACTTTGTGTGGGAATCACAATGAGGTTATTTTCAAGAAAATCCTGTGGTTAGTTTCGGAGCTACAGCCATGCGTAGAGGGCCGCCAACCTGCCGAAAAGGGGGAACGCATGGAGAATATGCAGCCCGGCCATTGCCCGCCCGATCTTCCTGCATTCCTCCCTCCCATCATCCTGCCCCTCCTCCCTCCCATCATCCTGCCCTTCCTGCATCCTTCTCTCTCTCCCTCCCCCTGAAGTGGCGTACCGACGCGGCGGAGATGTGCTTGCTGGTGCATAGCTAAGGAGGGAAGGAGCGAAAATGACTATGAATTGTTTTGATAGTCCACTGGTTGGATGGCCCATTTCCGGATGACCTTCCCAGGTGTCATCTCCCGCACCGAGGCGATGTCGCGGCCGCCCATCCAGGCATGATAGAAGAGAGATCATAAGAAAGTAAGGAAGCTACAAGATGCCGCGAGATCTACACGTGGTAGTTCTTGTTGGGAGATCGGTGGTGTCATAGATGGGGACATGTCACATAGCTTTGTCATTAACCCGGAGTGTGTGACATGTGCGTTTTCTGTTGTGATCACTATGTGTGGCGCGTTAACTTAGAGATGTGGCGACGGTGTGTGATGCAGTGGCGTCACCAGGAAAAAAAAATTGGGGGGGCTTCAGCCCCGGGGTGGTGATGGGCTATCCAGCTGGGGGGTCGGGGGGTAATTTTGAAAATTAATCAGTTCCAGGGTAATTTTGAGGACCAAAAAAGAGAAGAAAGTGGACTTAAGCTTTAATTACATGACACATACAGTAATAGAGTTATACCATGCATCATACCATATTAACTAAATATGATAATTTGAAGAAAAAATTTATTCTGTTTATACAAAATAATAAAATTGCCATTTTTCTCTCCACTAACAAACACAAAGGAATTGCACAATGTATGTTTTTGGTTTGTTTCTCAGTAAGGTTTTATCTTGATAATGAAAAAAATATATAAATATAAACTTACAATATATTCAAGGTATTTCCCTTATTGCACAAAAACAGGTACATGGGATACTGTAGTTAACAGCATAAAGTACAGGATCATGATAAAGTAACTAAAAGCCGATTTAACCTGCCTCCCACTGCCTTACCCTGGCACCCACTGCCTTAACCTGCATACCACTGTGTTAACCTGCCTCCCGTCCTGTGTTACCCTGCCTCCCACTGCCTTACCCTGGCTCCCACTGCCTTAACCTGCCTTAACCTTAAGGGACAACTTACGAGTGTATGGCTACAATAACCTTACGAGGGTGGGCTGAGGGAGATGCTCGTACCGAGCCGTCACTCCCGTACGGTTATCGGTGGCCTCTGGGTGGGGAATATAGGGATATTCTAGGGATATGTGTGGGAAAATTCTGCTAACCAATCACAGAGCAGCGCCCTTCATGACGCGGCTTTATCTAGCCAAATCATCATGCTCTCAGCTGTCAGGGAGCCCGATAAATAAATTTAAAGAGACTTCAAATGCCGCTGTTATGCTAAAATCGGGCCTCTTTCGGAAATCGTCCCCGCAGACGCTTATTTAACCTAAATAACTCTACAAACTTACACAAACCTATCATAAACCTTACCTAACCTAAACCAGACCTAAATATAACTTAACCTAAACCTAAAAACTATGTTTGCCGGTGTTGAGCTAAGATTGGCTGATTTCCGAAATAGGGCCGTTTTTTAGCTCACTATCGCCAGAATGTTACGATAATACATAGCTGCCACATTAGCCTTTCAGCGTAATATTCTCCACTGATTACTACAGAGACGTACCCAGGTATACCTTGATGCGCTGATCATAGGTTCGAGTCTAGCGTGCCCGAAATTAGTATCTATAGACCACTGCTGGCCCGCGACGTACGTATGCCGTATCCGTGGGCCCTGGCGGTACTCTGTTATAGTGGACGAGAACTGCGCGTTCGCTCTTTAGGTCAGACAAGACACACGGGGGGGGCTAACACCTCACTGTGACACACGTGACACTTGTGTGCAAGGATAGTATAACTTTATAACATCCTTGCTTGTGTGTGTACGTGCGTGTGTACTAGTACGTCAGACATTTGATACCACCACCACCACCGGATCATTATAGCGGCCAAACTTGTATGATGAACTATACGTTTTGATTCAAGAAGTCGACCGATATATATATTTAATATATAGGTTTGCCCTGATATGAATTTATTACAAGTACTATAGGTATTGTATGTTAAATATGATATATATGGAGTCAATGAAGCAATAAACACATCACATTTCAAACAGGCAAGCATGAAATGGCTCTATAATACACAATAAACATAAAGTATAGTGATACAACTTGTAATTTATTGTTTTGTTGACGTCTAGCCGCTTCAAATTTCACTCCCTTAGGGAGTTAAGGTGCTCCCGACCACCCTTAGCCTCGCGGTCCCGTAGCAAGTGAAAAAATGGTTTGAGCATCTCCCTTAGAGGCGCTACGAGGTAAAAGTCCCTTAGGGGAGTACTTACGGGCCCGTAACTCTTTCGAGCATCTCTGCCCATATACTTTAGGTTGATTTTAATATATTGTTGGATAACTGAAAATAAGAATATGTACGAATATAATATACATTCTAGATGTTTGTGGACTTTAGTGTTCCCACAGAATATTGAGAACAATAACCTTGGGTCGAGGGGCCAGATGCTGAGAGTGAGCTAGGGCGCCCTATCCACTAGGGCGCCTGTGGTAAGGCGAAACGCCCTCCCACCGCTATGCTCAGTCGAGATTGCTGCCTTAGTGGCACCGCTAAAGGCGCTGAAAAACTAAGGCATGGTCAGACCCTGACTTAGTGAGCTGCTGAGGGCCTTTGACAGACATTCATCTTCTGTTTATAAAGCAAATACAGCCTTGTTTCAGTTCCTACAACGTAACAATTGGTGTTTACGTATTAATAGTGTTGCAAGGTATGTATGAATTGATCGTGCAAGACTAATGCGGCATTATAGGGTGTTATATGCTGGCGATAAGAAATGTTGTGTTGTGTGTTGGTTAGGGGCGGGCGGCGAGCGGCGGGCGGCAGGTGCTCCGCCCGCACTAAAATGTTGAACTATTACACGGTATTATCATACTACCAGATGATATTTAGGACAGCTGAACATACCATCATCTTCACGAGACATTAGTGCATATCATGAATGCATAAAACTTGCAGTAAACTATACCTATAATAAGATAATGAGAGCAAAATGAAATCGTGTATAAACTTTTTTTTCACCTTTTTTTATTCATCTTCTCCTTATTCCTGGAATGTTGCTTGCATTAAATTTCACTCACTGTCCCGGAATCGGCACACCTTAACGATTATCATGGTGTATGGCACGTCCCAATGCAAAAATATATAAGTGGTCAAAAACCTGCGATGAACGTCAAAAATTGTGATGAAACAGCTTTTGGCGGGGGAGAGCGTGTGATCCTGCCATAAGTGCTTGGTTAGGGAGGGAGGGACAACATTCCTTGCTTCAGCAGAGACGTGTTCAAGCCTTGTGATTGGTCGAAGCTGCCTAAGCAGCGCTCAGATAGGCAACGTGATTGGCTAGTAGGATTCTCGGACCACGCCCACGCCATAGGCTTTGGAGGTGTAAGGCAGTGCAAAAGCGCCTGAACTTTCGACTGTACATGGGCTTTAGTCTGTGCCTTAGCCGGGCCGTTACAAAAGCGCCTGAAGACGGGTAAGGCGCTCTTTTCGCCTTACCTCTATGGCACTTCTCAGCATCTCCCCCGAGGACTCGAGGCCTACAAGGCTACAATGCCATTGCTATACTGCCTGTTTTTATGTCATATTACAGACAGCGACAGTCACTGTCTTGTATTAGCTTTCATACACACTGACAATATCTTTGAACTAGGCAATAGATAGATAGATATTCGTGATCTGCAAAATTCACATGCAATGATATTTGCTCAAGAAAAAAATACTTCCTTTACCTTAAAATTCAACAGTCCTCTTCCTTTGCATAACATGTACACACTGAAGCGATTCAAGCGAAGCTGCGTAGCATGATTGAAGTCATGAAAGAAAACGAATCTGACTGAGAAGTCACGAAGTGAACGGTAACTATTTTGTCAATTTAATAACCCAATGCAGGGATCAGCTTGGTTTGGAAGAGGTAACGGAGGTTCTATAGAATATCTCTATAATAGAATATACTTAGTAATTTCAAGGTTTGTTAGCAAACATATTTCAACATTTAAATGAAACATCAAACCAATTTTTCTATAAAAGTGTGAAAAATAAGGTTTTGCTCTGGCATGGAAAATTGGATAAATATTCCTTTTTATTGTTTTTGGGTAGCAGGCTACTAGCAGCAATTTTGGGGGGGCTCAGTCCTTGACTTGGGGGGGCTCAGTCCCCCTTAGCCCCCCCACGGTGACGCCACTGGTGTGATGTGGCGTGGTTGAGTCAGTCGCCGTCGGTGATGTGAGGGAGGATGTGGCGAGTTCGAAGGTACCGTCGAAACCTCCATTTTCCCCCGTCGAAATTGCATTCCGTCGAAACTTCCTGTAACCTGGTTGAGGAATGCGTGCGTGAGGGTAATGTACTGCGTGTGCTCTGCGTCACCCTTCACGGCGATGGCTTAGCAGGGGGACCATGAGCAGGGTTGACGCCTTGGGTCCTCGCGCGTGGTGAAGTCCCTTTGACCCTTGAAGCTCTCACAAGAAAATTTTGTATTAATAAAAGATTCCGCGGATACCTTGCAAGCATAAGGTTTTCCCCGTCTTGAGTGTTTTTCTCCCGGGAAGAATATCTGCGCAGTATCCAATCACGATAAACAATTTCCCTTCTCTCCATGTCTGCAGGGTGTATACATTTCACACATACACACACAGAGCTGGGCACTAAATACATTGAATGTATTTAAATACTAAATACTAAATACATGGGAGAAATGTATTTAAATACTAAATACATTTTACGAATGTATTTAAATACTAAATACTAAATACATCAATTGTATTTAAATATATTTGTAAATACATTTTAAATGTACACAAATTTTAACATGTCCGAAAAAAATGGATTTCCTTAGATTTTGGGTTTCTTTAGAAATTTCCTTCTCAGGCCTAAATTTCCTAAAGATAAGGAAATTTCCTTGAAAGCGGAAACCCTGGTTCACTGTAACATCAGGGTTGCCAGATAGTTGGGCGGGTTTATGGCCAAATTAACTGATAAAAAAGTATTTACATTTTTATATTATATTAACTGATAAAAAAGTATTTACATTTTTATATTATATTAACTGATAAAAAAGTATTTACATTTTTATATTATAAGTATTTAAATACAGTGTATTTAAATACTCATAAAAGTATTTAAATACATGACAACCAATGTATTTATAAATACATTTCTAAATACACCTTATAATATTTATAAATACATTTCTAAATACGTATTTAAATACAATGTATTTAAATACTGCTCAGCTCTACACACACACACATACACACACACGCACGCACACATCTATCTGTCTATCTGTCTGTTTGTTTGTCTGTCTGTCTGTATGTATATCTATCTATCTATCTATCTATATATGTGTGTGTGTTTGTGTGTGTGTTCCATGTCTCGACTTATGCTATTCCTGTTCTCGTTTATGTTATTTTTCCTTTCTCTCTCTCTCTCTCTCTCTCTCTCTATCTCTGTGTATACAAACACTGCACTACGCAGTTGCCTGATGCATGAGACAGCAATATTATACAGTAACTGGCCGAAAGTGGCGGACGCGAAGTAATCATTGTAAACAACATTAAGCATAACGGCCCCATCGCGGGTGGTCACTCGCGCCATCATGCATGCACTGCTACGCAAAAATTACCATAGAAGAACAATTTTGAGGAGTGTTTTCTTGAAGGTATGTATCTTTTTTACCATACCATTATTATTATTATTACTTATTATCTGTTCCTTTCTTGTTATTTTCTTTTTTATTTAGTATGCATTTTTTTTTTTAGTATTTTGTTTTATTTTCTAGGTTTTTATTTTATCATTATTTTATTTTAATTGTGTTAATATTTATTTTACGGTGTTTTATTTTTTTATTTTTTTTTTATTGGGTATTTAGCTATGCATGCACTGTATACGTACGCAAAAATGACCAAAGAAGAACAGTTGTAACCCCTTGAGACCCAGAACATAATTTCAATTGTAATTTGGGTACCATTAGATGATTTTTTGGCAATATTTTATAGATATGACCTGTTTATAGTATCCTTGTCGACTAGCTAATTTGGTATATTCAGTTGCTTTTCGTTATTTTATGGCTACCAACAAACAATTTTTTATAGCAAAGGAAAGATCTGGACGCGAAGGGGTTTAAGTGAAAGTGCAAACAAGAACACGCACACACACACAGAACACACACACACCGTTTCCCATGCCATTAATATTCATCACTTGTTTTAGGGTAGGCGTTGGTATATTGTTTTGCTTCCTTATCAAGATAGAGATAGTCCGGGTGCGTACTGTAGCAGATAAACGGCCATGAATTCTTTATTTACTCCATGCATAGAGACTGATTAGCTGGCTTCTTGACGTGCTTTTATTCAAGGACACACTCTCTCTCTCTCAGACCTGGCAAACCTGCTCTCTCTCTCTCTCTCTCTCTCTCTCTCTCTCCGTAAGCATAATTGAGTGTGTATTTGTTTCATAGGTAGCTAACACACACACTGCACACACACTCTCTCTCTCTCTCTCTCTCTCTCTCTCTCTCTCTCTCTCTCTCTCTCTCTCTCTCTCTCTCTCTCTCCGTAAGTATAATTGAGTCTGTATTTGTTTCATAGGTAGCTAACACACACACACACACACTTCATGAACGGCTTGGTGGGTTAGGGCGTCGCGCCATTCGGTGGTCAGGTGTTCGATCCCCGGCCCCGCTCTCCCGGATACATTTCTAATGAGAAATTCGGGCGGTTACTGTCCCCCTTGAGCAAAGAGATGGGGGTGTGATGGTGTGTGAGGTCCCAGCATTACCCAAAGATAGTTCCGACGAGCTCCAATCTCTCCGGGAGTGTATAACTGGCAATCGCTAGCCAGCTCGCGTGGACAAGACCATGGGTGAATCACACACACACACACACACACACACACACACACACAGTCATACACACACACAAACACAGTCACACACACACAGTCATACACACACACACACACACACAAAAAACAGTCACACACAAACAGCCTCACAGTCACACACACACGAATGTCCTGTCGCACCTGTACGGAGGGATGACCTAGGATCACTGCCAACCCAGGTGAAAGGTCACCTCAAACATGACCTCAATATGCACCCAAGAAAACAACACTACAAGGGAAAGTCCAGCGGTGAAAGTTATGACTATAGTCGCCAGCCACTCGCCACTGCACTAATGTCGCCAGGCACAATATATTACGAATTATAGCATCACTACTGCTGTGTATGTGTCACTGAAGATGATACACAGTAGTTTATATGATGTACATCACACTACATGTCTTCAGTGGCACATGAAAGTCTGTAGTGATGCTAAAATTCGTAATATATTGTGCCTGGCGACATTAGTGTAGTGGAAAGTGACTGGCGACTATAGTGTTATCTACGGTAGTTGACAAATATGTATCTCAGCTTACCAGATAACTTTCTTCGTTTTCGGTTATATTAGCAGGTTGTTCTGTGTTGCTTGTATCCCAGGTCACAAGTCACTACAGGTGTTGAGAGCCACAAGAGTCTTGCGTCAGCCCTCGATCACTGCTGGATTGTAACTGAGTTCTGACCACGTTAGCTCACGAGGCGCGACAGCCAGTGAGTGATACCGGTCCGACCCACCCCGACTACCCCCGACCCACCCCCGACCCTGTCCCCTTGTGGTGGGTACGCCGACTGCCGACTGCCCAGAAGAACCCCAAATAATAATGTGATACAGTGGAAAGCAAGGCCAAGTTTAAAGAGATTCCCTTATCTCTTTAAATCTCTTCTAGAAAATATCTATTACCTCTCTCTCTCTCTCTCTCTCTCTCTCTCTCTCTCTCTCTCTCTCTCTCTCTCTCTCTCTCTCTCTCTCTCTCTCTCTCTCTCTCTCATAAGAACATAAGAAAATAAGGAAGCTACAAGAGGCCGCGAGACCTACACGATGTAGTTTCTCTCTCTCTCTCTCTTTCTCTCTCTCTCTCTCTCTCTCTCTCTCTCTCTCTCTCCTCTCTCTCTCTCTCTCTCTCTCATATATTGCATAGGAATGATAGAAGCGATAGTAGAAGTAAAAAGGCTAATAAATAGATATATTTTCATCAGGTGCGTGTTTAGGATCTTGAAACATAAGAACATAAGAAAATAAGGAAGCTACAAGAGGCCGCGAGACCCACACGATCGAGTTAGTTCCTGAAACATTGGGAAATGGTCGGGAATATTGGGATGGGAAACATGGGATTTTGAAACAACTCCCAGCCCAGAAATTGTTTGTAGTTCTTAGAAACCGGATGACGCGAATTTAAAATGAATATGAGATACTGCAATGGGCTCTACCAAAAGTTTCCAGTCAGGTGCATTAATAAGGCTACCGGTAATTAACTTCCTCATCATGAAATAGAGAAGAAATTATTACAATCTGAGTTGTGATTTCGTTATTATTTTCAGTATCCGGAGTAAAACCCTACTAAGAAAAATATGAGAGCCTTGGTGTGATGAAGCAATCCAAGTGTCTTGCACTGACGTCACGACCTAACGTCTTCAAGCCAAATGCCGCCGTCTTCAAGCCAAATGCCGCCCGTCGGAGCGAGCTGGAGGACCAACAAACTCCACTTGCCGCCCGTGTTTGCCAGCTTATGGTACTTTTCCCCTACCAAATATATGTTTATCAGTATAAAAGATATAGCTACTGTTGTCTTCGGAGATGTTTGTTCTATAATATTATCAAATAAAAAACCGTAAAACACACTAAAGAATGGCCATTATGCGACTCAAGAAATATGCATGAACTTAATTTAATATTCACCAACTCCAGCTCCCATTTAATATTTTGCTCGGAAACCTTTTACATGGAGAATATCAATAGAAGCGGAATTTCATTAGCTTTCCATTGATAGATTTCGTTTTCTGATAAATGAATTAGAACCATGTATAAATTAGCGTTAACTAAATAAATACCCTCATCAATCGGGAAAATTACCCGATTTCATGATGTTATCTATTTAGTTAACGCTAATTTATGCATGGTTCTAATTCATTTATCAGAAAACGAAATATATCAATGGAAAGCTAATGAAATTCCGTTTCTATTGATATTGTCCATGTAAAAAGTTTTCGAGCAAAATATTAAATGGGAGCTGGAGTTGATGAATATTAAATTAAGTTCTTGCATATTTCTTGAGTCTCATAATGGCATTTATTTAGTGTGTTTTACGGTTTTTTATTTGATAATATTATAGAACAAGCATTTCCGAAGACAGCAGTAGCCTATATCTTTTATACTGATAAACATATATTTGGTAAAGGGAAAATTACCATAAGCTGGCAAACACGAGCGGCAAGTGGAGTTTGTTGGTCCTCCAGCTGGCATTTCCCGCGCCTGTCGCAGCCACAGCAAGGGCTGTGACGTCACGTGCAAGACACTTTTCTATTTAGCATTTTGTTAGAAATACATGCATCACCACGAGGATTTCCACCACCATATGCAGCAGATATTTAGCATTTTGTTAGAAATACATGCATCACCACGAGGATTTCCACCACCATATGCAGCAGGGCAGGTTAGATGTGGTGAGGTAAAAGGAATTTGTGTTTGGCGGGGTCGCAGGGTGGCAGGAGATTTTCTGATAAAAAATCTTATCTGGGAATCAGATTTTTTGTTGGGGTGTCGCCTTCCCGTCCATTAACTAGATTGCGAGTGCATCTTATATAACCAAAGTGATGGGGGGCCTTGTGTGCCAGTAACGGCACTCCATTAGTTTTATTTATTTTCTATTATTTTGTTTTATTTTGTTATTGCTGCTTTTATTACTGTTGCTGCTGCTATCCAATCCTCTTTGTTTCCTCTTGTTTGGTCTGCTTTTTGTTGAACAGAAGGAATGTTTCTAAAATATTTTCCCGGTAGGGTTGTTGAAGGCTTGGACATGATGACTATTATTTTGTTTTCTTTTCTTATTGCTGCTTTTATTACTGTTGCTGCTGCTGCTGCTTTATAAGGCTTGTGTACAGATTAGTCAGAGCTCAGAGGGTGGTGTGCAGGGCTTTTAACGGCACCCCATTTGTTTTTTTTGCTATATTTTCTATTATTTAGTTTCATTTTGTTGCTGCTGCTTTATAATGCTTTGTCTTTTGTACAGATTAACAGATTAGTCGGAGCTCAGAGGGTTGTGTCACTTCACTCACTTGTGTGGCAAGCAAGTTGGCATTGGTAACACTGAGCAGTTGGCGGAGCGGAAAGACGCGTCGTTTGGTGAGTATTGGCGGCGGGGCTTTATATATCATGCCTGTATCCACTCTTACTGCATGTTACGTGCCGTGGGAGAGTAGTAAGGTAGTATGAGTGATACAGTGTGTTGTGTGGTGCTATTTACTGCCGTGGGAGAGAAGGGAAGGGAGGGAGACAGGTTATAAGGAAGGCAGGGACGCGCACCGCATATCAAGACAAAATAAAATGTCCCACCAAGCCTGCCTCGCCACAGGTTTCTCGGTGTGTCTGTGATGGGATATGTGGTTGACGGGACCCTCGCACCCTCACACACCTGTCTCGCCACACCCTTGTAACTACACGTGCTGTACTCTACACGGGATGCAGTCAGTTCGTACACAAGTTGTTTCGTACACCAGTAGATTCGTATACCAAAAAGTTGTTTCGTAGTCTATATCACACCATAGTCGTTTCGTACACTCACCTCAGAGTTGAACTTAATTACTAGAGTTCCGAATCGACACCAGGTATGTATGTAAGAAAAAACTCAATAGCAGTGTACGAAACAACTAACAAAACCTGGGTACGAAACAACTTTTGTATGAAACTCCCTGTAATCACTTTACGCTACCCTACGACACACACAGGGAAGGTAATGGTAGCAGGTTATAGGCCACCAGGCACAATGGGACCACATTTGTTGAAGCTAGAAGCGGGACATTATACTTTATAGACCCCTTCCCCCCCCCCCCCTTGTTTTTTGCACTACGCCTCGCCCCCTTATGAAAAAACAGGGTGATTTAGACCAAGAAGTTATTAGTGAGGACACAAACACATCAAAATCTATTAGAATATAAATAAAAGGCTTGTTTTTATAATAGCGGAAAGTTTTGAACCCAGAAATACCCCATTTTTACCCATTTAGCGTGCATATATTTCCTCTGCTTGGGTGTTATATCCTGCAATACAGCCCTGCACCATTACATAGCCTTGAATATTGCACGGGAACCCGTAAATTGAAGTAAAAAGCATAAGAAAATAAGATATGTGAAGCCAGAAATACCCAGTTTTTACCTATTTATCGTGCATATATTGTCTTTTTGTCAATGGGTAATATCATGCAATACAGCCCCATACCCTTTCTTACCTCTTAAATAGCCTTGAATATTGCACGGGGAGGCGTAAATTGAGGTATAAATGTAAGAATAAGGATAGATAACCAATATGGCCGCTGTGACGTCATCAAGGACTTGATCAGAGCTTCTCTTGATCTTGACATCCAACGCGAGGCTACATTTTTACCTTAATAATCAAATACATTAAATAAGGAATAAATCAACACGGATAAAGTAAAATAATTATAAATAGGACACAATAAGCCTAAAAAATCAATGAAATAACGAAGAAATAATTAAATATCCCGTATCAAAATATGGCCGAAAAAACCAAGTTTACCACTACCAAAATCGACTTTTTAACGCAGCTCTTATAATCCGTGAAAAAATATGTGCAAATAGTGTATGATGTGTGTATCTTATAAACATTAACAGATCGGAGTTTGGTGTTGAAACCGTGGAGCAAAATATGTTTTGTTTTTTCGATAATGAGACCCTTTCAACCACTCAGTCAGCTGTATTATTTCACTAAACACGTGAAAAACCCGTCACCTAGACACACACAAACACACACCGACTGTAGGGATGGCTAAGGGGACACAAATAACCTCACCGCTCAAGTAGAAGAGAGACTAAGGTACAGTAAAAATATAAACAAAACCACACTCAGACCATAAAACAAAATATACTCACCAAGCGAAAGAATAATACATAAAACGATGCGGAAATATCGAAATATATTAAAATACACAAATCCCCTTCCATATGATGTAGAAAAAAAAATTATCAACATAATATCGCTAAAATTTTCGGTGTTACTAAATGATTGAATCATATTTCTTTTACAAAGGCCTTAAGTATCGGAGAGTATTTATGGGAAGTCATAAAAACAGCTGGAGTTTTCAATAAGGCTATATAATCCATAATCGGTCCACGAATATAAAAGTCATAATTTGTTTTAAATACTTAATCGGCACCTCGCAACCTGGCGAAGAGGCAGGATTCCCTTTAGCCAATCAGCGGCCTTGCTCTGGTCTCAGCCAATCAGCGTTCAGTAACCAGCTGGGCGGCCAAGCTTACTAGTAATCCCGGATGATTACAGGAAGTCTCGACGGAATGCACTTTCAACGGTAGAAAATGGAGGTTTCGACGGGACCGTCGAACTCCGTCGAAACTTCCAATATGTCTATCATAGAGTAAAACCTAAAGGTATTTTGTCATTGAGAGGATTAACCCCTTCACGCCCAGATCTTTCCTTTCCTTCCCCTTCCTGTGTAATCCCAGCACTACGTTAGGAACACTATGTGAAGGTTACTGTTACACTAAAGGGGTTAGTTAATCCCACTTCCATACAGCCATGTTACACAAATAGCCTTCAGATTCCACTTATGACTGACCACTGTTACGTGGGCCTGAACCCCGCTGCCCTGCCCTCTTGCCTTCACCACACTTGACTTTGACAGGCAACACTTACTTCACTTCAGGCTGCTATATGAAATCGTCTGTTATTTGCCATAAAACAACGAAAAAGTAACTAAATAAACCAAATTAGCTAATGGACAAGGATATTAAACGGGTCATATCTATATAATTTTGCTTATGTTCATCAAAATCGTCGAATGGTGGTTATATTACAATCAAAATTGCGTTCTGGGCCTCAAGGGGTTAGTATAAAATACAAGGTTACTAGATCATTGCCCACCAAAATTAAAGTGAAAAGCCTATACAGCCAAGATTCCCCTATATCTTCCTTGTTTCCCAGCCTAACGTGGTAACACCCATCAAATTTAGCTTGCCTATAATTAATATTGTATTTAATAAAATCAATTAGCGATAAAGGCTAATAAATAATGAACAACAACACTGTTTGTGCGGCTTCACCCTCAGGCCAAGGCAGTGCCCTCGGAATCCCCCCTGATGGTCACAGTTAGACTACAGAAAACAGCACCTCAGTTTGTGAGGAAACCTGGGAATCCTGACTATTATACTATTATTTACTTTGTAAGTGTCAAACATTAAATATTGTTTACAAATATTCAATTTACAATTATAATTTCAAATTTACAAACAAATTTTCATTTATATCAACGATATGTTAAATTGCGCATGATGAAAGATCTAAAATATTATGAAGAGAATGAATGAGAGGGTTCGACGGCGCTGACTTGAAAGGTTCGACGATGCACTATGTTGGAAGTTTCGACCGTGTTGTCGAAAACGCATTCCGTCGAACCTTCCTGTTACCATCCCGGATATACAGACGTATTTCCTCGTAAACAAGGTGAATTTTACCCTTAAATACCTTATTTATGGCATATTAGTGATGCTAAGAGTATTGTTAGGGATATAATATAGGTGGGACGATCATAATTACCGCCATATTAGCCTTTCATCGTCATATTCACCCTGAAATACATGATTGTTCTTACTTTCAGGCCGGTAATGGTATATTATGACGTGTTTTCGGTAAGTGTCTCCCGCTGAATACTACACAGACGTACCCAGGGTATACCTTGATGCGCTGATCCTAGGTTCGAGTCCCGCGTGCCCGAGATTAGCTTCTATGGACCACTGTGGCCCGCGCCGTACCCGTGGCCGTGGCGGTACGGGGCTGACGCCGTTATAGTGGACGAGAACTGCGCTTTCGTTCTTTAGGCCAGACACACACACTGGGGAGCTAACACCTCACTCTTAGCCTCTCTCGCTTTACCACATACACCACACCTGTCACTACGGTGTCCGGACGATTCGAGTTAATACATTTTCGGTAAAATTTTGGTAGTGGGCGTTCAACGATTTTGAACTTAGTTTTCCTGAATAGTTTTGATGTGTATTGAATGAATCTGGCACTCGTTTTTGTCGGAATTTTGTTTTTGTTTACATGTGGGGATCCCCGCCCCGCAAACCTTGCCCCGCTTCTCACTGCCGTAGTATTGATGGAAACTTTGTTTGGGAACAATGTTTCCCAACTGTTAACCAAAAGTTGGAAACAATGTTTCCTAAATGTTTCCTGTCCAGACTTCAGTAACTGTTGTTCTCAGAATGTCTGTGAGTGAGGAGGATGCTGCAGCTGCCTCTGCATTTTACGTTATAATGCACTCACTTTTTATTTTAATCAACGTTCACACAAACACACACACAACACACACACACACACACACACACACACACACACACACACACACACACACACACACACACAAAGGCGTAACAGCTAGGCGTCCTGTTTCTATAAATACTACCTTCAGGACATTCCAGGTAGAGGGGAGTGAGGTCAGGTCAGATTCCTCAGGTGCCCCAGGTGTTATCCCCTTCCACCACCACCCCTTCCCTAGGTCTCACGGCCTCGTGTAGCTTCCTCTGCACGCACACACACATACGCAACACATGCAAGTACACGCAACACACACACCTGCACGCATACGCAACACACATGCAAGCACACGCAACACACACACACATACACCTGCACGCATACGCAACACACATGCTGCGACTGTCGGTGACTGTGGTCATATGACGGCAACCCAATATTGGTGATTATATTCGTTTTAGTCCGCGACTATCTCGGACTAGTCGCCGATTAGCCGCCTAACTACGGCAAACCGTCGGGTAACTGCACCGACTACGGTTGGAGGGAGGGGCTTGCCATATCTGGTGTCAGTCGCAGCAAGCCTGGGAACAGTCGCTGCACGACGGCAACCACGTCGTGCAATTAATGGGCAACCTGTGGGTGATCTTTGGCTATTCGATGATTACCCAAAGATTTTGGCACCTGGCGGGATTCAAACTCAGAACGCGGAGCTTGCCACTTGTAACCGCTAGCCACTGGGCCGCCGCCTTCCCTCTATACTTAAAAGAAAAGAAGAAAAAAAACCTTAATGGTAGGTAGATTGAGAAAAGAAATATTATTTGTTGACTGGATTGAAGTTGGCGTGTTGATTGAGGTGAGGAGTCACTGCGGATGTGATGAACCAAACCTGCGAGAAGACCGAGCACTGGGTGTTAGGAGCCACTGAGGCCGTGATTGGCACAGCATTGGCACCGTCGGGCATGAACGACGTGTACTTAGAAGTGTAACGGCACCTAGTGGAAGGAAAGAGTCCTGGCCAAGCATGCAAAATTGTTGTTTAGGCCAGCGTCAGTTCAGCCCCCCGTGTGGCGTGGCATCCAGGAGCCCCGGCCCGGCCATCAACACTGTGTAGGGGAAGGCGCTGGGTGTACGGTCTTGAGGTTAATCTTACCATCAGTTCCCTTTCTTCTAAGCTAAAGTCTCTAATCACAGCAGAGGCTTCACTTGCAGCCGTGGTACATGGGTGACGGCTGCCTGGGTGGTGAGGTGTAACCTAAAGGCCGTGTCACACGGACACTTTTTCCGGCATCTTTTGGTATTTTGCACCAAAAGATGCCCGTAGTGGTGGCAAAAAAATGCGCCTTCGTCACATGGCGTTTCGGCTACGAGCAATCTACTGGTATCTTCCGGGGCTCACAACCAAAACTAACATTATGGATCGTGCAAGAAGACTTCAATCGTATTCAATTCAATCGTATTCTTCAATTCAAGACTTATGAATCGTGCAAGAAGATGCTCGTAGCCGAAACGCTGAGTGACGAACGTGCATTTTTTTTTACCACCACTACGGGCATCTTTTGGTAGCAAAATACCAAAAGATGCCGAAAAAATAATCCGTGTGACAAGGCCTTAAGGGTGTCACCCACTGCTGTTGCTGCCACTGCTGTTGCTGCCACTGCTGCTGCTGCTGCCTCCACTGCTGCTGCTGCCACCACTGCTGCTGCTGCGTGTATCGTCTGGGGTTACTGCTGCTCCTGCTGCTGCAGCGTGTTGGCTGTGGCTGAAGTCATATCCAGATTCTTCCTAGATGCTGCAACATAATGGAGGGTCGTGGGTGTGATGCAAGACATTGCTACATTCACTATATTGTAATGCTGTTCCTGAAAGACAATGTTCCTGCTGTTGTTGTCAAGGGAAGCCATCGACTATCACTGCTGTTGCTGCATCCATTGCTGCTGCTACTGCTGCCACTTCTACATTTGCTGATACAGCTGCCACCACTGCCACTGTTGCTGCTCCTGCTGCTGCTGCTGCTGCTGCTGCTGCTGCTGCTCCTACCCCATTGAAGCTGCCCACAGTGGATCTATCCACCCATCCACTATCCATGGGCACCTTTGGCTGTGCCCTCCCAGGCCTGCTAAGTCTATTTCCTACCTCATGTCATCAGCTTCACCTTCCACACTCAGGGTTCTGTGAGCTGCCGTGTCCCGCCCAGCAATGTCACTTGCCAGACTCCTCCACACAGTGGATGGGCTGGCACAGGCACCAGCCCATGCACTGCCCTACTGGCGGCATCCTCAGGGCACTGGCACTCACCCTGGGCTCCCCAACACTCCTTCCAGGGACCTTGTTGCATTACCTGTGTTAGATTTTGTAGCTGCCCGCCAGGCATCTTGCTGCATTACCTTACTTAGATGTTGTAGCTGCCTGCCAGAACCCTGTGTCCAGCAGTCACTGCTGCTCCCTGCTTGCCATGAGCTGTACACGACACAATTGTTACTTTGAGCAGCTGATTCATTCTCAATATTGAGCAAGCCAACACCTAAAGTGACAGGACCCATTGCTCCTCTGGGTCTTCCTCCTCCCTCCATCTGCCTTTTTCCCTCCCTGCTTTCCTCTCATGACTTCCGGGGCATACAGCTGCCTCTTCAAGTGACGGGCAGCTGGCTGGCAGGGGAAGGACCGCCCTCTGTGTTCCTGGCAGCTGTGGGGCCGGCATCAGGGTGGTGACAGTCTATGTTTTTTTAAGTGGTCCACAATGCACTGAGGAGGCCACGCCCCCTCACACCTGATTGGCGGAGCCCAACGTGTCCCACCTTGTGAAGGAGTTGCAATAAATACATAGGACCGTCGGCGTTCACTTTGACGGGAGACGTGGATGATTTATTGATACATTGCGGTAATGCTGATGTAGTCGAGTAGCTGGATTATAAGACATTGTTTTCATTGAGATAATACTTCAATCATTGAATAACCCGATCCTATATATTTATTGCAGCTTATTCACATTGCCCAGACTCGATGTGTTCAGCCAATCAGGTGCAAGGGGGCGTGGCCTTCTCAGTACATTTTGGAGAACTTAATTTTTTTTAAATATATATAAGTGGTGATCTCTGCTTGCAGTGTCATGGCCACAAAACAGGTACCCAAGGGCGGCAGCGCGGAGCAGAAGAAGCCCGCCGTTGCCCCGCAGGCGGCTAAGGCAAAGGTACCACCTGTTACCTCGCAGGTGGCTAAGGCAAAGGTACCACCCGTTACCCCACAGGCGGCTAAGGCAAAGGTGCCACCTGTAACCCCGCAGGCGGCTAAGGCAAAGGTGCCACCTGTAACCCCGCAGGCGGCTAAGGCAAAGGTGCCAGCCAAGGCGGTGGCAAAGGATGACAAGGCCAATGCAAAGCCAGGTGGCAAAGATCCCCCCAAAGACACCAGCAAGAAGCCCGTCAAGGAGGAGAAGAAGGAGTCCGGCCAGGGTGGCGGGGGCCGCAGTGGCCGTCAGGAGGAGCACCCGCGGGGCCGAGACCGGGGCCGCCGCGACAAGGAGGAGCGCGAGATGTGTCGTAACTTTCTCCACAACCGCTGTGATCGCGGTTCCCTGTGCAGGTACTACCACCCGAGGTCGTCCAGTCGTTCCCGCTACGGCCTGGACGATCCCGAGCAGCAGCGGCACGGCTCTCCGACTAGCAGCGGCGGCGGCCCGGTGGTGTGTCGGGACTACGCACGCAACATGTGCACCCGGGGGCAAGAGTGTCGCTTTTACCACCCACCCGAGGAGACCAGTGATAAAAAACCGGGCAGCAGCGGGTTCACCTTCTGCCATGACTTCCGCAACGGACTCTGTTTGCGCAATGACTGCAGGTTAGTAGTGGTGCTCAGACACACACAACCCCCCCCCCCCCCAACCCCTACACACGCAACCCCCCATCCCCCTACCCTACCAGTACCTTCCTTTCTTCTTCAGTATCCTCTCCCTTTCACCCTAAGCACTCCCCACCACCACACACTTTTGCGCAATGACTGCTAGTTAGTAGTGGTGCTCAGACATACACAACCCCATCCCCCTACCCTACCCTACCAGTTTCTTCCTATAGACACACACAACCCCCCATCCCCCTACCCTACCCTACCGTACATAACACTTAGTCGCCAGTCACTCGCCACTGCACTAATGTCGCCAGGCACAATATATTACATATTTTAGCATCACTACAGACTTTGAAGTGCTACTGAAGACGCATGCACAGTAGTTTATATTATGTACATCACACTACATGTCTTCAGTGGCACATAAAAGTCTGTAGTGATGCTAAAATTCGTAATACATTGTGCCTGGCGACATTAGTGCAGTGGCAAGTGACTGGCGACTATAGTGTTATCTACGGTACCAGTTCCTTCCCATCTCCAGTATCCTCTCCCCTCCTAAGCACTCCCCACCACCCCAGTCACCATGTATCTACTGTATTCATCGTTTCCTTTCTTTCTATTTCTTTCTCGCTTTTTCTTTCTTTCATGTTTTCTTTCCTTCTTTCTTTCTCTATTCCTTCCACTGTTTCTTCCTCTTTTCTTTCTTTTTCTTTTATTTCTCTCTTCATCCTATGTCTGCCAGGCTGCTGTGATCACCCAAAACACACCTGCTTCCACTCACCATTCCTAATATCCTTGTCCCTAAACACACTGTTCTAAGCTGCCTTTGTATATTGTTTATTTATATTCATCTCCAGTTGTTTCTAAGTTTGCTGAGAGGCTATTAACCCCTCGAATAGTGACAAGGATGGATCGTATTCGTAGCTGCGGGTTTGTTAAAGTTCTTTCATAGCTGCGGGTTTGTTAAAGTTCTTTCATAGCTGCGGGTTTGTTAAAGTTCTTTCGTAGCTGCGGGTTTGTTAAAGTTCTTTCATAGCTGCGGGTTTGTTAAAGTTCTTTCATAGCTGCGGGTTTGTTAAAGTTCTTTCGTAGCTGCGGGTTTGTTAAAGTTCTTTCGTAGCTGCGGGTTTGTTAAAGTTCTTTCGTAGCTGCGGGTTTGTTAAAGTTCTGTAGCATTTGCCCGCTGTGTTTGGTCTGTGGGGAATTTGGCCTCGGTGATTGGTCTGTGGGAAATTTGGCCTCATTGATTGGTCTGTGGGAAATTTGGCCTCATTGATTGGTCTGTGGGAAATTTGGCATCAGTGATTTTTCTGTGGAAAATTTGGCATCAGTGATTGGTCTGTGGGAAATTTGGCATCAGTGATTTTTCTGTGGAAAATTTGGCATCAGTGATTGGTCTGGGAAATTCGGCATCAGTGATTGGTCTGTGGGAAATTTGGCATCAGTGATTGGTCTGTGGGAATTTGGCATCAGTGATTGGTCTGTGGGAAATTTGGCATCAATGATTGGTCTGGGAAATTTGGTATCAGTGATTGGTCTGTGGGAAATTTGGCAGCAGTGATTGGTCTGTGGGAAATTTGGCAGCAGTGATTGGTCTGTGGGAAATTTGGTATCAGTGATTGGTCTGTGGGAAATTTGGCATCAGTGATTGGTCTGTGGGAATTTGGCATCAGTGATTGGTCTGTGGGAAATTTGGCATCAATGATTGGTCTGGGAAATTTGGTATCAGTGATTGGTCTGTGGGAAATTTGGCAGCAGTGATTGGTCGAGGAAATTTGGCAGCAGTGATTGGTCGGGGAAATTTGGCATCAATAGATTTAACCCCTTCGAACCCAGATCTTTTCTTTGCTATATAAAAAATGTATGTTGTCGAGCCATAAAATTACAAAAAAGTAACTGAATATACCAAATTAGTTAGTGGACAAGGATACTAAACAGGTCAGAGCTATAAAATGTTGCTTATAATCACTAAAAATCGTCTAATGGTACCCAAATTACAATGGAAATTATGCTCTGGTTCTCAAGGGGTTAACGCAGGTACCTGTGTTGATGTTTTCCTGCCTTCGTTGATGTCTCGGGGCGTCGCTGTGGCTGTGGCTGCATTGATGTTGCTGTTTTGGGGTTCGCTCCTTGAATAATCATGATTTTTCATACCTTAGTTTTCCTTGGATATTTCTCTACCGTAGATAACACTATAGTCACCAGTCACTCACCACTGCACTAATGTCGCCAGGCACCATATTTCATGAATTTTAGCATCACTACAGACTTTGATGTGCCACTGAAGAGGCATGCACAGTAGTTTATATTATGTACATCACACTACATGTCTTGCACAGAAGTGTAGTGATGCTAAAATTCGTAATATATTGTGCCTGGCGACATTAGTGCAGTGGCAAGTGACTGGCAACTATAGTGTTATCTACGGTAGTTTATGAATGGTTTTGTTGCATTATAATAGTTTTCTTATGTTGGAATATCTACAGAGGGGTGTTGGGTGCCACATAAGTTTCAATGTTGTGATGGCAGACTGTTGTGTCAAGGGCTTCCAAGGCATTGGGTGTATCTGGTTCTTGTGTTGTGTGAGGTGGTCTGTCCACTAGTCTGTCATGGCTGCTGTTGGCTTGAGCACTGTTACATATGGAAGGCAGCGGAGCACTCTTGTCATGACCAGTTGAGGCTTGATTTGGATTTCATTTGCATGTTTTTTTTTTTTTTACCTTGAAGCCTATAGCACCAGTAGGCTATTTTATCATGTGGAGGGACGTGATGGTTGGCCCTCCGCCTGTTGGTAGGCTGGATTTTTTTTATAGTGACACCTGTGATGGTATAGGTGAGGGTCCGTTTTCTATGAAGGTCTACCCTCAGTTTGAAAGCCAAGTGATGTCAAGTGTGTGGGCGGTGACGTGCCGGTCGTCAGAAGTATTGGTGCGACGGTAATGGGGATTGTTTTGTCTACGCTGCGCATGTCATTACTTGCAGCCATTTGGATGAAAACTGACAGAAAATTTAGCCTATATGGGATCCCTTTCATTGCTGCAGTGAAACCTTTATCCAGTCTCTTCCCTCTACCTACGGAGCACTGCATGTTTCTTTGTCGTTGCACTAGCTAACTACGTTGTGCTGGCCTTTCCTGCCTTCGTTGATGTCCCGGTGCGCGGCTGTGGCTGTGGTGTCGCTGTGGCTGTGGCTGTGGCTGCATTGACGTTGTTCTTTTTGGGTTCGTTCCTTCAACAATAGTGCTTTTTCATAGCTTAGTTTTCCTTGGATATTTCTCTAGTTTATGAATGGTTTTGTTGCATTATGATAGTTTTCTTATGTTGGGAAATGTTTATGTTTTGAATAGTTTGAATTCAGGCATTATTTCTTCTGAGGCACAATAGATTGGGACAAATAGTCACACATTAGTAGAGGTGTCCACAGCGGCTGGTCTCTTTGAGGTGTTGTGTGGTGGTGTGGCTGTCTCGCACTGAACCAGAACAGTGTTGTGTGATGCATTCATTAATACAAAGCCCACCACAGCCAACAGCTTAGGTAAAGATGGGGCATACGCTAAGCTGGCCTCGGTGCTCATCTCCGTGGCATCAGCCCTCGAGCCTGTGCTACCCCGGGACACAGGGCTAGTGTGACATCCGGGTTACCACAGTTACCTTCCCCAGGTTTCCTCAGGTACCCATTTATCAACCCCGAAAGGGAGGAAGAACAGCTGGTTTGGCTGGCCGCCGACTTGCCCTGGCCCGGATTCGAACCAGGGCTCACGGATTTGTAGCCAGGCACGCTAGCCACTACACCACGGAGGCAACAACCAACAGTGGCCAGTCTGCAAAATATTCGTTATTTTGGGAGTTTTCGGATTTGAGATATCCGGACCGAGGCTCCCTGCCCTGTAGTGGTTTATCAGAGGCTCCCTGCCCTGTAGTGGTTTATCAGAGGCTCCCTGCCCTGTAGTGGTTTATCAGAGGCTCCCTGCCCTGTAGTGGTTTATCAGAGGCTCCCTGCCCTGTAGTGGTTTATCAGAGGCTCCCTGTGATGATGATGGTGATGTGAGGTGAGGTGTGGTGATGGTGAGGGGTGGTGAGGTGAGGCTGCTGCTGTTGCTGGTGGTGAGGGGAGGTGAGGTGAGGCTGCTGGTGTTGGTGGTGGTGGATGGTGAAGGTGTTGAGGTGGCGAGGTGAGGCTGCTGGTGGTGGTGGTGAAGGTGTGATGTTGATGATGGTGGTGGTGGTGAGGAGAGGCTGCTGCTGGATGGTGAAGGTGTGGTGATGGTGAGGTAAGCTGCTGGGTGGTGCTTCAGATCAGTCTTGGCCTGAGTTGTGGTGGCAAGGCAGTGTCAGACGTAACGTGAAGCAGATTGAGAAATGACGCTTTATATCTACAGTGTGTTGTGTTGATAATTGTGTAGATAGCATTGAGGAGGAGGTGGTGGTGGTGACGGCATCAGCTTGCTTTTGGGTCTTGATTAGTGAGCCGTGAGTGCAGTGATATCAAGAAATAGCATCCACCTGATGCAGACTTTTTTACCTTTTTTTGTGCCCTTGGCCAGTCCTTTGTGATGAAAAAAAACCAACCTGTGGCCCATAACAAAAAACAACAACTTCTGTGGCATTATAGAAGGTGGTGGGTCCTCTTAGCATACGAGTCCAGTGTGCCTTGAGTAAGTGACCCAGTGCTAGATGGAGGGACAGGGCAACCGCTTGACCTATTTGCCGGGTCACCAGTCTTCCCTCGAGGGTCAGAGGTCAATGAGGCAACACTACCTTTCTTCCTTGAACTATACTGTTTTTATTAACGAGGTGAAAAATCCTGCCCCCTTGCTGCTTACTGACTGATATTTGATGCCAGAAGGGAATACTACGCTTCTTCTACATATCAGTTGTATTTTATCATAGCTAACCCTAGTATCAGGTAAACATAGGCATCATTTTTAGCATGAGATATTATGGTAGACTGGAATTTTTGCCTCGTTTAAAAAAATAGATTATAGTTAGGATATTAAAAAGAAATCTTAGCCTTTACATCTCCTTGGTATCCCAGTATTGTTAAGATTCTCGTGAAGGTGTTGAGTAACCTTCTTAAGTTCCCCTCCACACACACACACACACACACACACACACACACACACACACACACACACACACACACACACACACACACACACACACACACACACACGCACATGCACACACACAGGTACACACACACACACACACATGCACACACACACACACACACATGCACACACACACACACACACAGGTACACACACACACAGGTACACACACACACAGGTACACACACACACAGGTACACACACACACACACACACACACACACACACACAGGACTTCAAAGGCAAGCTGGATAATAGTAGATTTGGAGACGGGACAATACGAGCATAACTCTTTTCCTGTATGTTACAACTAGGTAAATACACACACACACACACACACACACACACACACACCACACACCACACACACACACACACACACACACACACACACAGGCACAATAAAAACCGATCAAAAACTACCCAAAATCTTAAAAAAACCCCACTATTCTTCAAAAAACTAAAAACTAAAAAATATGTCCTTCCTACAGGTTTTTCCACATCACAAGGGAGGATGAGGAGTCCTATCGCATCACCGGGGAGATTCCGCTGCACACTATTGACCAGGCGGTACGCAAGGCCATGGTGCTGGACGGCGCACTCACTGGCACTCGACCCACGTGCAAGGTGAGCGGGCTTTTTGTTGCGTACTTTTTTTTTTTTTTTGCCGGTTTTTTGTGATGTAAAAAAAATGGTTGTAAAAAAAAAAATGAAAAAAATAGAATGGTAAAACAAAAAATGGTTGTAAAAATAATGAAAAAATAGAATGGTTGTAAAAAAAATGAAAAAAATGGAATGGTTGTAAAAAAAATGAAAAAAATGGAATGGTTAGAAAAAAAAAATAGAAAAAAATAGAATGGTTGTAAAAAAAAAATGGTTGGTGCAAAAAAAAAAGAAAAAGAAAAGAAAAGAATGGTTGGTGCTCTACTCCAAAAAAAAAAAAAAAAATTTGTTGGTCTACTCAAAAAAAAAAAAAAAAAGGAATGGATTGTGCTCCCTTCTCATGGCACTCCCAAGCATCCCTGTGTCTGTTTATTACCAAGATGATACAGGGGATGCGTAACTTTATTTATGAGAAGAGATTGAAGCTTTTAACCCCTGGAGGCCCAGAACGTAATTTCCATTGTAATTTGGGTACCATAAGACAATTTTTGGTGACTATAAGCAATATTTTATAGCTATGACCTGTTTAGTATCCTTGTCCACTGGCTAATTTGGTATATTCAGTTACGTTTTGTAATTTTATGGCTACCAACAGACATTTTTTAATAGCAAAGGAAAGGTCTGGGCGTGAAGGGGTTAACGCCATAATGCATTTGGTGGTCGGAACTTATATTATGGTGTGTTTTTGTGTTTCGGACGATTGGGATTATGAGTAACGAAGGAAATATGTATAGATATGTAGTACTGTACCCATGTTTAGCCTCCTAACCCCATGCTTTAACATGCGAAACTTATTGGTCTCTAGATTTTTTTTTTTTTCCCATAAGGGTTGAACAGAAAGTAAAATTTATACAGATAGATAAGGACAAAATAAGGACAAAAAAGAAAATAGAAAAATAAGGACAGATAAGGACAAAAAAAAAGAAAAAATAGCAAAAAGCCATCTATGGCCCTAAGGATAGGCTTGGTTGCCATAAAACCCTGACACGGATTATTTCCTAGGAGTTTCTTCGCGCCTGTGCAACATGCAGAACTGTATATGCTTGGTTGGCCATAAGGATAGGCTTGGTTGGCCATAAGGATAGGCTTAGTTGGCCATAAGGATAAGCTTAGTTGGCCATAAAACCCTGACACGGATTATTTCCCAGGAGTTCCTTCGTGGCCTGTGCAACATGCAGAACTGTCGCTTCCGTCACCTGAGCCAGCGCGAGTACGAGGACGAGATCTTTCACGCACTTCAGGAGGAGTTCGAGAGCCTCCTTGGGCCTCCCGAGCACCGTCCGACCTCACCACCGATCGGCGCTCACCCATACGCCTCCCTCGCCACCTTCCATGACGCGGCGCAGAAGTACGCAGCGCAGGCAGACTTCCGAGAGGACGTGTTACCCCCAGACGACATGCGGGGCGCCCTCATGCCTCTGTCAGAGTACGAATCGGAACCTAAACGTCCTAGATACTTCTCAGGGGACGCTGTATTCCCCGGGGAGGATTACCGGAACGGGGGCGACGTACCGAGGAAATGGGACGAACGCATGCCGTACGACCACATGGAGAGGCCGGAACTGAATGCCGGGGATGTGTACCGTCTACAAGAGGAGTTGTACGCCATCAGGAACGAGAACGCGGAGATGAGACGCGGTGCCGAGCGGGACATCACCGAGCTGAAGGAGGAAGTGCGGCGCGTCCTCGAGGAAAACGCGAACCTACACCACGAGGTCGCTAAGGTACGAGCTGTAGCGACCGACGAGTCACTACTTCAGAAGGCTACCATAGACAAGCTAACCCTGACAAATAACACACTGATGGAGGATTTACGGAAGGCACAAGACACGGCACGGCACATAGAACACGACTGCCTGGAGAAACTCAAAGTGATGGATGGTAAACAGAAAAACAACAGTATGCAACTAGAACACAAGATACAGGAAGTACAGAAGGAGGCGTCAATGCTACGTGATGCGCTAAACAAGGCCAACAACATACAGAAGAAGACCGAGGACGAGAAAGTCAGACTACGGGGTGAGCTGGACGACATGCGAGCGAAGATGCGCAACCAGAGTGCCGCGTCGTCTCTCAGGAAGGATTCGCAGCAGCACGGCACCGGCAGCTACGGGAATAAGAATGCCTACCCCAGGGACTCCGGAAGGCAGGCACAGGTAAGGGGATGTGTGGGGAGTGTGGAGGGGGGTGAGGATACATGGAAGGAAGCAGAATACAGTAAAACCTCTCGTATTCGGACCTTCATTATTCGGACTTTGACATTATTCGGACCTCCTTTTTTTTTTCTTTTTTTTTTAGGGGTCGAAATTTCCTAGCTATATAGAATACCTAGAATTTTTTTTTTTTTTTGGGGGGGGGTCGAAATTTCCTAGCTATATAGAATACCTAGAATTTTTTTCTTTTTTCTTTTTCTTTCTTTTTTTTTTCGTATCCCCCCATATATAATCTCCCCATTATTCGGATCCTTGCATTACTCGGACCACTCCTTGGCCCAATTAGTCCGGATATGAGAGGTTTTAATGTGATTGTTTTGACTATTCTCTCAATTCACACAATTTTCTCTGGCGACCTAGTGGCTGAGAGAATGCTGTACCTGCTAGTCTAGTCTCTGAAGAAGGCAAGAGTGAAAGAATAGAGAGATTAAGTGCCTCTGCGTCATTCCATGTTTTCTCACCACCGTCCACACTTAGTCTTAGTTTTATATAATATTCATTGCCTGGGCCTACTTGTCTCCTGTCTTTTTATCTTTGAACATTACCTCATCTCTATGACATCAGTTGACTTTGACTTGACTTGACTTTAACTTGTCTTGACTTGACTTGACTTTGATTTGTTTTGCTCTCTTGCTACACAGTCTCTCTATTCCTGAGGCTCTTCCTTTAGCACTAGCTGTTTGATGGTCCTTGTATAATGCACACTTCTCCTTAGCCTCCTTAGCACACTTCTTCCTTAGCCTTCTCCTTGGCCTCCTTAGCCTCCTTAGCACACTTCTCCTTAGCCTCCTTAGCCTTCTCCTTGGCCTCCTTAGCCTCCTTAGCACACTTCTCCTTAGCCTCCTTAGCACACTTCTCCTTAGCTCCTTAGCACACTTCTCCTTAGCCTCCTTAGCACACTTCTCCTTAGCCTCCTTAGCACACTTCTCCTTAGCCTCCTTAGCCCTCCTTAGCCTCCTTAGCACACTTCTCCTTAGCCTCCTTAAGCCTCCTATCCCCTTAATCCCTTGAGACCCAGAACGTAATTTCCATTGTAATTTGGCAACCATTAGATTTTTAGTGGATATAAGGAACATTTTATAGATATGACCTGTTTAGTATCCTTGTCCACTAACTCATTTGGTATATCAAGTGACTTTTTGTAATTTTATAGCTCGACATTATGATTTTTTATAGCAAAGGAAAGATCTGGGCGTGAAGGGGTTAAAACTAATGAATCAAATAAATTAAATCAATCAAAATAATTACAGATTCGTATTTAGGCGGGCCAGGAATTATATATAAAAAAAAAAAAAAATGTAAGGTATAAGGCCGCCGCTTTTTTTTTTTTTTTTTTTTTTTTTTTTTTTTTTTTTTCTTCTTTCTTTTTTCTTCGATTCCATTCAAAATTCATTCATTCTCCTTAAGCCCCTTCAGTGTGCATTCACTAACTAATTTGGTATATTCAGTTACTTTTCATAATTTTATACCTCGACAACATATGATTTTATATAGCAAAGGAAAGATCTGGGTGTGAAGGAGTTAATGTATCTTGTTAATAAACTATCTATGTATCTAAAGCTTCTAATATATCTTCTTCAATATCTAAATCTATCTTAAGTGTGCATTAGTAGCATTAGTGCATTAATTTTATTTGCTTTAATATTAACCACAACTAATACTAACTAACCTAACCTACTAAATACTAACTAACACACTAACCTAACTACAGTAAAAACCTCTCTTATCCGGACTAATTGGGCCAAGGAGTGGTCCGAGTAATGCAAGATCCGAATAATGGGGGGATTTGTGAGAAGAAAAAAAAAAAAATCTAGGTGTATATATTAGCTAGGAAATTTCGCCCCCTAAAAAAAAAAAAAAAAAAAAATTAGGTGTATATATTAGCTAGGAAATTTTAACCCCTAAAACAAAAAAAATAATAATAAATCTAGGTGTAGTATAAATAGCTAGGAAATTTTGACCCCTAAAAAAAAAAAAAAAAAAAAAAATCTAGGTGTAGTATAAATAGCTAGGAAATTTTGACCCCTAAAAAAAAAAAAAAAAAAATGGAGGAGGTCCGAATAATGTCAAAGTCCGAATACGAGAGGTTTTACTATAATACTTTAATCATTTACTCATGTATGTATAATATTATGTTTCTATTTTGTACCGTAGCTATTATGCCTTCGGGTGAAAATATTATTATTATTATTATTACTCCCCACACAGATGCCGGAACACAGCGGAGCAACCTTCCCTGACATGCGACATGGAGACAGGCGGCCACCCGACATACGCGACCAGGAGGTGCGAGGATCAGAGATGTACTCACCGGAGGAAGTTTGGGGCGGTGACAATAGCACTCGTCCTCCATATGATAACAGTTATGGTGTTCGTGGAGGTGCACTCGAGGGGGATAGGTCTCGGTGGCATGGCGCTCCGACGTCTCAGGATGCTTGGGGGTCTCATGGTGGCGCCAAAGGTACTGGGTCTCTCATGGGCGAATACCAAGGGGGTGATGATCGGTCGAGAGGCCCACCACAGAATACCCCTCTCATACGCGGACCTTCCTACCCTTCCCCAGCCGGCAGTGGGCTTCTCAACCTGCCTATAGATGTAGTGGACTATGGTAAATCGTCCACCAGACCACCCCAAGACAGTAGTCAGGGGGGTATAGAGAGTCAGTATGGGCAGGAACGGAGGCGCTTTGAGGATCGGTCGTACAGTCTGTCTGGGTATGACACAGATGCCCGGGGAAGTCAGTTCGGGCACCAGCATTCGTCGACAGGCTGGCAGCAAGGGGGGGATGGGGGAAGGGGACGACCTATAGACCAAGGGTGGAGGAGAGAAAAGCCATTTTAATGTATTGCCGTTACTCTGTTTACCTTAGCAATAGCATGAGGACATTGGGGTAGGGTGGCCATGACTGCTGTTGATGTTGATGCAAAGCAATTCGTGCTCCCAGCCCTTGTTTGTAATGTTACTTTTTGATGGAATAGATATTAGTTTACCTTAAGAGGAAAGTTAATGTAGCGCCTGAGATCTGTGAAGGAAAAAAAGAGAGGAGGAAATCATGTCATTGGGTGGGGGAGGCGGTAGCAGAGTGGTTAGCGTCACCGAGTGGCGTTCTCGAAGACCCGAGTTCGATCCCGAGTGAGACCCATAAATCCACTTAAAATCTTTCTGCACCGTCGAGTGGCCTAAGAACACCCACATGCCCTGCCCATTAACTACCTTCGATTGCGAGTGCATCGGAGGACACAGGAGCGCGGCATGAGCCTCTAATCACAGGCGTCACTATAACAATCCTGCCTGCGCCACCAGGAGCGAGGGCCAATCATCACAGCCCTCAAGTGAACCTCCAGGGCCTACCATCCCACCCCTGGAGCTCACGGCCTACATGCGCTATAGGCATAGATGTAAAAAAAAAAAAAAAAAAAAGGTCATTTTTATTGTGCAGAACTGTGTGTGTGTGCAAGGATGGAGTGATGTCATGTGACCTCTGATGTCTGGCACATTTTCCCCTTTTTAGCATTAACCCCTTGAGGCCCACAACGAAATTTTCATTGTAATTTGACTACCATTAGACACTTAGTGAATATAAGCAATATTTTAATAGCTATGACCTGCTTAGTATCCTTGTCCACTAGTTCATTTGGTATATTCAGTGACTTTTCGTAATTTTATGGCTAACAACAGACGATTTTGTATACAAATGAAAGATCTGGGCGTGAAGGGGTTCAATCAAGGAAGGAATTGTTAATGAATGCACTGCTGTCTCTCGGAGGGGAAGTGGTTTTGTTACTCTAGCAATAACAGTAGCAAAGGATTAATCTTCTCATGAGGTGATGTGACCCGGGAAACTTGCAGACTGGAATAGGGTTGATACTTGCAGACTGGAATAGGGTTGATACTTACAGACTGGAATAGGGTTGAAACTTGCAGACTGGAATAGGGTTGCTACTTGCAGACTGGAATAGGGTTGCTACTTGCAGACTGGAATACGGTTGAAACTTGCAGACTGGAATAGGGTTGATACTTGCAGACTGGAATACGGTTGAAACTTGCAGACTGGAATAAGGTTGATACTTGCAGACTGGAATACGGTTGATACTTGCAGACTGGAATAGGGTTGATACTTGCAGACTGGAATAGGGTTGATACTTACAGACTGGAATAGGGTTGATACTTACAGACTGGAATACGGTTGAAACTTGCAGACTGGAATACGGTTGAAACTTGCAGACTGGAATATGGTTGAAACTTGCAGACTGGAATACGGTTGAAACTTGCAGACTGGAATACGGTTGAAACTTGCAGACTGGAATACGGTTGAAACTTGCAGACTGGAATACGGTTGAAACTTGCAGACTGGAATACGGTTGATACTTGCAGACTGGAATACGGTTGAAACTTGCAGACTGGAATACGGTTGATACTTGCAGACTGGAATACGGTTGAACTTGCAGACTGGAATACGGTTGAAACTTGCAGACTGGAATACGGTTGAAACTTGCAGACTGGAATACGGTTGAAACTTGCAGACTGGAATACGGTTGAAACTTGCAGACTGGAATACGGTTGAAACTTGCAGACTGGAATACGGTTGATACTTGCAGACTGGAATACGGTTGAAACTTGCAGACTGGAATACGGTTGATACTTGCAGACTGGAATACGGTTGATACTTGCAGACTGGAATACGGTTGATGTTGGCAGTGATAAATGTGTTCTACATGTTTAATGATCATAATCTCTGATCTCTTTTTGAATCATGATTTTGCCATGTCTTTGTATACCTGTATGTGTGTACGTCCATGAAATACATACGGGAGTAAGTCATCGGTGTGTCAGTGAAACCTTGCTTTATTTTATCTTTAATCTTTACTGTTTTTATTCTTGCTTTATTTTATGTTGCTATGAGAGTGACGTTATAGTGATGCTTATACCTCTATAGGAATCATTGAAGTATATATTGGGTGGCATCCATACAGGTTGATATCAGTGTAGAAAAAATCTTTAAACCACATACACACGCACACACATATTGGCCCACCCCCCATGTTATATTCTCTTACTGTCTCTTTTATAGGTAGGGACTGGCAACTAAGCGGACTTTGTTACTTTTTTTTTTTTCCTTGGCCAGTCCTTTTGATGTAAAAAAAAATATATAGTACTGTATATATATTTATTTATTCGTTTGAGGGTGTGTCCTGTCTGCCTGGTTATGTGCCATGTAGTGCAGTATTAATGGCCGGTGAGAATCATGGACAGTGTTACCAAACATGGCAGCATTTATGGGGCTGTGTTATATATTTATAAATTATTTTTGCGGGGATCAAATTTTCTTTATCTCACTGGGGACTTCCTGGCAGTGTCGCGCGGCGCATGCATAGAGGGGCGCGGCGCCCCCAGCCTGGCCCCCCCGTGCCCCCTGGACAATCTAGATAGAGACAGGATTCAACATTCCAATCATTCCCCCACACAACAGCCCATGCCGCACACCCCCACACACAACAGCCCATGCCGCACACCACACCACACACACCACAACAGCCCATGCCGCCACACCCCCACACACAACAGCCCATGCCGCACACCCCCACACACAACAGCCCATGCCGCACACCCCCACACACAACAGCCCATGCCGCACACCCCCACACACAACAGCCCATGCCGCACACCCCCACACACAACAGCCCATGCCGCACACCCCCACACACAACAGCCCATGCCGCACCCCCCACACACAACAGCCCATGCCGCACACCCCCACACACAACAGCCCATGCCGCACACACCCCCACACAACAGCCCATGCCGCACACCCCCACACACAACAGCCCATGCCGCACACCCCACACACAACAGCCCATGCCGCCCCACAAAGCCCCCACACACACACAGCCCATGCCGCACACCCCACACACAACAGCCCATGCCGCACACCCCCACACACAACAGCCATGCCGCACACCCCCACACACAACAGCCCATGCCGCACACCCCCACACACAACAGCCCATGCCGCACACCCACCCACACACAACAGCCCATGCCGCACACCCCCACACACAACAGCCCATGCCGCACACCCCCACACACAACAGCCCATGCCGCACACCCCCACACACAACAGCCCATGCCGCACACCCCCACACACAACAGCCCATGCCGCACACCCCCACACACAACAGCCCATGCCGCACACCCCCACACACAAAAGCCCATGCCGCACACCCCCACACAACAGCCCATGCCGCACCCCCCACACACAACAGCCCATGCCGCACACCCCCCACACACAACAGCCCATGCCGCACACCCCCACACAGCAACAGCCCATCCCCCCACCCCCACACACAACACCCATCCCGCAACACCCCCCACACACACAGCCCATCCGCACACCCCCACACACAACAGCCCATCCGCACCACCCCCACACACAACAGCCCATGCCGCACCCCCCACACACACAGCCATCCGCACACCCCCACACAACAGCCATCCGCACACCCCACACACAACAGCCCATGCCGCACACTCCCCACACACAACAGCCCATCCCCACACACAATCCCCCCACACACAACAGCCCATCCCACACCCCCACACACAAGCCCATGCCGCACACCCCACACACAACAGCCATCCGCACACCCCCACACAAACAGCCCATGCCGCACACCCCCCACACACAACAGCCCATCCCGCACACCCCCACACACAACAGCCCATGCCGCCATCCCCACACACAACAGCCCATTGCCGCACACCCCACACACAACAGCCCATCCGCACACCCCCCACACACAACAGCCATGCCCGCACCACCCCCACACACACAGCCCATCCCGCACACCCCCACACACAACAGCCCATCCCGCACACCCCCACACACAACAGCCCATGCCGCACACCCCCACACACAACAGCCCATGCCGCACACCCCCACACACAACAGCCCATCCCGCACACCCCCACACACAACAGCCCATGCCGCACACCCCCACACACACAGCCCATCCCGCACACCCCCACACACAACAGCCCATTCCGTACACCCCCACACACAACAGCCCATTGCCGCACACCCCACACACAACAGCCCATCCCGCACACCCCCACACACCACATCCCATGCCGCACAACCCCACACACAACAGCCCATCCCGCACACCCCCACACACAACAGCCCATGCCGCACACCCCCCACACAACAGCCCATGCCGCACACCCCCACACACAACAGCCCATCCCGCACACCCCCACACACAACCCCATTCCGTACACCCCCACACAAGCCCATGCCGCACACCCCCACACACAAACAGCCCATCCGCACACCCCCACACACAACAGCCCATGCCGCACACCCCCACCACACAACAGCCCATGCCGCACACCCCCACACACAACAGCCCATCCCGCACACCCCCACACACACAGCCCATCCGCACCCCCCACACACAACAGCCCATCCGCACACCCCCACACACAACAGCCCATGCCGCCACCCCCACACACAACAGCCCATGCCGCACATCCCCACACACAACTAGCCATCCCCACACCCCCACACACAACAGCCCATGCCCGCACACCCCCACACACAACAGCCCATGCCGCACACCCCCACACAACAGCCCATCCCGCACACCCCACACACAACAGCCCATGCCGCACACCCCACACACACAACAGCCCATCCGCACACCCCCACACACAACAGCCCATGCCGCACATCCCCACACACAACAGCCCATGCCGCACACCCCCACACACAACAGCCCATCCGCACACCCCCACACACAACAGCCCATGCCGCACACCCCCACACACAACAGCCCATCCCGCACACCCCCCACACACAGACCCATCCCGCCACACCCCCACACACAACAGCCCATGCCGCACACCCCCACACACACAGCCCATGCCGCACACCCCCACACACAACAGCCCATCCCGCACACCCCCACACAAACACCCATGCCGCACCCCCCCACACAACAGCCCATCCCGCACACCCCCACACACAACAGCCCCATTCCGTACACCCCCACACACAACCACCGCCACGCCCCACACCCACACCGACACACAACAGCCCATCCCGCACACCCCACACACAACAGCCCATGCCGCACACCCCACACACAAACGCCCATCCCGCACACCCCCACCACAACAGCCCATGCCGCACACCCCACACACAACAGCCCATGCCGCACACCCCCACACACAACAGCCCACTCCCTCCACCCCCACACACAACAGCCCATTCCGTACACCCCCACACAACAGCCCATGCCGCACACCCCCACACAACAGCCCCATCCCGCACACCCCCACACACAACAGCCCATGCCGCACACCCCCACACAACAGCCCATGCCGCACACCCCCACACACAACAGCCCATGCCGCACACCCCCACACACAACAGCCCATCCCGCACACCCCCACACACAACAGCCCATTCCGTACACCCCCACACACAACAGCCCATGCATGCCCCCTTCACTCACTCCTTGGCGGGGGGACGCATGATCTTGGTAATGGGCTTGCAGGGGAAGGAGCCCA
This sequence comes from Chionoecetes opilio, assembly GCA_016584305.1. Lineage (NCBI taxonomy): Eukaryota > Metazoa > Arthropoda > Malacostraca > Decapoda > Majidae > Chionoecetes > Chionoecetes opilio. The sequence goes on along the minus strand of JACEEZ010025752.1, from coordinate 1,065 downwards.
CCATTTTTGGCATTAAATCAATCAATCTATTAGAAGGCGTTGCATTGGACCGTACGCCTCACCCCTCGCTCTCTGTAAACCTGGACATTCCCGCCACTGTGACATGAGTCACTGCACCCGTGTGACCCGCAAGAGGTGTGCTCAGCTTCACGTCTATAGGAACAGACCACATAAAAACATAAGAAAATAAGGAAGCTACAAGAGGCCGCGAGACCCACACAAGGTAGTTCCGGTGATGTTATCCTGGAGATGTTTGGGTCCCAGGAACAGGAACTACCTCGTGTAGGTCTCAAGGCCTCTTTTAGCTTCCTTATTTTCTTATGTTCTTATGTCCCGTACCTGTTGTCTGCACTAGGTTGTGATGTGTTGCCAGGATTAGGTATGTGCACCGGTATCCGGTATACCGAAATACCGGTATTTTGGCGTCAGTATTACCGGTATTTTGGTTTTCGGTATACCGGTATCGGTATTAGTATTACATCGGTATACCGGTATCGGTATACCGGTATCGGTATATTATTTAGTCGGTATTGGATTTCGGTATTATTTTTTTTTTCCTTTTCTCTCGAAACAGACTCCTGGGGGGAGATGCTCGAAAGAGTTACGGGACCGTAAGTATTACTCTAAAGGCCATGTCACACGGACACTTTTTCCGGCATCTTTTGGTAGCAAAAGCGTATCAGGCATCATTTGACGCCTGATACCGGCATCTTTTGGTAGCAAACGCGGAGTCGCGCATGTTCGTTCTTTTGCCACCATTACCGGCATCCTTGTTTACATTTTGGAGCCTGTGGTGCCAGATACAGGATAATTTCCCTGTTTGAGGAAGGTTTGGCTTCGAAGGGGGAAAATAAAAGCAAAAAAGGGGAAAAAAATACCATTTTGTTTATCTTATATTATATATATATATATATATATATATATATATTATATATATAAATATATATAATATATATATATATATAAAATTTTATATTAATATATATATTATAATATTTTAATATTATTATTATAAACATATTTATTAAGACATTATATTAGGCCTTTTCCCTTTGTGCCCAAGTT
>JACEEZ010025751.1:100000-115000 GCA_016584305.1 Chionoecetes opilio | reverse complement strand
TGGAACTATAATTTAGCATTCTCCTTTTTACATGAGTACTGATAGGATATTTACCCAACTCCCCATATAGCAAAGGATTATATGTAGTCTTGCGAACATTAAGTATATGCTTCAGAAATGTAACATGCTCAGTTTCTATGTCTTTGATGGGTCTGTAACCCCAAATCTCACAACCATATGTAATAACAGGCAATACCATAGCGTCAAATAATTATAATTGCAAATCAATAGGAAGATCAAATTTTCTACAATTTGCGACTAAGCTATACATTGCTCTCTTTCCTTGCTGACAAAGCTGCTCTTGACATGTTTTAAAGCTTCCATTGTAACTCATATTTACACCTAAGTATTTATAATCCTCAACAATGTCGATTTTTTCCCCTTTTAACTGAGTTATATAATTCTCTGCTATACATTTTCCCTTGGAAAATATAGTCATTTTAGTTTTTTTGCAATTGATATATAATTTCCATGTGTCACAGTACATTTATATAACTCTCAGTGCATTACAAGGACCTTCTTCTTTTTCAGCCAGTATAACAGTGTCATCTGCTTACATTAATACAAGAACCCTAAGCACATCACCTATCCATTTATCATCCGTCTTGATATAATTACAGTTACTTTCCAACAAATAATCTTCAAGGTCATTCACATACAAAGAAAAAAGTCGTGGTGACAAATTTTCTCCCTTCCTAAGTGTAAGTTACAAAATAGTCTGAAAATTCCTGATTAACTGGGACAAGATTTTATGTTATTATACAAATTTATTATTATTCGAATGATCTTACCATTTATCCCTGCCTTTAGTAACTTGTACCATAAACCATCTCTCCACCCAAGGTAAAATGCTTTTCTGTAATCAATATACAAACAATACAATTTTTTTTTCTTATACTGAAACAGATCAATTAAGTTCTTAATTAAGAAAATATGGTCAACAGTAGAGTAGCCCTGCCTAAAACCTGCTTGCATTTCTTTAATAACAAAATTATCATCACAGAATTTTGTCAACCTTACATTGAGCATTGTTGTAAACAGCCTACCCAGACAACTTAATAAGGTTATGCCCCTGTAGTTATTTGTATCCTTTGCATCACCCGCATTTTTATAAGTAGGGACAATAATGCCTATCAACCAGTCTTCTGGGATGTTCCCAGTTTCCAAAATGTTATTAAAGAGTTTTACGTATAGCGGACACAATATCGGTTTCGTATTCTTAATAAATTCATTAATGACATTGTCAATACCAGCAGCCTTATTGTGTTTTAGCTTAAGTATACATTTGTGAACTTCATCCTCCGTGACCTCTTTATTCAACACACTAATGTCATCAATATCAAGTCAGTACTAATGGAAGAGTCTTCATTGTTATCTTGTTGTGCTAATCTCTTTAAATTATTCATAAATTCTGCTATCGAAATTGGTATGTCAGCCTTCCTCTTTGTTCCCTGCAAAATTTTCCAATATCATTTAGAGCCCCTAGTTTTTGCATCTCGCAGCTTTGCAATGAAATAGTTTTTTCCCTTCACTTTAATTCGCTTCAGTTCTCATTTGTATTGCTTACTTTTGTTACCATGTCATTATAGCTACTCAAACTCTTTTCTTTATTATTTTTATGTTTTGCCTTATGATACTCTGTCCTACTTAAGTAACACTGTTTATCATAACCATTCATGTTGCTATTATTGCTTTTCTTAATAAACTTGTCTGTAGAAATACTTTCACAGGTGGTTCTTTAAGTATCTTCTTTAGATCATCGTTTATATCTGTTACAGACTTATGATCAGCGTTTGCTATTACTTGAGCCACAAATTCACAGTCTATATTCTGAATATATTCATTAACTTTTTGTTTATCCCATTTTCCTGGTTTATTGATTCCCTCAGGAGATCGTTTTCTGTCTCCCATACATGTTATGGTTTCACTTTCCTCTGACAAACACCTACCTTCCATACACTCGTTAATGTTCCTAATATGAACAGATACACCACAATGAACATCTGAAAAAAGAGAGAGAGAGAGAGAGAGAGAGAAGAGAGAGAGAGAGAGAGAGAGAGAGAGAGAGAGAGAGAGAGAGAGAGAGAGAGAGAGGAAGAAGATGAGAGAAGAGAGGAGTGAGAGAGAGAGAGAGAGAGAGAGAGAGAGAGAGAGAGAGAGAGAGTGTTAAGGCATTTATAAGGGTAGAAACGTATGTATGTATGTATGTATGTATGGGGGTGGCAACCAGTGTGGCCGGCTACACCTAGTTACTGCAGAATCAGCAAAATGGAGAAACCGACATGGTTGGAGAGAGATATCATGTAGCTTATTAAGCATCTCCTATAAATAAATGGTAACATAATAGATATTTATATAGAGTAGCTATATTATCAGTTTATTCTATGGTAGAAGCACTACTTGCGCATTACTATATGTTTAATAGTGGAGCAGAGGTATATGTAGATAAATAAACATGGTAATTGCCAACTGCTTGGCAGGGGCACAGAGCCGCCCTCGCCGGGGACTATGAGAGGGGCTTGAGCTAGAATGTATAGAACGGAGATTGTACCAGGGATTCCTCATATACATATTTCGTCAAGTGTATAGTTTTAAGCTTAATTATACGAACTACCTCAACCCTAAGCGTCTCTCTACATCCGCACGACACCACTAATATTCCCCACGAAACAGATTGATTGGAACGTGTGTTACTGGACTTTACTCATCTACATTCACAGTGAGTACCTGTGTGAGTAGAATTACTCGCGTAAAGGAATATCCAGAACAAGAGAGAGAGAGAGAGAGAGAGAGAGAGAGAGAGGGGAGAGAGAGAGAGAGAGAGAGAGAGAGAGAGAGAGAGAGCGAGAGAGAGAGAGAGAGAGAGAGAGAGAGAGAGAGAGAGAGAGAGAGGAGAGAGAGAGAGAGAGGAGAGAGAGAGAGAGAGGAGAGAGAGAGAGAGAGAGAGAGAGAGAGAAGATGAGAGAGAGAGAGAGAGAGAGAGAGAGAGAGAGAGAGAGAGACGAGCGAGCGAGCGAGAGAGAGAGAGAGAGACCCTGACCTGAGAGATTCTGACCCTGAACCCAACGTTTTAAATATTACATTGCCAAATTCTAAATATTATAACCAAGTTGATTTTGATCAATTGTTAAACAGTAATTTTCTTTGTCCAACACTTATAATCTACAACATAAATAGTATTCCTAATAATTTAGATAAATTTTTACTTTATTCTGGTATTACTTCTAACAGCCAAAACGTAGATATAATGGCTTACTGTGAGACACGACTTTCTAAGGATATCGAACATTTATATACTTTGAAAGGATATACATTATTTACCAACAATAGGAACCATTATGGAGGAGGGGTTTGTATGTATGCAAGAAATTTTATTTCCTGTCATGTTTGTAGAAGTTTATGTAAGATGAGTGACAGTATAGAAACATTATTCATTGAAGCTTTTTACCTAAGTAAACCCATTATTTTTGGGGTTATTTATCGAAGACCTAATGCAAGTATTCATTCATTTATTGAGATCTTTGATAAGATTCTCAGTGACATTGCAATAACTGGTAAAACATGTATTTTATTAGGAGACTTTAATGTTAATTTACTCCACAGTTCACAGCTTAATGTCAGATTATTCATTGATTTACTTGCAAGCAATGGTTATTATCCTTGTATAAATAAACCCACAAGAGTCTACAAGAATAGTGCAACGATCATCGATCATGTGTGGACCAATAATCTTGATATTATCTCAGGGACTGACATTCTATTGACTGATGTAACTGACCACATTGCTCCAATAATTCAGTGTAAAGGTAAGAGGGATAAAGGTAAACCATTATGTTTTTCATACAGGGAGAACAAAAATGTGAATCAGGATCTTATATGTCGAGCTATGAAGGATACGTTTGATGATTTACACATACATAACAACCCAAACACAGCTTATAATACAGTTTCAGACGCCATAACAAAGGTAGTTGATGTAAACATCCCTCTTAAGACAGTCAAGATTAAAGAGAAACAAGTCAATAAGCCATGGGTCACAGCAGAACTTCTAGGACACATTAAGGAAAGGCACAAATTGTACAAGAAATTTTTAAAACGTCCGTTATCATTTGGCGTACAGTATAGAGAATTTAGAAATAAGATTAACAACATGTTAAGGGATGCAAAAAATCATTATTATAACACTTACTTCAGAAATAGTGCAGGTAATCCCAAAGAAACATGGAAACTAATCAATGAAGTTATAAATGGAGAGAATGATAAAAATAATTTTGTGGAATATATGAATATCGACAATTTTAAAGTTAATGAACCCCAGGTTATTAGTGATTATTTTAACAACTACTTCTCAAATATTGGTGAGGTATTATCTAATCAGCTTCCTCCATGTAATATTTCTCCTATGTCTTATATGTCAAACACCTACCAAGACTTTATACTGTAGGACACATCATCAGAAGAAGTAAGTTCAATAATTAAATCTTTAAAAGATTCAGCACCGGGATATGATGGTATTCATGTTCAGGTCATTAAAAAAAACTGCAACCACTTTGGCTCCTATTATCTCAAAATTAATTAATCTATCTTTTCGGGTTTAGGTATCTTTCCAGAGAAACTAAAAATAGCTAAGGTTATACCGTTACATAAAGGCGGCAAACTAGATGATGTGTCTAACTATCGGCCTATTTCAATACTCCCAGCTTTAAGTAAAATATATGAACGAGCTATGTATGACAGACTGTATGATTTTCTCACTAGGAATAACATCTTAACAGATAGGCAGTTTGGTTTTAGAAAAAATTTATCTCCCAAATTAGCAATTACAAAATTAATGGATAATGTATTACAGGAGTAAGGTTGTAGTAAATATATAGTTAGGTTTTTTTTTTGGATTTGAAAAAGGCTTTTGATACATTGAATCATGAAGTTTTGATAAGTAAATTACAGCATTACGGATAAGGGATGTCTGTCTGAATTGGTTTAGAGTTACCTATGCAAAAGAAAACAACACACTTCTGTGAATAAAATAAGCTCAGGGATTGCAGAACTTAAAACAGGAGTTCCACAAGGTTCAACATTGGGTCCGTTGTTATTTTGATATATATCAATGATATTATCAATTCTTCAAATTTACTGAAATTTATTATTTTGCCGACGACACTAACATTACATATTCTTCCAGCAGATTTAGATTTTTTAACGAGAACATTAAATTTTTAGTTAGAGTCTGTTTCATCCTGTTTATCAGCAAATAGGTTAACTCTAAATATTGCGAAAACAAAATTATTTGATATTTGCTGGCAACAAAAGTCTGGACAGTAATATAATATTGAGACGTGCGGGAAGTAATACTAAGATCAAATTCAGTTAAATACCTAGGTGTCTTTATAGACCAACACATTAAATTGGAAGGATCATATAGCTATATACATAATAAACTCGCTAGATCATCAGGCATACTTCTAAAGTAAAACATATTTTATCCACTGAAACATTACTAACCTTATATTACACGTGATTTATCCTTATTTACATTATTGCAAAGTTGTCTGCGGTATGGCGAATATAACAACAAAAAAACCGCTGCAGTTGGGTTCAAAAAGGATATTAGAACCCTAGGCAAAGTTAGTTATCATGAACACACAGCTCCGCTATTTAAAAGCCCTTAAATTCTTAAAATAAATTATATTTATGTTCTAGAATGTCTAAAATTCCTTCATGACGAATTCCATATCTTTCATTCTGCTTCACTTCAGACTGCTTTTCAAATACATAACTTAAACACAAGAAATAGACATCAAATTAGACCACCTTTTCCAATTACTGAATTCTCATAAGAGATTTGTCACTTATTTCCGATGCATGAAATGGAATGAACTTCCAAGCACATTACAAATATTGTTAATAAGAATACATTTAAAATAAATACAAAGAAATATATAGTAAATATGTATTGATCTATACATGTTTGAGTAGTAGTCATTTTTGTTTCTTCAGTAGATGTATTTTTTTTCATTAAGATATAATGAGTGAGTTTCTGTTGGTTTGTATGTTTGTAAATCTTGATATGTTTAGTTATGTATATCTATGTAAATATCGATAAAAAGGTATGTCGAAATATAATACGTAAATATGTTTGTCCATTGCAAGGCTTTTTATAGCTATACATAAAAGGGGCCTGTCAAAAATGTTACATTTAACGGGCCCAGCCATGTTTATATACCATGTATATATATTGATCAAGCTTTGTATATATTTATATGGCTAATAAACTAATTGAATTAAATTTGAATTGAATTAAATTTGAATTGAGGAGAGAGGGGAGAGAGAGGAGAGAGAAGGGGAGAGAGGGGAGAGAGAGAGAGAGAGAGAGAGAGGAGAAGAGAGAGAGAGAGAGAGAGAGAGAGGAGAGAGAGGGGAGAGAGATTAAGATAAGATTTTCATCCTATCTAGACACTTTGCAAGTACCAACTACAAGGTTATTGACTATACAAAGCGCCGCCACGTCAGCATGAACTAGGCGGACTCGAACCGCGACCGAATGCACAGGACGCTGCACATTGGGAACTCACGTCTCTACCAACCTTGCCACCCTGACGGCAGAGAGGAGAGAGAGAGAGAGAGAGAGAGAGAGAGAGAAGAGAGAAAAAGAGAGAGAGAGGGGGGGGGGGAAGAGCGAAGACAGAGGCAAGAGATAGGAAATAATATATATAAAAGAAAATAGAGAAAAAAACAAAACGACAAGAAAAATTAATTAATTTCACCAACTTAAGAACACCGTAGATAACAAAAAATAAGGGTTGTCATGACTAGGAATAGTCTCCTCTTGTTCAGCTTGGTGAGTATATGGGATCGGTCCCATTATTATATTACCACCAGCACTGGTGAACATAGAGACGTTATGTCTTTTGATGATCCTCTTTAGGTAACGCTCAAAATAATCAGCGCCTATTATTAATTGGAAAGGACAATTAACGTCCTCGAAGGTATTGTATTACTAACTAGTTTAACACCATTATCCCTTAGCATTTCGGCTGTGTCTTTTAGTCCATTAACAGTTAAATTAATACCAATATTATTAATGAACTACTACAGCAGCTACCATACATTTATATTCTCCTAATTGGACTAGGGGTTGAACTATGTCAAAGTTTTGAGCCTCTTTATTGGCAAGAAAACCTAAAATGGCTATGTTCACTTTATTAATTATGGGTAGTTATCACATGGGGAGGCGGTAGCGGAGTGGTCAGCGTCTCCGACTGGCTTTCTCGGTGACCCGAGTTTGATCCCCGAAGAAAACCAAAACCTTTCTGCACCGTCGTGTGGCCTAAGAACAACCACATGCCCTGCCCATCAACTCTACCTTCGATTACGAGTGCATCGGAGGGCACAGGGGGGCGGCATGAGCCTCTAATCACAGGCGTCACCATAAGAATCCTGCCTGCGCCACCACGGGCGAAGACCAACCATCAGAGCCCTCAAGTGAACCTCCGGAGCCTACCATCCGAGCCCTGGGTCACCACTGCCTACAGGCGCTATAGGCACAAATGTAAAAAAATAAAAACTACAACAACATTGTAATAATTCAACTATCTCACTACTTATTAAGGATCTTTGTACACCACTGTCAAACATTGTCTTCTACAATGACTGAATTACCATTGTGGGTCACCTTCAATTCTGCAGTAGGAACAGCTGCCGAACAACTCTTATTAGTGACTGCCATTTTAACTGCTGTAGGGTCTGAGTTAATATCACTGTTAGGACAAAGTGCTATGTTATGAATAGATTGTTTACATTTCCTACAAGTTCTTAGTTTTATAGGGCATGCCTTTGAAGCATGTTTACCATGGAGACAAGTTAGGCAATTACCTAGGCTCATGAACCTTTCAACTTTCGTGGAACAATCTGAATAAATACTACGTGTGGTGGTTGTATGTTCCCCCTCACATAGGACACAATTTATTCTTCGTACTTCACTAAAAGTAGCCCTGGATTTAGGGATTGTATCTTTTATTTGAGTAGATCTTAGTGGTTTACTGGTAGGATGAGTAGTTTGAGTCTTAATTACATGCTGTTTGATTTGCGTAACTTTAACAGGCGCGGGATAAATACCCACTAAGGAGGGATCATTGAACTCTAAGGGTGACTGACATTGCTGATTACCCTTAGGTGTAACAATCTTGATCTCCCTGTGGGGGGAGGGGTCCTGCTCAATACCATGCAGATGTTTGCACTCTTGTAATAATCCTTGTTCTATTTGTTTGAACGTGAAGTAATTACTATTATACCTCTGATTTAAACGGTCTCGCATCCTGGTTGGTAATTTCCTCCATATCATAGTACTGATCATCCAGTCTGACTCAAGCAATGGTTGATGAGCTTCAATTGCTCTTAGGGTGCAGTTCAAAGCTACTCTGAAATCTTCCAATTCCTGTAAGTTATGATTAGGACTTGGTAGATCCATAAACCTGCAAAATAGGTTCTTAATAACTAAGTCTATATCCTCAACATTTTCCTTGAGAATCTTGAGCGCCACATTATAATTGGCATTTTCAACTGTTAATTCCTTTACCCGCAAATATGGTTTACCTCTTAACTGAACCAACAAATAAGTTAATTTATGCGCCTCTGTTAAGTCAGCTCTATCATCAATAGTTTTAATAAATTTATCCCCGAAAGAGAACCAATTTTCGCCTGAGAACTGGAGTAATGACAAGTCTGGTAATTTTATTTGGGTTAAAGAGGCTTTAGATGTTGTTGGAATATGAGCACACTCCAGTAATCCCTCATATTCAATTATCTTATCAAGATATCTTTGATACTCGTGTTCATAATTGGTCACGCAATGGTGAATTATTCTGTATTCCCGCAGCTTCTGTTAATTGAACTTCATATAGGAAGTAAGCCTCCTCATATTTATCTCATTGCTCATTTAACAATGGTAGACCTGTCTTTAAATTAATATAATCAATGGATATTGCCTTAATTGCGTCCCTACACTTATTATATATTCGTGTGAGCTTTGCTAATTTAGCCGATAATGAATGCTTAGCAAATTCCGCCATGATTTAGTTAATAATTAGATCAAATTAAAATATTAAATGCAAAATTACGTCATTAAAGATAATTGTTAGTTGATAAATTAATGATTATATCATAGGTGGTGAAAAGGCCGTTGGTTGGTTTGTCATGACGCAAAACCAGGCCTATGACCAACCACTACTTAACTACTACAACTAACCAGTGCTACGTAACCTCTGATGTTATCTACTACGTGGCGTATGGTAGTTACATGGCTGTTGAATCATTCCTGACGCCGCAAAACACCTCACCTCCACTCCTTCAACCAGATGTTGTGATAGGCTCATAACTACGCCTCACAACCGACCACCTCGAGTCACATGAACATCACTATTCCTCACTCGGGGCAACATTTTGTTGAAATGTTATGTCACAAACATATAATTATTTAGAGTCTTACCTATAGAAAACCCAATGTCTATCTCATCCCGACAAACTACCCCAGTTATAACTAACTAAGATACTTATCGGTGGATAGTACGGTTGAATTGGGTTGTAGGCTTATCAATACTGCAATGGTTTGTTATTCGAAGTGGTCGCGCGTGATCAGGGCCGGAGGTGAAGGACAGAGGCGGAGAGTTTGGTATGGGCGTCAAGTGGTTCATCAAAACTATCACGGCACGGCGAGTATTATCACTGAGCCGTCAGGGAAGCTATTCAGGCTTTAAAAGACGCGGCGCTGATATTCGCTATGTCGATAAGACACGTCCTATTGTTTAACACTTTGTCTACAAAAGTCTATGTACAACTTCTCGATGTAATCAGAGAAGATTAGAGATATGTTGCTCCCGTGGGTTCTGGAAATGTACTGTCCTTCTCGGTGAGTGTCGGGAGTGTACTGACTTCCCGGTGAGCGGCGGGGGGACCGCCCCAATACCCAGCCATGTATACAAATCTCACAGGCTAGAATCTACTGGGCGGCGGCCAATGACCAGCCGCTTCAACCAAGGTGCTAATTATATTAGGTGCAAATGGTTAATACCACTGGGAATGTTCATTTATAATATCCCAGTAATTATAATTTACTAAAATTTCCCCTAATTAATCCATATCTTTATAATTATATATAAAATATATATATATATTTTATATATATATATTTTATATATATATATATAATTATATATAATTAATATTAATAATATATTATATATATAATTTTTAATATATGTAATAAAATATATATATATATATAAAATTTTATATATATATATATATATTTTATATATATATATATATATATATCTTAAAGTGATATAAAAATTCAGCGTTTATTATAATCTTTTTAAAGAATTTTCTCTTTCTCTTAAGAGTGTCTTATTCTCTTTTGTAATCACTTTTATGACTTCGCCGTAGCTTGTCATTTTTGCTGTATCACGATTTCGGGTCTAAGAACCCTTCTTCAGCACCTTGTGAACAGCTTAATCATGCTCACCTCTACAAATGAGGAGAAAACATCTTCCACTTTGCTGCTGAAGAAGGGTTCTTTGACCCGAAATCGCGATACAGCACGAATGACAAGCTACGACGAAGTCATAAAAGTGATTACAAAAGAGAATAAGACACTCTTAAGACAAAGAGAAAATATCTTTAATAAGATAATAAACGCTGAACTAGCTATACACTTTTAACGAGATCTGTCTCAGAGAAAATCTCTTCCCCGTATATACTCTCTCTCTCCCCTCTCTCTCCCCTTTTCTCTCTCTCTCTCTCTCTCTCCTCCCTCCCCTCTCTCTCTCTCTCTCCTCTCTCTCTTCTCTCTTTCTCTCTCTCTTCTCTCTCTCTCTCTCTCTCTCTCTCTCTCCTCTCCCCTCTCTCCCTTCTCTCTTCTCTCTCTCTCTTCTCTCTTCCCCTATCTTTTTATATATATATATATATATATATATATATTATATATATATATATATATATATATATTCTCTCCCCTATGTGAGCGGACAATATCTCCCTCAAAAGGGGGGAGATACACAAAACCACCACTCTACCAATTGAGAGGGTGGTTGGTGGATAATTTCCACAGATGCTTCAGTCATGAAAAATATAGGTAATATTTCCATGGAAACATTCCACGGTATAATATCTAGAGAATATTAATTATTCATATGACGAATTAATTTTTGAACTGAGTTGTTAAAGCAGCGGCAACTTTTGATGAATAGATGTATGTGTGTGTGTGTGTGTGTGTGTGTGTGTGTGTGTGTGTGTGTGTGTGTGTGTGTGTGTGTGTGTGGTGTGTGTGTGTGTGTGGTGTTTTGTGTGTGGTGTGTGTGTGTGTGTGTGTGTGTGTGTGTGTGTGGTGTGTGTGGGTGTGTGTGTGCCATTATATGTAAGCCGGTTAATATAATTACTATTTGTGCTAAAAGGATATACTGCAACTATACTACACGATTTAGTACTGTATTCTGTAATACGTAATACTAGGCTATCTGGTAACGTTCCTTTCATTCTCCCTAAATAACTTCCCAAGATCCGTCCGTGGGAGTTTGTGTGTTGTTATCCCTCGCTGGCGATATATGAAAAACCTGTTTCATGCATGTCCAGCAAAGCCCTAACTTATCACGATATAATGATTAGGTATACCAACTCTCCATGGCATAAATAATGTTTGTATTGGGTATTTGATGAAGTAAGGAAAGAAAAGAACCCTAATTAGAAATAAAACAGGATAAGACAAAAAATATAAACAAGATGACCTTAAAGGAAAAAAAATCGAACATATCATTATAACCCATTCCTTTTCTTTCCTTCTTTCTTTGATCATTCATAATATCTGCACCAACCCTTCGCTCTCACTCCATCTCCCTCCTAACAGTCTCCCTTCTCCCTGTACGCCTTCCCACGTCTTGGCCTAAATAAATGTTATGCGGATCAAAGACTGAATCTGTGAAAGGATAACAACAGTAATCTTTAGTAGCCGTCTCTCTCTCTCTCTCTCTCTCTCTCTCTCACTCCTCTCCTCTTCATCCTCTACCTCTCTCTCTCTGCCCCCTTCTCTCTCCTCTCTCTCTCTCTCTCTCTCTCTCTCTCCTCTCTCTCTCCTCTCTTCTCTCTCTCCTTCTCTCCTCTCCTCTCCCTCTCTCTCCTCTCTCTCTCTCTCTCTCTCTCTCTCTCTCCCTCTCCCTCTCTCCTCTCTCCTCCTCTCTTCTCTCTCTCTCTCTCTCCTCTTCTCTCTCTCCTCTCTCTCCTCCTCTCTGCTCTCTCTCCTCTCTCTCTCTCTCTCTCTCTCTCTCTCTCTCTTTTCTCTCTCCTCTCTCTCTCTCTCTCTCTTCTCTCTCTCTCTCTCTCTCTCTCTCTCTCTCTCTCTCTCTCTCTCTCTCTCTCTCTCTCTCTCTCCTTCCCTTTTCTCTCTCTCTCTCTATCTCCTCTCTCTTTTCTCTCTCTTCTCTCGAACTGTAAAAAAATATACCAATGCTTTTAAATATACGGATGTAGAAAAGTTTCTGCATATATTCTTGTCAAATATTATATAGTTTTTGTGGCCACGCCGATTCCTTACCAATTGTATTTAGTGGCTTCCTTACCGATTGTATTTAGAGAGAGAGAGAGAGAGAGAGAGAAAAAAAAAAAAACGATAACATACGTAGAAGAAAAGTATGACAATCCCAAAGAAGAGATATTCAAAGACACAATATACTGATAGAACAAATATTCCCATTCTTCATCCTGTTCAACACCGTTCATATGCCACCTTTCAACATACGTTTCACTACTAAAAGTTAGTACTTTTATTAGCTAGTGTAAGTATGTTACATTGTAGGTATATAATGCAAAATAGTGTATCCCAAAAACAAAAAACAAAATGGGGGTATGTGATTTCGCAAAAAAAAAAAAAAAAATGCATACACATTGACCGGATCCTAGATGTATATAGTGTAGTGTGAATACTGATATGTTACTGGAGCGCAAATGACCCGTAACCAAGACTGAACCGATCATTAATGGATATAAAACAAGAGGTGCATCTTTTTTTAACATTTAAATATGCGGATTATAAGGAGAACATGATATAACAAAAACTACAGAACAGAGTGAGAGAGAGAGAGAGAGAGAGAGCGAGAGAGAGAGAGAGAGGGGAGAGAGAGAGAGGGGAAAAGAAGAGAGAGAGAGGAGAGAGAGAGGAGAGAGAGAAGAAGAGAGGAGAGAGAAGAGAGAGAGAGAGAGAGAGAGAGAGAGAGAGAGGGGAGAGGGGAAGGAAGAGAGGGGAAGAGAGAGAGAGAGAGAGGAGAGAGGGGAGAGAGAGAGAGAGAGAGAGGAGAGAGAGGGGAGGAGAGAGAGAGAGAGAAGAGAAAAAGAGAGAGAGAGAGAGAGAGAGAGAGAGAGAGGAAAAGAGAGAGAGAGAGGGGAGAGGGGAAAAGAGGAGAGGAGAGAAAAGAGAGAGAGAGAGAGGGAGAGAGAGAGAGAGAAGAGAGAGAGAGAGAGAGAGAGAGAGAGAGAGAGAGAGAAGAGGAAGAGAGAGAGAGGAAGAGAGAGAGGAGAGAGAGAGAAAAAGGAAAAAGAAGAGAGAAGGGAGAAGAGAGAGAGAGAGGGGGAAGGGGAGAGGGAAAAGAAAAAGGGGGGGAGAGAAAAAAGAGGGGAAGGGAAAAAAGAAAAGAGGGGAAGAGAAGAGAGAGAAAAGAGAAAAAAAAAAAAAACGCACAGTTTTTAAGGAAAAAAAACCCCGGCTAAATTAAACGAAAACTGTGTTTGCTTTATGAATGAAAAAAAAAAAAGTGAAAGGTACCCAAAAAAAAAATAAAAAAACATTCGCATATATACACACATCACATACTAATGATGCACTAAATACAAAACAAAAATCATACATGAAATTAGAAGAAAAAAAAAATACTACAGTCTGTGTAGAAAATAAAACAGTAAACAAAAAATAGTAAACACACAAACTAACAAACACTACGCGCGTGTTATTATGTACTGACAAAAACAAAGCAAACGTGAAATTAAAACAAAGTAAAAAGCGCGTCCTTTTTTATTCAATCAAAACAACACAGGCAAATTTCGAAGAGAGGGGGGGGGGGGAGAGGAGAGAGAGGGGAGAGAGGAGAGAGAGAGAGGGGAGAGAGGAGAGAGGAAGAGAGAGAGGAGAGAGAAGAGAGAGAGAGAGGAGAGAGAGAGAGAGAGAGAAAAATGGAGAGAGGAAAAGAGAGAGAGAGAAGAGGAGAGAGGACGAAGAATAAGAATGAAGAATAAAAAGGCATAGAGGAGGAGACACCAGGAGCAGAGAAACAATGGGTATGCCTACCGGTATTTAAAAGGAATAAAGGCCCAACCTGCGAGAAAACGGACCAAGACTTAAAGGCAAGGAAAATCAAGGAATTAATGAAAAAAAAAAAACAATTTGGGAATAAGGAAAATCGGGAAAATTTTAAAAAAGAGATAAAGGAGAATATCTTGGGGAGGGTATTAATAAGGGGAAGGAAAATAAAAAGAGAGGAAAAGATGGATGGAATGTGAGGGATTAAGGGAAGGAAAGGAGAAAGGAAGGAAAAGATGGAGGAAAAAAATAGGAAAAAGTGGAGAAAAACATTAAATAAAAAAAAATTTCAAAAAAAAAACATTAACTAGATTACAGAAATATATGGAATGAAAATAAAAATACGGATAATTGAAATGAGAAGAAACAATTATGCTTTTCTTTTCCTTCCCGCTTTTCTTTTTTTCCTTCTCCTTTCCCTCCAATCTGTTTGTCTGTTCGGATTTCAAGACAAAGGCACCGCGACTCGCCACTTCCCTTTTTTTTTTTTTCGGCTTACAAGATGAATATGCACCCCCAATTTTTTTTATTTTTCCAAAAAGGGAGGCCCCAAGGTAATCTGGGCGTGGCTTTTTACTTTTTCCCCGGAAATAAGACAAACCTTGAGTCCCTTTTAAAAAAATTTTTGGGACATGATATAAAACCAAAAGTTTTTGGTTCGTATT
>JACEEZ010025751.1:92500-95000 GCA_016584305.1 Chionoecetes opilio | reverse complement strand
TTCTTCCCTATCCTTCTTTCAACTAGGGGGGCACTCAGTAGAGCGTATACCTCCGCCCGAATATTTCATCAATTGGTTGCCATGGCAAGAGTTGTGATTCGATTTCATCCAAAATTAAATCAGTTATTTCTTATACCAAATAGACCTGGTATACCAGGTTTGGTTCAAATTTATTAGTAACTTTTCGAGAAATCCTGTACACTAACAAACAAACAAACAAACAAACAAACACACAAACTAACTAGGGGGGGGGGGGCACTCAGTAGAGCGCATACCTCCGCCCAAATATTTCATCAATTGGTTGCCATGGCAACAGTTGTGATCCGATTTCATAAAAAAAAGTTTAAAAAATAAGTAGAATAAGTAAAAAAAAAAAAAAAAAAAGTTTAAATTAAGAAACAAAAAAAATGAACAAAATAATTCAATAAATATTAATATATATATATATATATATATATATATATATATATATATATATAATATATATATATATATATATATATATATATATATATATATATATATATATATATATATATATATATTATATATTATATATATATATATATATATATTATATTATATATATATATATATATATATATATATATATATATTATATATATATAATATATATATATATATTATATATATATATATCTATATCTCGTTAAAAGTGATAGCTAGTTCAGCATTTATTATCTTTTTAAAAATATTTTCTCTTTGTCTTAAGAGTGTCTTATTCTCTTTTGTAATCACTTGTATGACTTCGCCGTAGCTTGTCATTTTGCTGTATCGTGATTTCGGGTCTAAGAACCCTTCTTCAGCAGCATGTGGAAGATGTTTTCTCCTTAGTTGTAGAGGTGAGCATGACTTAGTTGCGGAGTGAAGCGGTATTTATAGATGGAGTCTGCCTGCCACGCAGCCTAGTGGCGGCGCTGATTGGTAAGATCGCGCTGATTGGACTAAGAAAATCATAGAGAACTGGTGCAACCCTAACGCCACAAAAAAGAGTCAGGACATAACTATCTTCTACCGGGCTTTCTTCTCCACCGCTCACCAGGAAGAAGAAAGAATAATATCACAAATCGTCAACGGTAATGTGAAACCTGCTGACCCAGAGAGGAGAATAAAACTACTAATTTATTACATAAACAAGAACACCAGCAACCTCTTTCTCCGTAACAGCCCAAGCCAGACGAAGGAGACAAAACAAAAGTCCCATGTCGTATATAGGATCACATGCAAAAGAAGAAACTGTGAAGTCCTCCCCTCATCCTACATCGGCATGACGACAACGAAGCTGTCCAGACGTCTTACGTGCCACCTAACTTCCGGAGCCGCAAAAAGTCACCTATTAGAAAAACATGGTATCATCATCACAAAAATATTTCTAGAAGAAAATACAGAATTGGTCGACATGTGTGCAGACATTCGGCGACTTCCAATTCTAGAAGCACTATACATAAAAGAGATCAATCCCAAGCTTAACGTACAGGCAAACGACTTACAAGCTCTACCAAGCATGAAAAGAACAACAGCAAATAACAGCCTACTCACAGAGAAACAAAGCGAGGAGCCAACAACCAATAGGCGTCTCCCACTCACGGAGACGAGAAACAGAACCTATCTACCAATCAGCGCCGCTACTAGGCTGCGTGGCAGGTAGACTCCATCTATAAATACCGCTTCACTCCGCAACTAAGGCATGCTCACCTCTACAAGTGAGGAGAAAACATCTTCCACATGCTGCTGAAGAAGGGTTCTTAGACCCGAAATCGCGATACAGCAAAATGACAAGCTACGGCGAAGTCATACAAGTGATTACAAAAGAGAATAAGACACTCTTAAGACAAAGAGAAAATATCTTTAAAAAGATAATAAACGCTGAACTAGCTATCACTTTTAACGAGATCTGTCTCAGAGAAAATCTCCTGCCCGTATATACCCCCTCTCTCTCTCTCTCTCTCTCTCTCTCCTCTCTCCTCTCTTCTCTCTCTATATATATATATATATATATATATATATATTATATATATATATATATATATATATAATATATAGAGAGAGAGAGAGAGAGAGAGAGAGAGAGAGAGAGAGAGGCAATACTTTCTCCATGAGGGAAGCGAGATCTTATAATGAAGATATAAACCAGCGCGGGTAGAAACATCTTGATTGTTTATTTGGTACGTTTCGGCTATACATAAGCCATCATCAGCCTAAAATCGGATACAACATTTTTTTTTTTTTTTGTTAAAATTAAAATATACAAATTATAAAATGATTTGCGCATTTAAAATGCCTAACCTAAAATAAAAATTAAAATTATAAAACAGTAATAAAAATACTACACCTACCAATCAACATAGCAGTGGAGTGTGGGATTCCCACATGGTTTAAAAGCACACAAGCGGGGTTGAAGTGCCCTGTGCGCAAAGGGATGGTTTGTGATGGTGGGTGAGGAGACTCACATATCCATCGGGTGGAGTCGTGGGAGCTT
>JACEEZ010025751.1:82500-87500 GCA_016584305.1 Chionoecetes opilio | reverse complement strand
ACCCCTAAAGGAGTGGCGCCAAGTAATTGTAATTGCATTGGCAGGCCCCACAGCCCAGGGATATAAACCCGCTGCTGTCGGACGTGCCTTGATACGGTACTCCCCGTCGCCTTACCTCGTCTTCTTTCCTCCCTCCTACTGCCTCGAGAAAGTCCACTAGCTAATTTCCTGCCCTTCCCGAAGGTATATCCACGAAGGAGCCCCACAGACTTTCCCAGGGGTAGCGGATAGCTAGTGGTCCCTTCATTTATTCTATCCCTAATACTCACCTTATAGCACCTTATTGTCATATCTCACATGCTTCTGGCACCATGACGTCCCACAACCACCTCCCCCCTCTACACTCGCCTCTTCCAAATCTCACACTTCGCTATACCTTTGACTCCACTACACCACCTGCAGACATAAGCACAGCCTTCTTCAACATCACAGAGACCCCTCATGTCAGGTGCTTCTACTCCGGGAAGCAAATCATTGTTCGCCTAGCGGACACTGAAGACTACACCAACCACACTAACAAAACAAACACACGGAAACTCGTGGACAACGGGTTCCACTTGGTGGAATCCGTGCAAGCCCGGACTGCCAGAACCATCATGGCCTTCCGGGTCTGTCAAACACTCCACAGCCAACCAACACAAGCGCTTATTCAAGACATAAACACGCGCAACGAGGTAACTGTTGAGGACCTCTACCTGATGCGCAGCTCGAAATTCCCTATCCTAAAAATTCGCTGCTCACACCCAGACGAAGCCAAGAACCTCCTTCAGAGAGGCATTAGGGTAGGTTCCATAAAAATACCCACCTACAATATTGAACCCGAACATTACAAACCCATACAGCAATGCCTAAAGTGCTACAAATTTGACTACCCCACATACCGCTGTAAAATAACCACCCTAGTATGCTCCAAATGTGCCGCTCAAGGCCATATCCACACGCAATGCACGTCAGACGTGCACAAATGTCTCAATTGTGACGGAGCACATACTGATGTCTCTTATAGCTGCCCCATTAAGAAACTCTCCACAAAAACCCAGAACACCCCTGCACCCATCCCCACATCTAACCAACAGCCTCACATTCCATCCCCACATCCCTCAACCCCTTCCTACGCCCAGGCGACAAGACCCTTCCCCCCCGCTCCTCAACACCACCCACCACCTCTCTTACCCACACCCCAACCCAACCCATCTTTTCTCCTCTCCGAACCCATGCCCCTTGCCTCGTCCATCATGAGCGCCAAGGTTTTTGCCTGCTCAGCTGCTGCCAATACCCTCAGCAAAGGAGACCTTGACATATATTGCAAAATGTTCCCAAAACTCCTAAAAAATAACGGCTTACCAAACATTCACATCTCAGAGGCCGTTGTCTCATTTGCTCAGCGAGCCAATTTGACTCCACCCTCTGCCTCCAACACTGCAGTCCCGCCAGCCAATGACGCGATAGCATCAACTCCTTCCCACACCGCCACACCCTCCCTTACCAGTCCTTTGAATCCCTTCTCCCCCTCCACTTCCCCCTTCCCCTCCCCTTCCCCTTCCCTTCAAACTTCCTCTATCCTACCCTCCCTTTCCCAACCCCCTATCCTAACCCAAACCTTCATTCTCAAACATAGACCACTTCCTAACCTCACCCCGTCAAAATCCTCCTACACCACCACAATGGTTTCCACAGCTCCTTCTCCTGCCTCCTCGACCCCCTCTCCCTCCTCGTCTCTCGATCTTATCATAGATAGTGAACCTGAGGACAATACCCGAATTCTCTCCCCTTCCCCTATCCGACCTCTCAACCAAATCCTTTCCCCTGCAGTTACCCGTAGCGTAAAAGGCAGAAATCATCCCTCGTCCTTATCCTCTTCATAAAAGTCATTCATCTCAACAGCCGTTCGTACTTCACAAACAGACACCAAATATTCAAACTCATAGACGAACAAAACCCTGACATATTACTCTTAAATAGCACTGGAGTCACAAGAACACCCATTAAATACTTCGGTTACACTACACGCTACACTACAGAAACACAGCACGACAGCGTTGCTATTCTCATAAAAAACACACTCAGGCATGAGTTTGTCTCCGAGTGGAGGTTCGGGCATTTTCTGGCCGTGAAGCTCACATCAATATATGGCATGGTAGCTACCACCTACATCAGATCCCACACACACATCCCGTACGCAGACCTCAATACTCTTTTTAACTACAACATTTCAACATATATACTCGCAGACTTCAACGCCACACACGCAGCCTTCCATCACACCGTAAATAATCCACGCGGCACCCAGCTACTACGTATCAGTACACTGAAACACCTTAGATTCCTCGGCCCAGACTTCCCTACCTCGTTCAATCACAACGGCCGCGGCCGCCCCGACCTCATCTTCACAAACCGTCAAAGCCTGTTTCTCCACCATCACATCTCACCTTGTCCCGTGTGTGGATCTGACCACATCCCTATCATTTTTCATATTTCTTCTAATCCCATTTCCATACCCTCCCCACCTAGACACAACTACAGTAAAACAGACTGGGACAATTTCACGACCACTATTGAAGAGACTGACTTACACTACAACTTTGGAGGTAAAACACCTGAGACACTTGACCAACAGGCCGAGAGAATCCAAGACACTATCCTGGATGCCGTCAACACCCACTCACCCACAGTACACCACAACACCTACAGGGACTTCAAGCCTTCACACCGAACACTCAGACTCATCACATGCTACAGACACCGCTACACACACAACCAGCTTCGCGTCAAGAGAGTGCTCTGGGACCTCAATATTCTTCGGAGACACATACTTGCCAGCCTACAGGAAGACCACAATGAACACTGGCACAACCTCATACAATGCACCGAATTACACAGAATCACCACTCCTTCCAAATTTTGGGCACGAATACGATCACTAAAAGGTTCACCATCAACACAACATTTCGAATATCTCCAAATAAACAACAATAAAATTTCAGACCCCTGTGAGGTAGCCGAAGCTTTCAAACAACACTGGGAACACATCTTTCGGCCACACCCACCTACACAACATCCTCCTGTTATACAACACTTTAATAATATTGAACAACGAATGCGACAGGGACACGAACTGATACAACATGAACCACGAATACTCCACGCAAACCTCCATAATAATCACCTTCACCAACATCTTATCCTACCTTTCACCCCGGACGAGGTGAAAGTAGTTCTCCGTCACTCACCGCGACGTGCTCCCGGCCCGACAGGCCTTACCTACCACGCCCTCCGAAAACGCCCTCCCAACGCCATTGAGGCTCTCACAAACCTTTACAATGCTTCCCTTGCATGCGGGTACTTCCCCATACAATTCAAGACAGCCAACATACGACTTATACCCAAGCCCTCCAAACCCCCGACAGATCCCTCCAGCTACAGACCCATTAGCTTACTTGACGGACTTGGAAAGACGTTTGAACGCTTAATTTTGTACAGACTCAGGTCACATCTAGAGATTGAAAATTACATCCCCCCCACGCAATTTGGTTTCCGTCCCTACACCTCGACAGAAGACGCTCTAAACACCATTCTGACCTACGTTGACTCCTCCAGGCACACGAAATAAGACGCTTATCGTGACAAAAGACGTGCAGAAAGCATTTGACACAGTCTGGCACATAGGACTCAAGTACAAGATTCTACACGACTTTAACCTACCTAATCCACTCATTAGATTACTTTGCAACTATCTGACTGACAGACAAAGTAGAATCTTGCACTTGAAAAAGACATCAGATTTCTTTACCCCACAAGCCGGTATCCCTCAAGGCTCGGTCTTAGCTCGCCTTCTTTATAACATGTATACGCATGACATTCCCGACACTTCTCACCCTGTGTCAATGTACATTCAATACGCTGACGACGTGACAGTCCTTACACGCGCATACACGCTAGACGCTTTGATAATCCACATGCAACGGGAACCAGATGTATTGTCTTTGTGGGAGCTGAGATGGCTAATCCACTCCCATCCTGACAAGACTAAAGCCACTTATTTCAACATAAAAACTAACACCCCCCGCATCCTCTACCATAACTCAATCCTACCCCATCTTGTCCCCATATCCATCACCAAAACCACCACAATCCTGGGGCTCAATATTGATAATAACTTTAGATTCAACCAACACATAAAAACAAAACAGGCAATAGCAAAAAAGGCTCTCTCCTCTCTATACCGCTTCCGCTCAGCCTCCCTGAAAACCAAAAAACACCTCTACAACGCCTTTATTCTTCCTCTCCTTACTTACTGCCCTATGGCTCTTAGACTCTCTGCATTATCAAGCACCAAGCTCCTTCAGAGAATACAGAATAGCGCTCTAAGATGGATACACGACACTAAATGGTATGAATTTACTACATCAGAATCCCTCCATGTCGCAACTAATCGCCCTCCCCTTAATATCGTATGGCATAATAAAACAATTAAACAAATTGAAAAATATCCCCTTATTCGCCCCCAGTTCAAGGATAAACTTACCCGTCTCAGCCGCCATCGTGCCAACCCCCTTACTCTATCTCTCCTTGACCAAGACATACATATCCTTCCTGAAGCTATCCTTACATAAATTAAAGCCTTCTCCCTCGCTATTTTATTTACTGAATTTCCTACACGACTCCATTTGCTAACTAAATCTATTCCCTCACTAAGCTAAACTTCCATACGTCTAATTTCCTATCCTTTACTGAGGAACACCACACAACACTATTCGGCCAATCAGAGAGCAGCATCCCAAACCTTGTCCCATGCCTTCATCCCGTGCCTCACAAAACTCTCTCAACCTAAACAGCCAATCAGAGCGCACTAAAAATGGCACATATTTTCCTTTACCCGCCAACAACACACTACACGTCTTCTTCCTAAATACAAGATCTTCTCACCTTCACAAACAAACACCAAAATGCCTCCTTCCTCTTAACATCACACCTCCTAAGATCACCCTCATAACACCACA
>JACEEZ010025751.1:27500-80000 GCA_016584305.1 Chionoecetes opilio | reverse complement strand
CCTCACACAAGAAGAAGAGAGAGAAAACTTTACCAAGATGGAGCCTGAGGGGAGAGATTTTCGACGCGAGGAGAGAGAGAGAGAGAGAGATGGAGAGAGAGAGAAGAGAGAGAGAGAGAGAAGAGAGAGAAGAGGAGATAGAGAGACGAGAGGAGGGGAGAAGAGAGGAGAGATGAGAGAGAGAGAGAGAGAGAGAGATAATGATTGTCTTTGTGTCCTTTATTTGTATGTGAAGTTTTTATGTTTACCTCTGCCTGTGTGTATGTGTGTCTCTCTGTATGTATATTTATTTGCCTATCGTTTTTGTTTGTCAGATTGTCTGTTTGTGTCCCTCTGTCTTTATATTTGTTTGTCTGTATGTGTGTAGATTAGTATGTCTGTCTGTCTGTCTTATCACACAAAATTAAAGCACCCGATAATTAAATCGTCTCACAGTCACACGATAACATTGAAAATTAAGCCATTTTAAGTAATATACAAAGAAACTAAAAAGGAAAATAGATAAAAAAGAACTGGCAAACGAGAAAAGTAATAGAAAGATGAAGCGACAGAAAACTGAAAAGAAAGAGACTGAATGGAAAATTTCAAATAGATTTCTTATAATTCAATCATCAATCATTGGGGGCATACGCCGGGGGGCGCGTCGCCTCCCCCACCCTACGACGCCACTCCCGGGGGTCACCACGCGCGAGGCCCCATGCAGGCTCCCTACCCACACCAAACAACTCTCGACAACTCTCTTATAATTCACAGACATCAAATTCTGCGCTGTAAGCATACTTTTATAAATAGCGAATAGATATATGGCTAACACGCGAGTTAAAAAAGAGAGAGAGAGAGAGAGAGAGAGAGAGAGAGAGAGAGAGAGAGAGAGAGAGAGAGAGAGAGAGAGAGAGAGAGAGAGAGAGAGAGAGAGAGAGAGAGAGAGAGAGAGAGACCGTCACACACACACACACACAAAAATCAAAATATATGTGAAATAATGTGCAACTCATTAAAAAGAAAATATTCTGGGATTAGTTTGTATAGAGGAGAGAGTGAGTGTCACTCAAAATATCATCATCCGCAAATATTGTAAATAAATATCCGCATCCACAAATGATGAAAAATATATCCTCATCCACATCTGCATCCGCAAATACTGAAAAATCGACATCCGGTCCACCTCTAAATTGGTGTATGCAGTATGGGAGAGAGGGAGAGGGAGGGAGGTTTAGCAGCAGCCGTGTCAGAGCCTGTGGTAAATTCTCCATTTCCCGCCTTTCTGCCTTTGTAAGGAATCCTAATTTGGCATTCCTTCTCGGCGAGGACCACGAGTAGTTGGCGAAATATCTTGTAAATCAGGTTGTTTGAGGGTGAAAGTGACGCGATATTGCGTTTCGTGCGGGTTTTTGGGATGCATGCATGTTTAGGCGGTCAGTGGTGTACACGCTATTGAGTAATTTTTCGTATTATCTGTTCCGCGGTTGAAGCCAAAATGTACTGCAGTTTACGTCAAAATGTAATACCACTGCACCATGTATTTTTCACCGCTGAGACAAATAAACACCCTGTATTGATTAACGTGGTAATACATTTATTGTATAACCTTGTTTTTTGGCAAGAGGCGACGTGGTTTGCATCAATTAACATGGTACTTCAGGATATTATGAAGGCATGGAGGGACGGGGGGAAGGGGGGCAGGCAATTAGGTAAAGTGAAGTGAAACAGACGTGAATGGTGGAGGAAAGAGATGATAGGTTTTGTCGTGCAGCGGAGCAAATGGTAAAGAAGGAAGGAAGGAAGTTTGTAAGGAGACCATGAAATAGCACGCTATCTTACCATCCCTCTTCCTTTTTTTCCCTCTCCTTCCCTCTTGCAACATGTGCAAATATTTTCACAAACAACACAGTAAAGGGGAGGTCAGACAGCACTTACCACAGCAGCACGGCGCCGCAACCCCCCCCCCCCCCCACACACACAGATATTGCAAGAAAACATAAAACCGGCCGACGCTTAGAGACGAACGCGCTCGATATCGACGTTTTGTCTGGCGGAGGCACCGAGGGAGTTTGGCAGCCGGGGACGAGGGTGGCGCGGAGGGAGGCAGGCAAAGAGGGGCTGCTGGTGACCGGGTAAAAGCGAGGCCACCGGTAAAAGCCGCAACCTCCTGGGAAGCGTCTCAATGGTCTCCCTAATGTCAAACTACCTCCCAAACCCCCGTCGGAGCGAATTATTCAACACATTACTGGTGGATGTGGTTTGGCCCCTGTCACCATGTCCTCACCAACGCGCCAGGAATCTGTTCCCGTGGAACACGTGGCCTCACCCGCACCCTCTACCCCACGCATATCATTGGACACCGCCCCGCCCCAGGTCGCCCCCGTTGATCCCGCCCCTGGGGAGGAAGCCGATGACGAGGCCTTCAACACATCACAGGCCACTGCCACTATACCACTACCTCGAAAGTTGATGTGCTGACTGTCAGCCGCGAGGGAGACAGCAGCCAATCAGCGCCGCCCGCGGAGCGGCAGACTCCGTGGAAGAGGCCCGAAGCCGAGCAGCGTCCCCCGCGGAGCTCGCTCCGGCAGGCTCCGAGGAAGAGGTCCTGGACTGGATGACATCAACAAGTGTGGGTCGGTTAGTGACGCAGCCACCAATCATACGCGTGGGGACACCCCCCCCCCCCTGCCGCTGTGAAGGAGGTCGCTGCTAGCGGTTACCGGAGAGGTGGAAGGAACAGAAACAAGAAGTGACGCGTCTACGAATAATCCAGCACAATGTACTTAATTGAACCACACAACGTTTTGACCTGAGTAACTGCTACCGACAATACGACCCAGACATCATCCTGATCAACGGACACGGACTGAATGACGAGACTAGACTGAAAATTCCAGGGTACAGGACTTACCAACAAAATCTCAGCGGCGAGCCCATGGATGGGGTCGCCATAGCGGTCAGGGGCTCGCTCCAGTGCAGGGTCGAGGATGATTTTATGTCCGAGACCCTCGCAATTGAGATAGACACATCTGACGGACCTGTCTTCATCGCCACCTCATACCTTCCCCCCAGACGCCCCTTCCTTTCTCACCCTGACTTCTTGCGACTGTTACGACGACGATCCCCAGTTTTCATTGCTGGGGATCTGAATGCCAGACATCCGACCCTAGGCTACAGATCGACCAATCAAAATGGTCGTGAGCTCGTGGCCTACCTCAGACGTCAGACAGCGAATCACCTTGGTCCTCATTTTCCCACTTACTACGGCCCTCTTTCGGCTACTTCTCCTGACATTGTTCTTTCTAATGCCGCTAATTTCTTATATCATTCTATCACGCCAGGCCCCTTAACCACCAGCGATCATATTCCCATTATACTCGACATATCCACTTCCCCCATCCCCATACCTGTTCCTAATTCCTTCGCCTTCAACAGAACCGACTGGGACGCTTTCGACGGGGACGAGTCACTGCAAATGGCCGACCTACCTGACGTATCCCGGGCGACCTTGAACGACATTGACGCGGCACTTGACTCGTGGAGGTCCACAGCCAAGCTTGCTGCTGACAGACATATACCCAAGACTGCACACAAGACACCAACATACTATACACCCTCCAGACTGACACAGATGACACGAATACAGTTTCAGGCTCTTCGGGCTCAGGCCGGAAGAGCAGGTTGGACTTATGGCAATTACAGACGTTACATTCATTTACGCTTAACACTACAGGACGCCAGGCGTGTTGAATCCCGACAGTCCTGGGGTAGTGCCCTAGCCAGACTGTCGGCTTCTCACAGGGACCCAAAAGTTTTTTGGCGAGCATTAAATAGACTTTCTGGACGCTCGACTGACAAAGACACATATTTAGTAGACACCAACGGACTTAAACACCACACCGACGTTGACAAAGCCCGGCTGCACACCTCTGTTTGGGAGACTGTGTACCGGGATGACTTTGACGACGACGACAATGACATTGTGCTGGATTATATGACTGAACATTTACGTAGGTCGACTCCTTATGAGTCGGCGGACACGTCGAGGATAAGGGGCACCTCGGAGCTTGACTCTCTGATCTCTTCAGGGGAGCTTCGGGGGGTCCTGAGGCACAGCAAGAGTACCTGCCCGGGCGTCAGCAGTATTAACAAAGTTATTCTCTCTCACATCCCAGATCGGGCGATGGATCGGTTGCGGGACATACTGAACGCGGCTCTCTCGGCTGTTTACTTCCCGGAACGCTTCAAGGAAGCGGAGATGAGGATGTTGGTCATGTCTGGGAAGTCACCTACCCGCCCAGACAGCTACCGCCCCATCTCCCTCCTGGAGGTTCCGGGAAAGCTGTTTGAGAGAGTCATCGCTGGGAGGCTCCGCAACTACCTGGATGAAAACGGCCTGTAACAACGAGGGCAGTACGGGTTTCGCCGTGGAAGGGGCACCACTCACGCCATCGCGGTGGCCACGGAGGCCCTCGCCATCCACCACGCCTCCGGCTACAGGTGCAACCTGGTCCTCCGGGATGTTAGCAAGGCGTTCGACAAGGTGTGGCACCTTGGACTCAAGTACAAGCTGCTTCACCTTGGGCTCCCGGGCCCGGTCGAACGTTTACTCTGCGACTTCCTGGAGGATCAGACGACCATAATCAAGGTCGGCACCCAGGTTGGCCCCCCCTTCCCACTGGAGACAGGAGTACCGCAGGGGAGTGTTCTCTCCCCAACCCTGTACGTCCTGTACACCAGTGACTGCCCGTCGTCGGTAGCGGGCATGAACGTCCTGTACGCCGACGACGTGTCCCAGGTCGTTTTCCATCCGGGACGATCCAGCGCCATGCTCAACGCCTGCACTGAGAGAGAGGTAGCCAGGATCAGCGCCTTCGAGGAGGAGTGGAGGATC
The DNA here is from genome assembly GCA_016584305.1 of Chionoecetes opilio. Classification (NCBI taxonomy): domain Eukaryota; kingdom Metazoa; phylum Arthropoda; class Malacostraca; order Decapoda; family Majidae; genus Chionoecetes; species Chionoecetes opilio. The sequence goes on along the minus strand of JACEEZ010025751.1, from coordinate 75,124 downwards.
AAGACCAACCTCGCCAAGTTCAGTGTCATCCCGATGGCGACCCAGAGCCCCACACCGCTCTTGGTGGACGGTAGAGTGGTGGACTTCCAGGCTAGCGGTACCGTCCTCGGCCTACAAGTATCATCCCGAGGGTACGTGTCGCACGTGGCGACACGAGTACGGCGCGCCAAGGCCGCCCTGTTTACCCTGTACCGGTTCCGGGACCTTGACGCTGGGCTGAAGCTCCACCTCGTCAAGGCGCTGGTCCTCCCTGCCCTCACCTACCCCCCGATACCGCTGCACGCCCTGAGCAGGACAGCAATCAGCAAGCTGCAACGGGTGCAGAACGCTGCTCTCAGGTTCGTGGTGAACCACAGGTGGGACGACTTCGTGAAAATGGAGTCGCTGCACGAGTCCGTCGCCCTCCCAGCCACCAATGGCCGCCTGCACCACATGGCCTCACAAGTGTGACTCCGGATGCAGGAGCAAGGCTGGGAACAGTTTCTGGCCCTGCAGGAACTCAGCGACGCGGCCCCGGATCGTTCCCACGGGTGGTTCCCCAGGAGCCTGAGGGCCTTGCGTGATGACCCCGATCCCGCCCCACGTTACTCTTAGCTCTGCCTCATGTCCTCACGTCAAAAAAAACAAAAAAAAAAACACACACGTTAATCTGTTAACTTTGTTGTTAATTATTTTTCTTCTATGTCAAACCCACTTATCCATTATCTATCTTTTACTCAGTTTTTTTTTTACGCATTTTTGTTTTCTTTTCTGTGTGTCTTGTCTTATTTCAAATTTTTATATGTATATACTTGTCTTTTGACTTAGCTGCGCACTTCATCCTATAATTATTATGTGATTCTATCCTGATTTGTTTGTTTTTTATGTTACTTAAAAATATTTCTATTCATTTTTTTTTTTTTGTGAATGTTTTAACTAAAAACAGCAAGCCGGACCGCCCGGCCACTTTTTTCTATTTCTGTATTTCTGTACTTGGTATTCTTGTCCCTCCCCCCCCCCCTCTTTGTAACTTCCCCCACCTTTTCTCAATAAACTTGTAAACTTGTAAACTTGTAAGCGTCTCAGGTGCCTGGCGGCCGATCTCTCCTCCCTTTGTACGTAGTGAACAGCGAACAGCTCCTGCAGGGACGAGGTCTTTCCTCCTTTCTTCTCCTGCGATTAAGGATTCTGTATACCTTTGTGTCCTGAGATAAGCAGCATATCTCTTCTATTTTTTCCTCCTCCCCCTCCTTTTTCTCGTCCTGGGTGGGGAGGAGCCTTTTTCTTTATTATCCTGTTCCTTGGACACTCAAGTTTGGGTGGGGAGTAGCATTCCACATTATCTTGTTTCTTGGACCCTTAAAGTTTGGGTGGGAAGGCGTCTTCTTCTTTGTTATCCTGTTCCTTGGACACTCAAATTTGGGTGGGGAAGAGCCTTCTGCTGTGTTATCCTCGGACTATTGACTTTGGGTGGGGAAGAGACTTCTGCTTTATTATCCTGTTTCTTGGCCTCTATGTTTGGATGAGGAGGAGCCTTTTATTATATTAGCATGTTCCTTGTACTCTTAGTTCATGTCGCACATTCAAACAGCTTATTTACGTCCAGCAAGATTAATACTGTTTGAAACTTCCTTTGCATTTACTTTATATATATATATATCCTCCTCCTTCTCCTAATCCTTCTCACTCTCGAACTCCTGCTCCTCTCGTCCCTCTTCGCTTTCATGTCGTTCAGTAACACAGTATAGCGTTCGTGGACTCGTGAACCTTCCTTTCTTGTGTCCTTCCTTGTGGTGGCGTTTCTTTCGTTGTCACACATGTATAGTTATGATATGTCCAATATAACCTGGCATTTGCTGGTAATCTAGTTATCATATAATAGCCTTCCTGATACCTGCAGCTCTTTAGTACTGCTTCTTTCCTTCTCGTCAAGTCGCAATTTTCTCATCAGCGAAAATCTATCAGGCGATCCTTCATTTTTTAGTCAATATTTTTAGTTTAATGAATCTCTCTCTCTCTCTCTCTCTCTCTCTCTCTCTCTCTCTCTCTCTCTCTCTCTCTCTCTCTCTCTCTCTCTCTCTCTCTCTCTCTCTTTCTCTCTCTACCCGTCAGGGTGGCTCGGTTGGTAGAGCTGTGGGCTCGCGTGCTGCGTCCCTGCATTCGGTCAGCGGTTCGAGCCCACCAGGTTCGTCCTGGCGTGGTGGCGCTTTGTATAGTCAATAACCTTGTCGTTGGTACTTGCAAAGTGTCTAGATAGGATCAAAGTATCTTATGTCTCTCTCTCTCTCTCTCTCTCTCTCTCTCTCTCTCTCTCTCTCTCTCTCTCTCTCTCTCTCTCTCTCTCTCTCTCTCTCTCTCTCTCTCTCTCTCTCTCTCTCTCTCTCTCTCTCCTCTCTCTCTCTCTCTCTCTCTCTCTCTCTCTCTCTTTCTTTCGTAAACCGCACAAAAATATACAGTTGTTTTTTCTTTTATATTATTTTGTATTCCTCTTATTCCCCCTCCTCCTCCTCCTCCTCTTATGGTGTTTTTTAATCTCTGTTGGAAATCATGCATGGACAAATAAATCTTCTTCTGCTGATATTGATGATGAAATAATGATAATAATTATGATGGTCATAATAATAATAATTATAATGATAATAATAATAATAATAATAATAATAATAGTTATTCTCACCCGAAGGCATTCAGGAAAAACAACAACAACAACACAATATATAGACATGAGGGAATGAACTTATGTACGTACTAAAGCAAATAAAATATAATATATACATGTGGGCAATATATAGCCTACACTCGGTGAGGTGGTAGCGGAGGGGTTAGTGTCTCCGACTGGCGTTCTCGGTGACCCGAGTTCGATCCTCGAAGATAACCAAAACCTTTCTGTACCAACGAGTGGCCTAAAAACACCCACATGCCCTGCCCATCAACTCTACCTTCGATTGCGAGTGCATCGGAGGATACAGGGGGGCCGCTTGAGCCTCTAATCACAGGCGTCACTATAAGAATCCTGCCTGCGCCACCACGGGCGAGGACCAACCATCAGAGCCCTCAAGAGAACCTCCAGAGCCTACCATCCGAGCCCTGGGTCACCACTGCCTACAGGCGCTATAGGCACAAAATGTAATAAAAAAAAAAACATGTGTATGCGGGGCCGTATATGAGTGCGGGGCAAAGCCCTCGGGAACCCCGCACTCTAAATCGAGTGGCAGGTCCCCCTAGCCCATCTTTTTCTTATGGGGGTGGCCGGGGTGGCGCAGAGGCGGCGCCTGCCCATCGAATCATTCCTGGGATAAACCTCCGGAGGGTTCTTCGTGTGGGCTCGTGGAACGTTCTCAGCCTCTCAGACGTTCGTCGACTACCTCTCCTACCGTGCGAGCTCAGTAAACTGAGGGTGGATATAGTGGGACTCTCTGAGACTAGGAGGCCTGGAAGTGGCGAGACTAGCAGTGGGGGTTACACCTACTACTTGTCCGGCATGAGCAATGGCGACCATGTCCGGGGAGTAGCTATAGGCATCTCCAGCAAACTGCAGCCGTCAGTTGTTGAGGTTGCTCTGGTTGATGAGCGTATAATGCGGGTGAGGATGAAACACACTCTGGGTTTCATGTCTCTTGTTGCAGTGTACGCTCCTACCGAGGTGCGTGAAACTGAAGAGAATGAGATGTTCTACGTCAAACTCGACTCTGTATTAGACCAGTGTCCTCCTCGGGACACACTCATTGTCTTGGGCGACTTCAATGCGACTACTGGCACTGTGAGAGATGGCTACGAGTTATGTGTTGGTCCCCATGGCTCCAGTACCAGAAACACTAACAGTTCTCTGCTTCTGAATTTTGCGAGGTCCAGAAGGTTGAGAATTGCAGGTTCCTGGGGGGAGATGCTCGAAGGAGTTACGGGACCGTAAGTATTACTCTACGAGGCTTTTACCTCGTAGCGCCTCTACGGGTGATGCTCAAACCGTTTACTCCCTTGCTACGGAACCGCGAGGCTAAGGGTGGTCGGCACCACCCGTAAGTCCCTACGGGAGTGAGATTTAAAGCGACTAGACATCAACAAACACCAAAATACAAGTTGTATCACTATATTTTATGTTTATTGTGTATTATAGATTCATTTCATGCTTGTCTGTTTGAAATATAATGTGTTTATTGCATCATTGACTCCATATATATCATATTTAACATACAATACCTATACTTGTAATAAATTCATATTAGGGCAAACCTAATACATTAAATATATATGTCGGTTGACTTCTTGAATCAAAACGTATAGTTCATCATAAAAGTTTGGCCGCGGTGGTGGTGGTGTTATTTGTCTGGCGTACATACGCACACACAAGCTGTAACAGTCTCGCTACATTTGAAGTGTCTCTTTAAATTTATTTCTCGGGCTCCCTGACAGCTGAGAGCAACGTGATTGGCCAGATCATGCGAGGCGCTGCTCTGTGATTCGTCAGCAGATTTTCCCCACACATATCCCTAGAATATCCCTAATATTCCCCGCCCAGAGGCCACCGATCACCGTACGGGAGTGACGGCTCGGTACGAGCATCAACCTCAGCTCACCCTCGTAAGGTTATTGTAGCCATACACTCGTAAATTGTCCCTTACGAGGGATTTTCGAGCATCCCTGCCCTGGTATCAGAGATCAGAGCTGCACCACTGGCCATGGTATAGTAATACTGGAGGGGTAGCTAAGGAGATCGACCACGTCCTCATTAGTACTCGTTGGAGGATCCTCCAGAACTGCAGGGTTTACCGGAGTGCTGAGTTCTTTGGAACAGATCACAGACTTGTTGTTGCTACACTTCAGCTTCATGTCAAGTCCAGAAGAATCCCAAGAGGTAACCATACTGTGTTTCATCTTGAGAAACTGAAGGACTTGACATGTATCCGTGAGTATGCAGTAGCAGTCTCAAATCGGTTTGATGTGCTCGGTGCCCTCGAGGACCCTGTAGAACTGTGGGATACCTTCAAACGTGAAACTCTACAGGCTTCCAAGGAGTGTATTGGGGAGCGCCCAAGGTCAAGGCGTGGTTTTGTTTCGACGGAGACGTTGGAGAAAATCAAGGAGAGTCGCGCTGCCAGGCTGGCTAGGAACCAGGACCAGCACAGGGCTCTGTTACGCCGGACTAGAACCATCCTGAGGAGAGACAAGGAGAGGTATGTCAGGAGTCTCGCTGAGGATATCCAGGGCCATTTGAACGCTAATGACCTCCGACCCGCCTACCGAGCCCTGAAGAAGCTCCGTTCCAATTCTCCACCTCGGACGAGTGCTATTCGATCAACAGATGGGCGCCTCGTGTCGGACATGGATGGGCAGATGGCTCGTTGGGATGAGTACTTTGGGCAGTTGTTCACGGTGGACCCTCCAACTGAGCAGCTTCACACCCCTGGGTTACAGGCAGTGGATGCCGATCCTCCCATTGACGAAACTGCACCCTCTCTTGACGAAGTTAGAGAGGCTGTAGCCAAGTTGAGGGGTGGAAAGGCAGCTGGTGTTTGTAATATCAGTGCGGAGCTCCTCAAAGCTGGGGGTGAGGCCATGATCCGCGGGTTGCACGCTGTTCTGACTGCCGTGTGGCAATCAGGTACCATTCCTCCTGACTGGAAAAGGGTGTTGGTCGTCCCTATCTGGAAAGGGAAAGGGGACCGTCAGGACTGCAGCAATTACCGCGGTATTACACTGCTCAGCGTGCCAGGCAAGGTGCTTGCCCATCTATTGCTGACACGGATCCGCATTCTTCTGCTGAAGCATCAGGGACCTCAGGTCTGGGGTCACGCCTAGTAAGTCAACAACGGACCGTATCCTAGCGCTTCGTGTCCTGGTGGAACGCCGACGTGAGTTTCGACACGGGATGCTTGCAGCCTATGTTCATTTCAAGATGGCGTTTGACTCAGTGCATCGTGAGTCACTTTGGGATCTTCTGCGACTTCGCGGGATTCCTACAAGGACTATTGGTTTGATGACTGGTCTAGTACTTTGGGAGTGAGAGTGCTGTGAAGTGTGGGGGAAGTGTATCCAGTTTCTTTCCTGTGAATACAGGAGTGAGGCAAGGGTGTGTCCTTGCCCCATCACTTTTTAACACTTGTATGGACTGGGTATTGGGCAAGGTTGTAGATCAAAGTGATTGTGGAGCATCCCTCGGCAACACCAAGATCACTGATCTTGTTTTTGCTGATGATGCAGTAATCTTTGCTGAGTAGCTGGAGATCCTGGTGATAGCTCTCGAGGCGCTGCACGAGGAGGCAAAGCCTTTGGGACTTGAGGTTTCCTGGCTTAAGGCCAAGGTCCAGGTGTTTGGAGGCTTACTAGATGAAACAGTACAGTCTGTTCATGCGTGTGGTGAGGACATTTAGATCTTGGAAAGTTTTACATACCTTGGTAGCGCAGTCCATAATGACGGGGGTCAAGTCAAGAAGTCTTACGGCGGATTGGCATAGCCCACGGTGCTATGGACTCGCTCAGCAGGAGTATTTGGCGTTGTCGGTACCTGTGCAGGAAGACAAAGATCCGGATCTTCAAGTCGCTTGTGATCCCTGTTTTACTCTATGGTTGTGAGACATGGACACTAAATAGCGACTTGAAGAGACGAATCGATGCCTTTGGTAATAAGTGTCTTCGCAGAATCATTGGGTATCGCTGCGATGATTACGTGTCAAATCAGCGATTGCACCGTGAGACTGAATCGAGGCCTATTACCTGCATAGTCCGTCAGCGCCATCTTCGGCTATATGGGCATGTGGCACGCTACCCTGAAACCGATCCTTCCCATCGGGTTGTATCTGTAAGGGACAATCCGACGTGGAGGAGGCCAAGGGGGCGCCCACAAGGCTCGTGGCTGGGGCAGGTTGATGTTTCTTGTCGAGAGCTGCTTGGTATGGGAAAGAAGCCTGCATGGGGACTCGCGCGTGGTGACCCCCGGGAGTAGCGTCGTAGGGTGGGCGAGGCGACGCGCCCCCCGGCATATGCCCCCAATGATTGATTGATTGAATATATACACTGCTGTACATAGAAAGTATACGTACTATATATACACCTGCGCTACCGCACATTCTGTACAAACAGCAGGCCAAGCCACCGCTGTTGCATAGGTCCACATACATAGGCCGAGCTCTGCCTGACGGAGGTGATGATGGAGTTCGCAGAGAGGTCCACCCTACTTCTTAAGCTGAACACGGATTGTCGACGGATCACATCCAGATTTTATCCCGTTCCTAGCAAAGCCCAGGGACGAGCTGAACCATCTGGGCAGCTCCAGAAGCCTCTTAATGATGTAATTGTGACAGACCTTAAGTCGGTTCAGAATGGCCACCTTAAACCGCGACCACAGCGAGTTGCAGTATATAGAGTAGCAATGACTCCTGAATAACTCCAGCTTCACCTCCATGCTACAGTAGGAAAATTTCCTCTGCAGAGTATTACCCACGACAAGGAGCTTGGTGGTCTGTTTGCTGATGTCATCATCATCTCCCATGTCGTGGGATATAATATGGCCTAAGAATGTGAATCTATCCACAAAAGTGAGGGCAGACCCACTTAGCTATGCTGTTTTGAGGTAATTCACCTGAGTGCGTGCCGGTGATGCAACCATGCACTCTGTCTTAGTGGTGTTATAGACAATGTCATGCTTGACAGCATATACCTGACACATTGATAAGGTTCTGCAAGGCATCAGCTGTAGAGTAGGTGAGAGCAGTACCATATCATCAGCATAACTCAGTGAGTTGATGCACCCATCAAAGTCCCATTATGTATGTGGCAGCCGACACATGTATCACGAAGGTTGGCACTGAGATATGTATTACACATTATAATAGTAATATACAAGTTTTTTTCCTTTTAAAGACAAGTTTTTCATTATAAACTGCCGTCGCTGATTGCAATAAGGAAACTGGCCAAGTGAGGTGACGGGAAGGGAGTAGGAAGGAGGGAAGGAAGGAAAGGCAGGCAGAAAAGCAATGCAGGGGAAAAAAACAGTTGCTGGAAAAATCAAAGGACCAAGACAGATATAAAAAATTTAATAAAGTGTGGAGAAATAGAAAAGGAAAGGAAGGATGGGGTAAAGTCAGAGAAAGAATGGAAATTATTTACATATATGAGGTAGGAAAAAAAAGGATAGAAGGAAGAAAGGGAGGGATAGGGCAGAGAAGAGAAGAGGAATAAAGAAAGAGAAAGGAAGGAAATTAATTATATGAAGTAAGAGATCAAAAGCTTAGAAGGTAGGAAGAGAGGAATATGGGAGAGGGAGAGAAGAGGAATAGAAAAGAAGGGAGGTGAGGGAGGGATATGAACAAGAGAAGAGAGGGGAGAAGAAGGTAAAAGGTTGTTGGGCAAAAGTAGAAAGAGAGGAAGGGAGGAGGTCATGGGAGAAGAAGGAAGGTAGAGTGTAAGGTAGGAAGTCATTGAGGAAAGAATGGAGGTAGATTGTAAGGGCAGAAGTAGGGAAGTAAGGCGATCATGAGTTGTATAGGTAATGTAAGGAAACAGCAACACCTGGCCCACTATAACTATACATTGCGAACCAACACTACAGCCCTCACCTAGGACACCACCCTTACCCTAATGCCGGTCTCCTCCTCCTCCTCCTCCTCCTCCTCCTCCTCCTCCCCTTGTTTTTATTGTTCTTTGGTTATCATAATAATCGTCATCTTATCATCCTCTTCCTCCACCTTCATATCCTACTTCTTCCTCTTCCATATAAGGAGAAAGCTCGCGCTCGATATTCCAGTCATCCTCGGGGGCGGAGAGGTATTTGCCCTCGGTCTCACAGGCATCCTCGGGGGCGGAGAGGTATTCGCTCTCGGTCTCGCAGTCATCCTCGGGGACGGAGAGGTATTCCCCTTCGGTCTCGCTGTTCTTCCTCCACATCGATAGAGTCCTTGCTTCCGCTACATAATTTTTCTCCCTCAACCTCACTGCCGAAAGAATTTCCTCCATCACATTGTTCTGAGCCTCCCTGGGGCGCCGCGTCGCGCCCCGTTTGCGACCCAGGACCGTCGTCTGCAGTTCGCGGCTGTCCCATCACTTCCTCGCCGTTCTCATGCTGGGAAGCGCCGCACTTCAGGTGTTCGGCGCCGCCAACACCGAGTAGCCTGCCTAGAACACTGCCGTGAAGGCCTCTCCTGGTCCTGCGGCGCCCCCGAGGCTGATGAAGAGGACCAAGCGCTCCTCAATTCTTGTCATCTTCAGGCCATGAAGGTCGGCGAGGGTTTCCTTGGTCAAGACAGGGCTGCCGTCCGCCAGGCTCGTCACCCTGACGGGGGTGTTCCCCTCCTTCCTCGAGCGCCCCACCTTCACCACGGCCACTTGGGAGGAAGTGTTGGGCATCGCGTCGTCGGGGGAAATACACTGCCAGGCCTCGCGGGGGAAGGTGAAGGGAGCGATCGCCCGCCTCCTGCGCCCCCAGCACCAACACGAGCACGTCTTAAAGACTTAAAGGACAGTCTGATGAACTACTGTCTCCCTAATAATGCCACAGGCGAGGCTGCCGCACCACCCCCACACATCTTACTGTACCTCAAATTACATTTCTCTCTCTCTCTCTCTCTCTCTCTCTCTCTCTCTCTCTCTCTCTCTCTCTCTCTCTCTCTCTCTCTCTCTCTCTCTCTCTCTCTCTCTCTCGCAGCGCGTTCATCCCATCGTCGGAGATCTACACCGGCTACAGCAGCGCTTCATCCATTTCAAATGGCTCACAAACAATGCTGCCGGAGTCTCTATTCCTGTTGCTAGAACCCTCTACATTGCCTTCATACGGTCAGTTATAGACTACCTCTCCCCTGCCCTCTGTCAGCTCTCTAAGACCTCTTTAGACCCTTTAGAAAAATTTCAGAACAGAGTGATGAGGTACATTCTTGGGTGTCCTACCTCCACCAGAATAGTCAACATGTTGGCTGAGCTCGATCTCCCCCCTATCCTTTTGTTGAGAGAATTCACGCCAATGTCTCCTCCTTCAGCGTCAAGTGCCTCCACTCTCCCCATCTTGCTCCACATTATTCACGTGTCCTGAGAACCTCGCTTGACCCTGCCGCACCCCGACCTCCACTTCGTCCCGGCGTCCGCACCCTCGTCAAGACAGTCTGCTCCACCCTGCTGCGACTTGATCTTAATGTTCCCGTGGCTGAAGTGGATAATGGTCCACCTCCATGGAGGATTACTCCGCCTCAAGTCTCCTTCACTCCCACTTCCAAGGCAGACCCACCACTCCTCCAGAAGCAACTGGCTCTGGAGCACATTGCCGCAGTGTCCTCCTCCGTCCCTGCCGCTCCCCATCTCAACGTCGACGGTTCCCTGCAGCCAGATGGGAGCGCGGGGTGCGCTTGCGCTGTCTACTCAAGGCCGGTTCCCACTATCCCGCTTGTACGGCCGCCGTACAACAACAAAGACGCCACAATGACGTCACAACAAAGTCTACCGCACCGCCGTACCGCTGTACGGCTGCCGTACAAAGTTAAATTCAAGTCATCTCTCCCGCTCGGCGGTGTCCGCTCGAGCGGAGTTGCCAACTGTGCCCAGTTAACACAAATACCACTCAAGCGGTGATGATGGTGACGTCATTGTTGTTGTACGGCGGCCGTACAAGCGGGATAGTTGGAACCGGCCTTCACTCGACGTGGCGCCACCAGAGGGAGGCTGGTTTGGCCGCAGACTACCCAACTTGTCCAGCTCTACCTACTGCGAGTTACAGTGACTCTTGCTGGCTGTCAGTCTCCTCTGTCGAAGGCGACTGGATGGTGTGGTCATGTGTGACTCTCAGTCTGCCCTTCAGGCCATCTCATCTCCACATCCCACACACCGATGCCTGGTTCATCAAATCTTGCTTCAATTAGTCGCAGCTCGTGACAATTCTCTCACTATACGGTTTTTATGGATTCCTTCCCATGTTGGAATAGCAGCCAACGACAAGGTGGATCTCCTCGCCAAAACTGCCTGCGGCCTGCCTCTGTCTGATGGTGCTACACCCTCCCTCCTCTGCTTCAAACAGTTGATACACTCAGCCGCTTTTCTCCCAACACTCCACCGCACGAACGCTGAGCGGGCTCAGAGTGGGTCTATACAGCATTACGACCACTTCCGTCTAACCAAGTATCGCCGACGCGGACTCATGGCTCGCAGACACAACATTGTGTCTGCCCGACTTCGGCTGGGATACCGACCTGTGTGGCAGGTCTCTGAGGCGGGGGACATTCCTCACTTCTCCTCCTGCAAGCTGTGTGACCGCCCCAGCGCCAACAGTCTCAGCACTACTGCCTCGAGTGTCCCTCAGTCAGGGACATGCTGCCTCAGGGACAGCCTTTACTCGCTGTGTGCAACTTTCTCCTGACGGAGAGTAATTTGGATGTCGTATTAGTACGTCACCCACACTTTGGTGGGTGCTAATCTTTACCTTGCCATACAACAGCGTGCCCTGCGAGTCACAAGTGAACTGATAATTTGATGTACAGCATCTTTGTATGTATGACGGCGTGCCTTGTGTGTCACGAATCAATTGTACATGTTAGGCAATATTTCATGTACTCGGTCTGTCGCTCTTTGAGCGTAATAAATTGATAAAAACAAAAACAAATCTCTCTCTCTCTCTCTCTCTCTCTCTGGCAAAGAACATCAGGCGAATTTTGGTGAGAGAAGCCGTAAGAAGCCGGCTTCTTACAGCTTCTTGCGGCTTCTCTCTCGTTTTCGTGCCTCGCCAGAACGGCTGACAGTGGTGTTCGAGGCTCGCCCGCTCGGCGCTCACAGCTGATAACTGTAAACAAAACAACCACACTGACGCAAGTGTACCGTCGAATGAAAGCCATTAATAAGTTACGATAACTGGACTGACGATATTGTGAATGGATCACAACACATATCCTTCACATTAATGTTTTTTTGCTCCATAAACCAAGGACTATTAATAGGGCAAGGTAAAGAGGCGGGCACCTACGGACATCATATGGGGCTGGCTGGGTCGAGTTCCACATTAGTAACTTATTTTTTTATTAACTGCTGCACCTGATGACAAGGGTCAGGTATAATGAGGGATTTCATTAACTGGCCATCATCTGCCCGCCAGTGCCCGGGATTTTCCGCTTTGGTGGTTGGGCTGATTTATATTTTGCTTGGAAGATAGGGGGGCTGTTTTTCATTCTTGGCTAAATTTTGGCATTAAAATAATCTCTCTCTCTCTCTCTCTCAGCTTAATGAATTACTGTATGGGTATATGGGACTCAACAAATACTTTTCTCAACTTTACTTTTTAGAGTTTTAAAACTGCAAAATATTGCAGCTAAACTAGCTATTGGAGGAGCTAGAAAGAAGGATCACGTTACTCCTATCATAAAAGAGTTAAAGTGGTTAACAATTAAAGACCGGTATATTTATGAAAAATGTTTCGCTGTTTATAAGGCTGTCAATGGGTTGTATCCGGAGTGGTATCTAGTTTTCCATTGTCAGGGAAAATACAGCCAGTACAACAAGGCAGCTAAAAGATCTTTATGTGCCAAGAGCCAGAACAGACTGGTGCCAGACCCATCACTGTACAAAGGCCTTAACTATGGAACAATTTGCCTTATTGCATCATTAATTATGGAAGTCTACACTTTTAAGTCTTGACTTATAAATTTACTTTTAATTGACCCAAAGTGAACTATAATTTGTTTCCCCATATCAAAAAGCAGTTGCATATGTTAGTAGTATTTTAAAGATATTTGAAGTGACTTTTAGTTCTTATTGTTTAATGTTATAATTAATTTCCTTTTAATGTTTCGTTTGACTTTCTTTTTATGTATTTTTTTTTATTTGCGTGACTTTCAGAAGAAGTTTCATTTTTAGTATATATTGCATAGAACATCTGTGATGTAAGTTTGATAGTAAAACCATGTTTCATGGAAATAAGATATTTATTTATTTATTTACCCCTCACTCCTTCTCTCAGAGTCTTTTCCTTCATCTTCGGTCGGATAACACTTCATGCAACCGGCACATACATACCTGAAACATAGACTGTGTTACTATTGCAGATTAAACCCTTGCCATGAAAGGAAATAGAGACAGACAGCATTATGAGTGTTTGTTCATACATGACAATAGTCATGTTCATAGTTTCATCCTAAATTTTACCGATATTTGCCACCTTTATAGATAAACGGTAAATATACAAGGAAATGCAAATAATATAAAAAGTATGTTATTGATGTGATGTCCTTTATAGAAGTTGTATAAGGACAAGTACAAAATTAATTAAACAGAAGCAAATAATCCAACTATAAACTAAAATAAAAATTTATTAAACCTCAGAATTTAATGCACAAAGGACCAGTGTAATACTGATTGGTCAGATAATTGCAACCAAAGTAGCCAGTAAATACGATTAACATTCATATTCAACAAATACAATTTCTCATAACTAGTTTCATAATTTTGTATTTCCTATATGCAGAAACACTCTTGAACCCCTAACCTAATCCTACTTAATGTCACCAAACCGAACGTATTAGGTATATACACTGATGCTCCTGTAGTACTTTCTCAAAGTTTAGTGTATACACGGAAACCTCGCTTTTACGGACCTTAATTTAGATAACAAATATCGGCTTCAATACTTTTTCTGCCCGTCCGGTATATGCGTGCTTTTACCGAATAAGTTTAGTATATGCGTTGTACGGTTCTGATTGTTTTTAATTGCCCTGTATTCGTGTAGTATTTTTGATGGCTGCATGTATGTAAGTATACGAACTTTCGTCAGATGTAACGGACAAAGTTCACGATACACGGAATTAGTCGGAAATAGGGAACTTTCACCTCATAATGACCACAATTTGTTATATGCGAAAAGTTCGGATCACTCGGATAATTATAATCCCGCATCCTTTCCCCCAAATTTTTTCGTCAAAGCGAGGGTTACTGTACATCATTTACACCATTAATTATAGTATGTCAACATAAGAATCAGGACACCAAAAAATAACCCATTAGTCCTTCTTTCATAAACATACTAATTTAACCAAAATAACAGAAATACAACATATAAATATATATATATATATATATATATATATATAATATATAATAATATATTATAAAATATATATATATATATATATGGTAAATCTTAAGAACATGGTAAATCTTAAGAACAAGGGCTCCACCCCCTATCTTCTTCTTCTTCTTATAGCTAACAAGCTTGGGGACATGGTGGTTATCGGGGTTTTTGGGTGGGGGAGCACACACATAAGGGAAAAATGGCCCCTACAAAAAAATCCATAAAATAGGGAAATTTCCCTAGTTCATAGACTTTATCGGGGCCATATTTCCCTTATATGTGTGCTCCCCCACCCAAAAACTCCGGTTTCCACCTTGTCCCCAAGCTTGTTGGCTATAAGAAGAAGAAGAAGATAGGAGGTTGAGCCTTTATTCTAAAGATGACAAAACTCTACAGACCTAACCTAGCACCCCCCCTCGAGCCCATCGGGCTGTGCACTAACCTAACCTAACCTAACCTGACCAGACCTGACCTAACCTAACCCTACTGGACTTAGTTTTTCTCAAGAACCTGAAATTTAATATCGGCCATGTAGGCAAAGTAAGGATCGGCACTCATTAAAATCTAAACAGATGTGTTAAGGACAGTAAGTATAACACATAGAGCCAACATTTGGGTCAGCTTACCGTGGAGCCCTTGTTCTTAAGATTTTCCCTCAACGCAATGCTAGTCATTTCCACAATACCTATCAGCACCTCTACCTACACATTAAATTTTTTTCATGTCCGTCAACAGTAATGGCATGCATACTTAAGATATCTTGCAATGTTTTGTGGTGGAATTCGGATGATGGTGAAGGTTTATGGTACTCTCGTCCCCGTCGGCGAGAGTTCCAACATTTTCACGTTCTCAACAAGTGTGAGAGATCTCTAAGAACCAAAAAATTTGGGGGATAATGAATCAGCGAAAGCGTTTTCCGGTCTGCTTTTGATAGCATAATTAGTAAATTAGAAAAACAACGTCTTGTGTTAAAGTTAAAAGACTCGAGAAAGTTATTTCACCAGACGGGCGTTCTCCTATCACCATGTCATTCCATTTTAACTCTATTAGTGTGGTCCGATAGTTAAGCCCGTGCTACTAAATGTACAAATGAGGCTAATTTTGTGCCATATTATCAGCGAAATCAGCAAAAACTACTACGTCGCTGCTAGGGACTATCGTCAGCCTGATAAGACATGATCATTCTTTCACCCGTTTTAAAGTTGTCCTGCGGTGTCATTAACCTTGTATATTCTTGTTCGTGGTCTTAAGGTATGTCCATGCTTCTGAATGTACATCTATGTGTTTACTTGTGTTCTGTTATCTGTAATTACAGTATTTCTACGACGATACTCACTGTCTGAGAATCTCTGCCCGTCCCGCCATATTTGTTGTTATCTCTGACGTCCCCGGCACCAAGCGGCAAGAAGGCCGTGGTAAGCGAGCCCTGGCTCTCGCTTCTTCCAGCTTCTTCCGGCTTGACCAGCTGGGCCAATCCGTAAGAAGCCGGCTTCTTAAAGTGCCCGCCATAACAGAAAACGCAAGCTGCAAGAAGCCGGCTTCTTACGGCTTCTTCACCAAAATTCGCCTATCAATTTAAATATAGATGGGAAAGATAACACCATATCTATCAACACACACACACACACACACACACACATACACACACACACCACCACCATGACGCTGTCCTAGGAGTGAGGAGTAGAAGGAGAGAACAATGCGACAGGTTGTAAAAGACGATCTGTGACTTATAAATATAAGCAGAGATAACTTGTCCCTTGGAATAGCAACAACAGCATCTCTGTGATGTGTGAGGTTGAAGTCTCTCTCTCTCTCTCTCTCTCTCTCTCTCTCTCTCTCTCTCTTCTCTCTCTCTCTCCCTTTTTCTCTCTCTCCTCTCTCTCTCTCTTTTCTCATCTCTCTCTCTCTCTCTCTCCTCTCTCTCTCTCTCTCCCCTCTCTATGTTGATGGTATTATTACCATAAATGCCACAACTAGTCACAGCCGGGTGTTTGTTTTGGCGGTACTTGTAGTATGTGTGTGAGTTTTGTGTGTTGTGTGTAACAGTGTGTGTGTGTGTATGTGCGTGTGTGTGTGTGTGTGGTGTGTGTGTGTGTGTGTGTGTGTGTGTGTGTGTGTGTGTGTGTGTGTGTGTGTGTGTAACGGTGTGTGTGTGTATGTGCGTGTTGTGTTGTGTGTGTGTGTGTGTGTGTGTGTGTGTGTGTGTGTGTGTGTGTGTGTGTGTGTGTGTGTTTCAAGTTGAAATCTATATATATATAAATCTCAAAATTTGTCTGTCTGTCTGTGTGTCTGTATGTTCGTTATAGACTCGGCTACAGATGGCCCAAACCCCACATGCCGCACATATTTGGAATCCTCATGACCCAGCGGAGAACATAGGCTATGTTTCGATGGGCGTGGCCGACCCTATTGGGCGTGGCCAGCAAAAACAACCTAAAAACGTCTGTGGCTGCTAAACCGTGCGAGATACAGACTTGACACTGTAGTTCAAAATTGTTGGCCGTGATCGACTTGGGGGGATTGAAGATGTTTTGAGGGGCGTGTCCGACCCCGGAGGGCGTAGCAAGCAAAAACAACCTAAAAATAGCTGTAGCGGTTAAACCGTGCGAGATAGAGACTTGACTCTCTAATCCAAATTTGTTGGCCGTGATCGACTTGGGGGGATGGAAGAGTTTTTCTCACTTCCTTCACTAATTTCGGCTCAAAACCGTCTTCAAATGTGACGTAATTTTGAGAAGTCAGCATTGCTAAGCTGAACGTGCCAATCTAACATGCCAATCTAAATTTATTGAACACAAAAGTTCGACGAAATATTGAGGGCAACAATACTTATCAAATTGGCGATAGTATTTTTTAGTTTTTAATTTAAGTTCATTTTATGTGATATGGCTTTTAAAAGTCCCATTTGGCAAATCCTTAAGGTAGAGCTAGCAAGACTCAATATGCGAGCTCATTCAGCAAACGTTTACACTGCTATTTTTTTGCAAGGATCAAGACTCTTAGTATATTAAGACTTAATTCATACACTGCTATTTATATAACAGACATTAAACAGTTTCCTGTAAAAAATCTTGGAAATCTGCTGCATTGTGAAGTAATACTTTTAGAGACGTTTTCCCTTCTCAGGGATATACCATCACTACATTTATTTCACAAAACTTTTCCTGCATATTACCATGCCACCAAAGAAAACAAGAGTTGGGCGTAGCCCTGCAGGAAATGCAGCTAAAGCAAGGAGGCTACTGGAATCTCCTGAGCAAAGAGAATTCAGGTTGAAATCTATGACTCAAAGAAGAGCAGAGGAAACACCACAGGCTACACAAACCCGCCAAGCTAGGGAGAGGGCTAGCACTGCTGCAGCGAGAGCTTCTCAATGCCCTGAAGCAACTCAGGCTCGACAAATTAGGACAAGGTCCAGCACTGCTGCAGCGAGGGCTAATGAAGACCCTGAGGGAACTCAGGCTCGCCAAGCTAGAGACAGGGACAGCACTGCTGCAGCGAGAGCTCTGGAAGACCCTAATACCACTCTGGCTCGCCAAGCTAGGGACAGGGACAGGACTGCTGCAGCGAGAGCTCTTGCAGACCCTGAAGCCACTCAGGCTTGCCAAGCTAGGGAGAGGGACAGCACTGCTGCAGCGAGAGCTCTTGAGGACACACAGACAAGGCAGAGGCGAGTTCAAACTGAAACCAATAGAGGCAGACAACAAAGACAGGTGAAATATGACAACCTTATCAACACTGGATTTCAATATGATCCAAACATACTGGTGGCAAGACCAAAAATGTGGTCTATCCAGCAGCACTTCAGCACTTACCCTTTCCAGGGTAATGAAAAACCCTTTTCAGGGTAATGAAAAACCCTTTTCAGGGTAAGAAAAAACGCTTTTAGGGTTATGGAAACCCTTTTCAGGGTAAAGAAAAACCCTTTTCAAGGTAATGGCCAGAACGATACCCGGGTCCCCGTCCCTCTGGCTGGGTAATGCTAAGAGGTATCAACATAACACAACATGGCCGCAGGCCCCCTATTGGGCCGCAGGTCCACAGCCCTCCGCAGGAGCTAGGAGAAAGGTGCCCGGAGGGCACCCTTTCTGCTAGTTTCTTAATAAAAACAATGATATTCCATTTCCTATAAAATTTAAGGTATTTCATAGTGCTTTAATGTCATCAATACTGTGGGGATGTGAATCGTGGTTGAACGGAGACTTAAAGCTAATACATAAGTTATATATGTGGTGTTTAAAAAGACTATTAAGTGTTCGAAAAACAACCCCCAATGACTTGTGTCTGGTAGAATCTGGTCTTCCCCCAGTACAAACAATAATAAAGAGTAACCAGCGTAAGTTCTTCTCAAAAATGTGGACTGAAAGATCAACTATGGAAGATGATCCATTTGTTTTTGTGTTAAAGATGGTGATGGAAGAAAACGTTCCCATATTATCTTATTATGTTCGAGGCTTAGTAAGAAATGATACTGATGATGTAGAAAATGTAAGAGAAGAGTTAAGCATAAAAGTTGCAGCTTCTACCTCAACGAAATTTCAATATTATTATACTGTAAACCCTGAACTAAAAGTACATGAAATTTATAAAAGAAAAGACAGTGTTAACGAATTGAAACGTATTTCCTGGACACGGTTGCGCTCAAGCGCGCACTCCCTTGCCATTGAAGAAGGACGATGGAACAGAAGGGGCAGAGGAAGACTGCCCATCGATGAACGGTTGTGTGAGTGCAGTGAAGTGAAACGAAAAACATATATTTGAGCAATGTCCCTTATCACAACAGTTACGTGATTTTTATCAAATTTCAACTTTGGAAAATCTAATGAATGAAAGAAATTATTATGACGTGATTTGTTCTGCTGTTCATGACATTTTATTGCTATTTCAAGGCTGAAATCAACGTTTCTCTTATTTTGGTATGAATTGTCTCCATTGTGTAATTCATTTTGTTCCTCTTTTTCGATTTTAACTTTTTCGATTTTAACTTTTTCGATGTTTTAGCAAAACGTTCTTTTTATATTGGTTTTCTTAATTTTTGATGTTTTATTTGTGCCACGTTTTTTGTATCATTAACTTATTGATAATTAATTTTATTATTATTACCTCGTTTTCTGTTTTCATGCAGGTTATAGATGATTTTAAGTTTTACAGTTTTTTCTTGTACTTTGTGTTTATTTTTAACTTGTAATTTGTGAGAATTTTATCTTATTTTATGTAGTTTAAATGCGATGTTATTTTCAAATTTTTGTTTTTAGTAGAGTTGCTGAATTTTTAGGTTGAGCTGATAGGAAATGACATATTTATTACATGGAAGTATATATATAATTTTTTTTTATGTGAAAAAAATACTAACATTATTACCTCTTCTCGATGCTCGTACAAGCACCCCAACTCTTTGAGAGCCAGCGTACATTAGTGTGAAAAAGGAGAGTCTGATGCTCTTTTTCTAAATCTTGACACAACTTTGCAAACATTCGTGTGTTGAGAGCACTGTGCTCTATGTGGTTCACGATCTTTTTCATGAGGTTGAGAAGTTTCTGGAGTCGCGAGGGCAGGGTCTTTGCTGCCAAAGCCTGGCGATGTATGAAGCAATGCGTAGCAACTGCCACTGGAGCCTTTTCTTTCGCCTTCGTAACGAAGCCTGAGCGTGATCCCAACATGGCTGGAGCTCCATCTGTGCACACGCCAATCAAATTTTCCCAGGATATGTCATGCTCTTGAAAAAAGTCAGATACTGCTTTGAAAACGTCCGCAGCTGTTGGACTGGTCTCCAAAGAATAATATATATAATATTATATATAATATATAATATATAAAAAATAATATATCCTCTTCCACGGTGTATTTCCATATGTATCGTGTGTAAACCAACAAGTGAGAGCACTGAGATATGCCTGTGGTTTCGTCACGTTGGATTGCAAACACTAGGGAAGACTTAACTTTCTCCACCACTTGAGATTTTATGTATTCCGCCATTTCATCAATCCGATGCTTTACTGTGGAATCAGATAGTGAAATCTTACTAAATTTGTGGTAGTTTTCATCTGGAAGTAGCATCTTTGCAGCACGTAAAATGCAAGGTTTCACAAGGGTTTCGCCGATGCTATGTGGCTTTTTGCTTTAGCTATCATAAGAGATAATTCATACGATGTCTCCACAACCTTAGCTGACTGCTGTCGAAAAGTTCCCGTGGCGTCGAGTCGTTGTCTCTTAAGGCTGTCTCTTTTGGTTGCAAAATAGGCTTCTGGCTTTTCAGCCAATTCTGGGTGGTGGCCAGTGAGGTCCCGTTTCATTATGTAGGCCGCATGGCATCATTGCTCAAGGTTGTCAGGCATACAACACACTGGGGTACGTCAAAGTCTCCCTTGCTAAGTGATGTGAAGCCATATCTGAGGCTACTCTTCAGCGTATTTCCTAGTTTTTCCATGATAACCCATTTCCTTTCAGGTTTCTGTAAAAAATAACAGAGCAAAACATAAGATAATGCAGATATTGTTGGTGTTACTATAATTATACTATTCACAGCTCTTGATTATAGGGAAAGAGTAGGCTATATAAATAACTTATGAACATGAATGAAAAATAATAATAATAGAAATCATAATAATAATAATAAAGATAATAATAATAATGATAATAATAATAATAATAATAATGATAATAATAATAATAATAATGATAATAATAATAATAATAAATGCAATCGTTATAATTCAGATTCAAAACTACACTAAACAGTAAGCACATTAAAAATGCAGACTTCTTAGCTGCAAATGCAGTGATTTTCAGGGATTGTATACGTACTTACTAATAGACTAAGTACGTAAATCCAGGTCTGAGATTCGCCACTGTCTTGTTGGTCAAGCTGCTACTCAGCCACTGACGTCGGCCCGGCTGCATTCCGTGCTTATATAGGAGCGGAGCAATCGCGTACCAGACGCGTTCAGTTCCTCCTTAACACGTCTCTGACCGCTCGCACCCCCCCTGGAAACTTCTGGTGCCCCCTTAGGGGGGCGCACCCCCCAGTTTAAGAACCACTGATCTATTCCCTCAAGCAAATTCTTTCCCTCCCTCATTCCCTCCCACTCTCACCCAACCATCCCTCTCTCCCTCCCTCCATCCATCACCCAGCCATCCATCCCATCCTCCCTCCCTCCCACTCTCTCCCAGGCAATAGCAGTGTCAGTGTGTAAGGGAGATGGGACAGTGTTACCTCGTGTGTTACTTAAAGTAATCGTCCAGACCATTTCATCATTCCTGATTTAATGCAATCAAACCATAGCCATTAACGAGTATATCAACAATACGTCGTCACTTTTTGTATCCAGTCAGCCGTTTTTAAATAATCCGCAATCAAAATCTGCAAATTCCCCGAGTTTTCAAAACGCTCTCAAGGTTTGCAGACGCTCATGCTCAGGCTCGGTGACGTAGCATCAGGGAGGCTCATGTTCCCGCGCTTGATCAGAGGCACGTAAACACAGAGATAAATATAGTACTTGAAGATATTTGGGTGTTTCTGATAGATTTTTTTTGCTATATGCCACATGCATGCATCCTTTATGGGTGCAGCAAGACAGCTGTGCCTTTCGAGAAAAGTTTGCACACGGAAAGGAGTGGCGTGTGTACGGTGATACACACCTATAGTGTGTTGGGGCGAGCAGTTGTGTTGAGAAACGGTGTTTAGTGAGGGTACACATCGGGTGAAAGACTGGGTGAGAGTGTGCAGCGCGACTAGTCGCCTACCCAGTGTGTGGGGTTGGGACGACGAGTGTGAGGTGAGCCTGTGTACACGGGTGTGCTGGACAAGGGCGGCGCCCCCCCCCGTAAGACAGTGACTCAGTCCAACACCATACCAGACCAGGTGGCCCTGTTAGACAGGGACGCCAGGACTGGCAGCAGCGGTGGACCACCACGACTGTGAGGCTTTGCCTCTTAACAAGACCAAGTAAACCAAGTAAACCAGTTGTGGAGTGGGCGTGCCCTGTGGTGAGAGACCCTGTGGTGTTGTGGCTGTCACACTTTCTGCCTTCCCGCCCGCATATTTTCCAACTCTATGCTGTAGTTAATGCTAGTATGTGGTTTCCGAGTAATGACGTTTGACTGTAGCTCCAAAACTAACCATAGGATTTTCTCGAAAGTACCTTCATTGTGATTCCCACACACACATGGTTTAACCTTATTTACCAATCCATATTTTGGAGAAGTGCCAGGTCCTCCTGCTGAACCTCAGGCTCTGATAACACCTGTTAATCCACCTCGTACTCGGGCTCAAACATATAGGATCCCATGACAATCTGAGGTTCGTTTTCCTCATAGTATACGCGACCAGCGTCATTTCTTTCGGTGTCAGATTGAGCATCGTACTCTAAATCTGTCACAGCGACAGATTCACTGTCTGACACCGAAGTACAATCGCTCATCATAACATTTGCCGACAGGTGTCAGACAGAGTGTCTGCGGGCGTCCCTGTTCTGACGTCATCAATGACAGTCGTAGCCCTGTTGGAGGGAAGATTTTTTTTTTCGCGCGCTTTTTACAAAAGTCGTGTTTTTACGGAAATAAGGCCTGGAAATAAATTATTTTTGGTGGATTAGGTGTTTTGAATTCAACATAATTCGGCAAAAAAAAAATGGGTCTGGACGATTACTTTAAGATTTCTCCTCCAGATCATTCCTTTGCTATAATAAATTGTCTGTTGTCGAGCCATAAAATTACGAAAACTAACTGAATATACCAAATTAGCTAGTCGATAAGGATAGTACTAAACAGGTCATATCTATAAAATATTGCTTATATTCACTAAAAATCGTCTAATGGTAGCCAAATTACTATGGAAATTACGTTTTAGGTCTCAAGGGGTTAAGATTTCTCCCCGTTCCTCCCTCATGTCTACCAAAACCCTATTTTGTCAACACCGTAATACCACCACACCTTATACCCGCCACACCCCAACACCAACACAACACCACAACACCTCTTAACACCCCGCCACACCCGAACAACCAGCCCAGCACCCGTTAGTATACCACGCCCGGGTCTTCTACAGGTTCCTCCACACGGCCTTCATGTAGATGCCACGCCCTTCTTACTGGATCCCCGAGATACCCAACGCCAGGGGCGTATTTAGGATCTTGAACCATTGTGGGCTTAGCCCAGCCAAGAGATCTTTAAATTTTTACAGGATAATTTTCAATTTATTTATGAGTATAATGAATATAAGATGTGAGACACTGTACTCTACCAAAAGGCTCCGGTAATTTGCTTAGGATAACTTTCGAAACATGAAATTAAAATCAAATGAAGACAATCTGAGTTGGGGTTCAACTTCGTTATTATTTTATTTTCATCAGTAGGAGTAAAACCCTAAGAAAAAGAGCTTTGGCGTGATGAAGATGTCATATAGATTGTATATTCCCAATGCTTTGTTCAGTACTGAAATCTGACCAACCTCGGTCTTATAACTACTTTATTTATATTTTTACATCACAAAGGACTGGCCAAGGACACACAAAAATGCACTTTGAAAAAAATGCACTTCTGTTAACTGTGTGTCTTGTCCATCTGATATTCTCTTCTTCACCTCTCCAAAAGGTCTTTTGGTGTCTCCTCTGTCATGCACTCCTCATCTCCTCTGTTCTCTCCACCTCTCTCATGTCCTGCTCAGAAAAAGGATGTCATCAGCATACGCTAAGTAACATCTAACCAAATATCTTGTTTTTTACTACTGTATAATTTTATGTTGCCCCAGTCAGAGCTTATCTTATTTTTGTGAGAAAAATAAAATAAAAAAAAGGTATTTGAGATCCATAAAACATTCGCGGCTACAGCCCCCAATGCCCAGGCCTAACTACGCCCATGCTAGTACTACCTGCGTTGCTACTACCGTAGATAACACTATAGTCGCCAGTCACTTGCCACTACACTAATGTCGCCAGGCACAATATATATTACAAATTCTAGCATCACTACAGACTTTACATGCCACTGAAGACATGTAATGTGATGTACATATAAACTTCTGTGCATGCCTCTTCAGTGGTACATAAAAGTCTGTAGTGATGCTAAAATTCATAATATATTGTGCCTGGCGACATTAGTGCAGTGGCAAGTGACTGGCGACTATAGTGTTATCTAGGGTAGTGTCACCGGCGGGTAGCCTCTTCAGCAACACCCGGCCACCCTTGAACGACCCTCGGCGCCACCCCGTCACACGTCACACCCACCTGCAGGACGTCTCGTTGCGCCACACAACATAAGGCAAAGTACGTCCAGTGACGGTCGTCCACCCAACGTGAACAGGGAGAGGGATTAACTTATAGGCGCAGGTTGGCTGACCTTCCTTTCTTGGCCTTGGATTAATAGACACTATAAAGACACTTAAGACAGACACTTAAAGACACTAATAGACACTTTAAAAGTCTATTGATCTTGCGTCCACCCTCAACACAGCACATGACGCGGAAGCCAAATCCACTTTCGTCGAGTACTACGCCAGTACGCCATGATCGACCCCGGTAAAAATTTTGTTTGGCTGTTGCAAGATTCTCAGATGAGTTTTTTTTTTGTTTGTTTGATATGTGATGCTTTCCCTAATAGAGATAGTTTTGCAAACTTAAGTGTTTTTTGCAATTCGAATAAGTGATGACAAATTTCTAATAATACACTTCTTAGACATTTTGACGGGGAAAAAACACGCTCCAAGTGTTAATGCATCAAATAATAACCTAATCAAACCATTACACTAACCTGCTCTAACGTTCTAACCTAACCCTCAAACTAACCTAACCTAACCATGATTTTTGTTTGTTTGCACATTTTATTGTTACTTTTACACTCGTTCTGACCTGTAGAAACAAAAGAAAGGTAAAAAATACTTGAATCCAGACCGTCATGTTCTAATTAGCCTCGACGACAACCGCGGCAGACGGATGACTACGGCGGGTGTAGTACCGTGGATGACGTTTGCGTGGGTGAAAGAAGTGTTATAGAGACGGATGAATGGTATGCGTATGGCAGGGGCTGAAAATGAGGTGAATATAATGAAGTGAAAATGTGACAACCAGAATTTAGAGATTTTGTGGATCTGAATGCTGATATTGCGTGGGAGTGATATTGGATTCATTGATTGATTTAATGTCACAAAGGTGGAAATGTGCCAGACATCAGAGGTCACATGGCACTATGGCAAAGCATAAAAGCGTGAAGAGGTTATAGAGAAAGAGTGAAACGGTGAGGGGAGTGCACATGATTGGATTATGATTTCTTGTTACTCGGAAAATATTAATGAATTCTTGTATTGAGCAGTAATGTATTAAGTGTAGGAATATGATTGGAATAGAGATTATGTTCTCGATGCCCAGGTGGTGATGATTGCGCTGTGTATACCAAGGTTACAGCGCAGTGTTTGTGCGTGCGGGGAAACATTATAGTGTGGCAACTGCATCCCGTGCGTGGTGACTGAATGAATAGTACAAGCCAAGGTGTGCCGGGAAACCCTAAATGGACCCATTTACTCTACTTAAGGTAACGATAGATTGGAAATCTTCAAGACTCATATAGTAGGGCAGTGATGCTGAATTTTCGATGTGAACAGTATTTTTGATGATGCAGCCATTTTAAGTGGAGGAAAATTTGTGCGTCCTAAAACGACCGGCGCCATGCTGTGACGTCAACAACGCAGGGTTGTCAAGCGGCCGCAGCGGGCCGCTCCACAGTAACATTAACTTGCATTACCCCTACTACCGCAAGATGGCCAATAATCCTCCTTCAAGTTTTGTGGTAGGTTTTCACTGTTTGTGAATATATAAGTTGTAGTTTATAAGGAAGAAGTGATTAGACAGGGACAAGTGACCCATGACAACAGGCAAGTGATGACTTTAGGCATCGCAACTCCTTATAAAGAGCTCAAATGAACCTACAATTGTAACTAAGGTGGAGTGTTTATTGCTTTGGTTTAACTGGAATGAAGTATAATCATTTGGCCAGTTTTAGGTTAATTTATTTCACAAATTCTGGAGTATATATACAAATTTCATTTCTCCTAAATAATTGTATTCCAAGGTGTTATGCAAACTCTCGCCAAGACATGCGAGTTACACCAAGGATACTCCTTGGTGTGTACTGCTGATTTTACGTTGTACAGAATTGATATATAATGATAAGCTGATAACAATGCAAACACCTGATAAATATCATAACAATGATTGAAGATTATAAATAGAATAGTCCCCGTGCTACTCTGATTCTCTGTATAGACCGCACTGGCAGAGAACACGGAAACATGGAGACTGAAAGGGGTGACTTATTTAAGTCGCTACAGTACCCCCCCCCTAGTGACGCGGGAGGAGGAACGAGACTTTGAGCGGAGAGTGGCGTTGTAGAGCTTTTGTCGAGCGGCGTTGCCTGGGTGTAGGTGATGTGATGGTAGCGATGTGGGCTTGCTCTGGGGCCAACAGGTATGCTGGTTTGACGCGGTCGATGGCCACTGCGTCCTGAGTACCGTTTCTGTCAATGGTGACAGTTTTCCTGGTCCTTCTCAGGACGAGGTAGGGGCCTTGGTAGGGCTGCGTTAGAGGCCGGCGAACGGCATCTACGCGTACGAAAACGTGGGTGCAGGTGTCGAGGTCCTGGCTCACAAAGGTCTTCTTTGGGGAAGAACGAGGCTGCACTGGCTGAAGGCTTCCCATAGTGCTTTTGAGGCGAGAGGCGAAGTCGTGGACACTGCAGGGTGCAGGGTCGGGTGTTTTCACCAGGAGTTCACCTGGGAGTCTAAGACTGGTGCCGTAAACCAGCTCAGCCGAGGAGTGGTGCAGGTCCTCCTTCAGGGATGATCTGATGCCGAGGAGAACGATGGGGAGAGCCAGGGGCCAAATCTCTCGTTGGGCGGAAGCCATGAGGGAGGACTTTAACTGGCGATGGAAACGTTCGACCATGCCGTTGGCCTGTGGGTGGTAGCTGGAAGTCCTGTAGCGGCGGATGCCGAGCAGGGTCATGACCTTGTTCCATACTTTGGCCTCGAACTGGCCGCCACGGTCTGAGGTGAGGCTGAGTGGGACACCGAACCTGGAGACCCAGGTAGTGATGAAGGCGTGGGCAACGGTGTCCGTTGTGATGTCAGCGATAGGGGTGGCTTCGGGCCAACGTGAAAAACGATCCACGCAGGTGAGGATGTAGCGATGACCGGCAGAAGGTGGCAGGGGCCCGACCAGGTCAATGTGGACGTGGTCGAATCTCTCCGTGACGGGTGAGAAAGTGCCGGGTGGAGAGTGGGTGTGCCGAGTCACCTTGGAGGCTTGACAGCTGGTGCAGGTGCGAGTCCAATGTCTGACGTCTCTGTTGATGCCCTCCCAAACGAAACGGGACGTCATCAGATGCTGTGTAGCTCGGATGCCGGGGTGAGAGAGATCGTGGAGCTGACGAAAAGCCTGGTAGCGGTGACGTTGTGGCAGGTAGGGACGGACGGTGTCTGTAGAGATGTCAGCGTAGAGGACGACCTTGGTACCTGGGAGCGTGAGTTGCTTCATTTTGAGCGCCGGGTTGTGCAGTAGCTTGTTCAATTCAGCGTCGTCGGACTGATCAGCAGCTATGGCGGCGTAGTCAAGAGAAAAGGAAGTCACAGCAGTGATGTTTCGGGAGAGGGCGTCTGCGGGGGCGTTGTCTGCACCTTTGATGTACCTGATGTCGGTCGTGAATTGAGAGATGTAATCCATGTGGCGAAACTGCCGTGGGGTGTAAGAGTCCTTGTTTTTCAAAAAGGTAGTAGTGAGAGGCTTGTGGTCGGTGTATACACGGAAGTGACGGCCTTCAATGAAGTAGCGGAAACGCTTGACGGCCTTGAAGATAGCGAGAAGTTCTCGATCGAAGGCGCTGTACTTGGTTTCGGCCGTGTTGAGCTTCTGTGAGAAAAAGGCAATCGGCTTCCAGGCACCGTCGACGAGTTGTTGGAGGATGGCACCGGTCCCAGTGTCGGAGGCGTCCGTTACGATGGAAGTCTCCGCGTCAGGGGAAGGGAAAGACAACATGGCTGTGTCACTGAGGGCCTTCTTAGCTGCGAGGAAAGCAGCGTCAGCATCCGGAGTCCAGATCAGTGTGACAGATCGACCCCTCTTACAGGGTCTGATCATGGCGTGGAGTGGCTGAAGGAGGAGAGAGCAGCGTGGGATGAAACGGTTGTAGTAATTGATCATGCCCAGGAATTCTTTGAGTTTACGCTGGGTGGATGGCTTCGGGAACTGCCGAATGGCTTCACACTTCGTGTGGAGTGGAGCGAAACCTGCTGGAGTTACAGTGTGGCCGAGGAAGGTGAGAGAGGTGACGCCGAACTCAGACTTGTCCGCGTTGATCTGTATGCCGTAGTCTTGCAGGCGGGTGAGGACTTGGTGAAGGTGCTGGCGGTGTGAGGCTTCATCTGGGCTCGCGATGAGTAAGTCGTCGATGTATGCGAAACAGGAAGGCAAACCTCGAAGAACCTCGTCAATGAAACGTTGGAAGGTCTGGGCCGCATTCATGAGACCGAAAGGCATCCTGACGTACTCGAACAGGCCGAAAGGTGTGATGATGGCAGTCTTCGGGATGTCATCAGGGTGGACTGGGATCTGGTGAAAGGCCTTGACAAGGTCTATGCGTGAGAAAATGTTGGAGCCGATGAGTTGGGACGAGAAATCCTGGATGTTTGGCACCGGGTATCTGTCCCTTTGGGTGTGAGAGTTGAGGGCACGGTAGTCTCCGCAGGGCCGTATGTCGCCGTTCTTCTTGGGGACGACGTGGAGGGCTGATGACCAGTTGCTGCTGCTGGGTCGCACAATACCTTGTCGCATCAGAGACTCGAACTCGGCCTTGGCTTGCCGGTAGCGTTGAGGCGCTAAGCGACGGGCCTTGGCGTGTACTGGAGGTCCTGTGGTCTCGATGTGATGCGTGACATGGTGTTTGTCGGGCAAGCTGGCTGAGTAAGGTTGAGTCAGCGTAGGGAAAGATCTAAGAAGGTCGGCGAACTGGTGGTCCTTTTGGATGACAGAGAGAGGCATGCTGTGTCCTGGCGCTGGTCGTGCTGTGGAGGAGATGGAGGTGAGTGGGTCAACCAACTTTTGACCCTTGACGTCCACCAAGAGGTTGAAGTGCCTCAGGAAGTCTGCTCCGAGGATTGCTTGGGAAACGTTCCCGACATAGAAGGTCCATTCGAAAGAACGTCGTAGGTGGAGATTGAGTTTCAAGGTGCGCCGTGTGTAAACAGGTATTTTGGTCCCGTTAGCGGCGAAGAGATGCAAGATTGGAGGTAGGGTTCGTAGATTGGCGGTCGCGGGGATGATACTGACATCGGCGCCGGTATCAATCAGGAACCTTATGTTGGAGTGCTTGTCGTGTAGGTGGAGCAGCGATGAGGATTGACGAGCAGCGCGCTGCACTAATACTCGCCTTTTTGGTTTTGACGCCTTGTATGAGCATGGGGCGTCACACTTCGAGGCTCTGTTGCCAAAGTTGATGTGGTACCAGCAGAGTCCCGGGCTTCTCGAGCGGGGACGGTGCTGGCGGTGTTGAGGGGTGGAGGAGCGGGGTCGTTGGCGTACCTGGATCTGCCTGTTGAGAGAGGTGACTTCAGTCGTGAGCTGCTGCTTGAGGGAGGTGACCTCAGTCGTGAGCTGTGATACCAGCTTGGTGAGCTGAGCGAGCTGAGTGTTGTCCTGGGTCGTAACTGAGGACACTGTAGAAACCTGTGGTGTAGGGATGGTTGCCACAAAGTCGTCTGCTAACTTAGCGATGGCATCGGGGTCTAGGCTGTCCTTGACGCAGAAAAGTACGTTCTGTGTAGCAGGAGGCAGACGTTGGTAAAACAGCAGTTTGAACAACTCGGGATCGAAAGTGTTATATTTTTCTCCGAGTAGCTGCTTCATGCGATGCAGTAGGTCTGTAGGCTTCTCGTCACCCAACTCATCCTTGGAGCACAGCTCTTTAAGGCGGGTGGCAATAGAAGGCTGAAGTTTTGAGAGTATAGCAGTCTTCAGATCTTCATAGGGCGTGGTGGAGGTGGAAGCTTTTGAAATTACGTCAGAGACTTGTGGAAGGACGTCGAGAGGCAGGAAACTAGCGGCGTGGGTGAACTGGGTGAGCTTGTTTGTGATTTTGGATGCTTTGAATCCGCATTCCAGGACAGCGAACCACATGGACGGGTTAAGTGGAGAGAAAGGTGGCGCTCTCAGTGTCACTGCTGCTGCAGTGGGTAGGTTGTCGTCGTCAGGCATGGCGAAGTTGAGTGAAAGCGCAGGTGTGGACTGGACGGGTGTCCCAGTTGTTCAAGGAACGAAACACGGTTACGCAAGTAGCACTGGTGATGAGTAATCCACAGGGCGATGAGTAATCCACAGGGCGGTGAGTAATCCACAGGGTGGTGAGTAATCCATAGGGCGGCGAGCGGCGGCCGTGGAGTGAATCACGTTAACACTGTGGAGTTGAGGGTTGAGTAATCCACAGGGCTTGTTGAGTAATCCATAGGGCGGCGAGTGGCGGCCGTAGAGTGAATCACGTTAACACTGTGGGGCTGCGCAGAATGCGCGTGAGGTTGTGCTGAGGGCGCAAGGAGGCGTCAGAGGGTGAAGTGGCTGCGCTGAGTGCACATAGGCCACTGAGGCGTATGAGGAAGCAGGGCCCGCGCTAAACACGCATAAGGCCGCTGAGGACGCGGTGAGCCGTCTGGAGGAAGGCAGCGGCCGCGCTAAATGCGCATAAGCCGCAGTGAGGCCTCGGAGGAAGCAGGGCCCGCGCTAAATGCGCATAAGGCCGCTGAGGACGCAGTGAGGCGCCTGGCGGGGTAGTGGCCGCGCTGAATGCGCATAGGCCGCTGAGGACGCAGTGAGGCGCCTGGCTGGGTAGTGGCCGCGCTGAATGCGCATAGGCCGCTGAGGACGCAGTAAGGCGTCTGAGGGCAAAAATGCCCTGAGGAAGGCACAGAAGGTGCCGGGGTTGGGTGGGAAACCTGTATAGGTGGCGCTACACGTAAACGTGTAATTCTCCCTATCCCGCTTACATCCTAGCAAACACCAGTGAAGCTGGAGGCTAGGAATATAGAGCGGGAGCAATGGGACGAATGCTTCCGAAGACGCAGGTCCCACGACTAGGAGAGGGGTGCTCTTTTGTCCAGCAAGGCATAGAAATTATATTTCTATGCCGAGATGGACAGCACCAGTTTAAGCCACCTAGAAAACCATTGCTACACTCCGGGGTCACCATTTGTAACTAAGGTGGAGTGTTTATTGCTTTGGTTTAACTGGAATGAAGTATAATCATTTGGCCAGTTTTAGGTTAATTTATTTCACAAATTCTGGAGTATATATACAAATTTCATTTCTCCTAAATAATTGTATTCCAAGGTGTTATGCAAACTCTCGCCAAGACATGCGAGTTACACCAAGGATACTCCTTGGTGTGTACTGCTGATTTTACGTTGTACAGAATTGATATATAATGATAAGCTGATAACAATGCAAACACCTGATAAATATCATAACAATGATTGAAGATTATAAATAGAATAGTCCCCGTGCTACTCTGATTCTCTGTATAGACCGCACTGGCAGAGAACACGGAAACATGGAGACTGAAAGGGGTGACTTATTTAAGTCGCTACACAATGACATGTAGCCTACAGCTAGACAGATATACGAACTCATAGAAGAACAGGTAGAATGATAGCGCCTTCCACCTGCACACACACACACACACACACACACACACACACACACATCATAGACGAACTCATAGAAGAACACGTAGAATGAGAGCGCCTTCCACCCAGGGTTCCCAGTGACGGTACGAAAGTACCATTTTGATACTTTTTGCCGGTACCGGTACGTTTTTACGACGCTAGACTAAAATTATACGAAATTGACAGCGGAAAAAATTGATACTTTTTATAATTTTAGTAAAAAAAAAATGCTCGTATTATAGATGCGTCCAGGGTAATATGAAAAAATCGAAATAAAAGGCCCGCTATAGATTCATTTTTTTTTTTTTACCTCGAATTATTGTTTTTGATTTGTTAACCCGTGAAAACCCTGGACCCGAGGACGCAACAGCTGATGGGGCAATGCGCAGTACGCACGGTGCACCGAGCTCCAAGACGCCATTACGGAGAGGGACAAGAGGACATGCTCACCCAACATTGTAAGTTTTTGTTATTTTTATCTGTACTATTAGTTGTTTGAAGACTAAACATGTTATAATGTGACTTTCTCGTGACAGTGCGTGTGCAAGAAGGAAGTGATAAGCCTACGTAACAGTTATTTAGTAAAGTTCAGTTACTGCGTCATAGAAGCGAGGTTATCGTAAGTGCCACGGTTACATATGTACAACAAATATGCTTATTGTTTTATCAACCCTAAATCAACTGGGGGAATCGATGAGCCAATATTAGGGCTGTATTCATGGCACGTAGACTCAGAACAGAACACAAAACATGCTCAGTAATGGCCGGGAGAATTATTTATTGTGTTGCAAAATGCCAAATACATTATTCATGACGTAGATTTACTTCATATTTCCTGTATTGTAATGTACAAAGGATGATCTCTTTTGTTTAGTAATTTATTTACATGTGCAGGAACATCAATACCAAAAGGAAATGTTTTTGTCACCATGTCTATGTATTTACCAGGGTTATATTACTCCTAATGTAGTCTTGGATATGCTAAAAATGTACAGGATGATCTCTTTATATTCTTGTGATATATTATGTGATAGTATGCCAAGGGCAGGTTTTTTTTTATAACATTGCAGAGTTCCTGACATATAGTCTTTATTTTCAAGGTAGTAAAGTCCTAAAGGATGATTTTTTTTCCATATAATTTTTGTGATACTTGCATATTATGTGGTAACATAAAAAACAGATGTTATTATAATTAAGATTATAAAAGTAGGGAGTTCTCTCAATGTGTTTTTTCGTATATAATTATTTGGAACTCTCTCTCTCTCTCTCTCTCTCTCTCTCTCTCTCTCTCTCTCTCTCTCTCTCTCTCTCTCTCTCTCTCTCTCTCTCTCTCTCTCTCTCTGAGTCCCTAAAGCACACAATCATGCTGCAGCAGACTGTAGACACTCTTCGTCGCTGCCAGGCGTAAGATGTTGTCTTAAATTTAATTATTATTATCAAGGATTTCATAATATTTGGAATATTATGGATTATTATAATAATTGGGGAGGCGGTAGCGGAGTGGTTAGCGTCTCCGACTGGCGTTCTCGGTGACCCGAGTTCGATCCCCGAAGAAAACAAAAACCTTTCTGCACCGTCGAGTGGCCTAAGAACACCCACATGCCCTGCCCATCAACTCTACCTTCGATTGCGAGTGCATCGGAGGACACAGGGGGGCGGCATGAGCCTCTAATCACAGGCGTCACTATAAGAATCCTGCAGCAGGCCTGCGCCACCACGGGCGAGGACCAACCATCGGAGCCCTCAAGTGAACCTCCAGAGCCTACCATCCGAGCCCTGGGTCACCAATGCCTACAGGCGCTATAGGCACAAACGTTATATAAAAAATAAAAAAAAATAAAAAAAAAATAAAAATATTTCTTCATTATAAAGTATCTATAATAATATAAGCGAGTGTGTGTGTCTGTGTGTGTCTGTGTGTCCGCGATAAGTGCCGCCCCAGTGACGCAATCCCATCATATCGCACAGTTTTGAAACCAGGTCGACCAGGGGAAGGTTTTAAGGCCACTTTGTGGATGATCCGATTACTTTAATTTTTTTTAATTTTTAGTAGCCTACAGGCTTGCGCGGATGATCTTTACGCCAGAATCCGTTCATCAAGATTTACCGCGCAGATTTAAAGTTGCTTCCCAAGCTATACAAATATGCAGAAGGCATGAATCGTATGTCTGACAGCGACGTACATCATCTTGCACACTCACCGGTGTGTGGGAGGGAGGGTTTCCCTCCCTCTCCTCCCTCCATAGGCGGTTGACAGTTTGCATGATTTTGAGCTTATAGCCTGCAGCGTTCACCTACATCCCGTGTTTTTGCCTGTTTTTGCTGGATTACATAATGGGTGGAAAACATACAGATGGCACAACGATTCAAGCAATCATTGATCTTTACAAGGCTGGGATCAATAATAAGGAAATTTGCAAGCTTAAAGGACTATAGCTTAGAACAGTGCAAAATTTGATCCGCCGATTTAAGGCTGGCGGAGAGGTGAATCTCCCGCTCCCAAAAAAACAACCTGGGAAACAAAAAAAAACGTGTAACAGAACAGGAGCGTGTTAAGGCGACAGCTTAATGCCAATCCTAGCCTTACAGCCAGAGAACTGAAGGAGGAAAATGATACTCTTCTTGGTAATGTGTCGCTTCGTACTGTACAGGAAACTTTGAAACGTGACCTTGGCTGCAGGTGTTACCGGGCGCGGAATAAGCCACTGATAAATGCCCGCCAAAGGAAGAAAAGGCTTCACTTTGCAAAGAAATACAGAGATTGGCCTCTCGACACGTGGCGGGCTGTGCTGTGGAGTGACGAAAGCACATTTTGTGTGAGTGGAGGAGGACCAGCAAAAGTGTACCGTCGCCCCGGCTCAGACCCCACCGAGCCTCGCTACACACGAAAAACCACAAAACACCCTCCCAGTTTAATGGTGTGGGATTGCTTTACTTTTCATGGTATGGGAACTTAGTTATTTTCCCAAAGAACACAGCTGTTAACAAAGTGGTGTATTTTGATCTTTTAAATGACCACCTGGAGGCCTGCTTTGAAAAGACACAGGCACAGATTTTCCAACAGGATGGAGCATCCTGCCACACAGCTCGAGATGTGATACAGTGGCTTGATGACTGCAAGATTGGGAGAATAGATGACTGGCCAGGTAATTCTCCCGATATATCACCCATAGAAAATTTTTGGGCCATCATTAAAGGCAAACTCCGCTCACGTGACACCTCTACACTCACCAAGCTTGAAATGGAGCTCCGAAAGTGTTGGGAAGAATTTAAGCCTGAGTTCCTTCAAAATTTTGCTGACAGTGTACCACGTCGCCTTCAAAGGGTCATCAAGAGGAAGGCTACGCAACGAATACTAACTACAATTGTAAGTGTTGATATTCTACATTATTTTGTTATAAACATGGTGTGTCATACGTGTAAACATTCCCTTTTCGGAGGCGCGCACTGATTATCCACGCAAACTGTATAAGCGAGAATTGTGAAGAAAAAAAAGTGGGTTGCGAGAAATGAGGTAACCTTGATGTAGGGTGATGGGTAATGGGTGAGTGAATGGGTGGGGTGATGGGTAATGGGTGTGGGGTGATGGGTGAGTGAATGGGTGGGGGGTGATGGGTTGGGGGTGATTATATATATATATATATATATATATATATATATATATATATATATATATATATATATATATATATATATATATATATATATATATATATATATATTAATAAAAGCGAAAGTGTGTGTGTCTGTGTGTGTGTGTGTGTGGTATAGGTTCCGCCCCCCGTGGCGGAATCTCATCATATACCACATTTTTGGAACCAGGATGACCAGGGGAAGGTCATAAGCCCAGTTATGAAATGATCCGATCACTTTTTTTTTTCTTTTTCTTTTTTTTGCAGCCTATTAGCGATAATTGTGAAAAAAAGTGGGTTGCGAGAATTGAGGAAGCCTTGATGTAGGGTGATGGGTAATGGGTGAGTGAATGGGTGGGTAATGGATGTGGGTGATGGGTGAGTGAATGGTGTGGGGGGTGATGGGTGATGGGTGAGGGAATAGATGGGGGGTGATGGGTAATGGGTGAGTGAATGGGTGTGTGGTGATGGGTAATGGGTGAGTGAATGGGTGGGGGGGTGATGGGTAATGGGTGAGTGAATGGGTGGGGGGTGATGGGTAAGTGGGTGAGTGAATGGGTTGGGGGTGATGTGAATGGGTTGGCGTTAATACATACATTCATATATCCATGATTTCAGGAAAGTTAGAAGGGGCTATTTGGGAGTCTGTGTTTGCCCGAACCCCCGAAGGCCCCCCAAAAAACACAGGTGGTGGGCCAAGGGCCCACCAATACCCCCTCCCCCGGAGTACCAAAAAGCCCGGCCCGGAGGGCGGCTTTGCGGCGTATATTATATAAAATATATAATATAAAAAATTATTTACATATATATATAAATATATTAATAATTAAATTATATAATAAATATATATATACAGACAGGGGCGAAATTTAGGATTTTAAACCATGGGGGCTTACCCCCACCCCAAGAGATTTTAAATTTTTTTACAGGATAATTTTCTTTTTATTTATGATATAATGAAATAAGATGTGAGCACTGTACTCTACCAAAAGGTTGGTAATTTGTTTAGGAAAATTTCGAAACATAAAATTTAAAAAAAAAATGAAGACAATCTAGTTGGGGTTCAATTTTCTTTATTATTTTTATTTTTCATCAGTAGGAAAAAAAACCAAAGAAAAAGAGCTTTGGCGTATGAAGATGTCATATAGATTGATTTCCCAATGCTTTGTTCAGTACTAAATCTGCCCAACCCTCGGTCTTATAACTATTTTTTTATATTTTTTTAAAATACAAGGGCGGGCCCAAGGACCACAAAAATGAAATTTGAAAAAATGCACTTTGTTAAACTGGTTTTTTTGGTCCACTGTATTTTTTTTCACCTCCCAAAAGGTTTTTTGGTGTCTCCTCTGTCATGCACTCCTCACTCCTCTGTTCCCCCCACCTCTTCATGTCTGCTCAAAAAAAAGGGATGTCACAGATACGCTAAAAAACATCAAACCCAAATATCGTTTTTTACAATATTTAATTTATGTGGCCCCCCGGGGCAGAGTTATCTTTTTTTGTGAGAAAAAAAATATATAATAATAATATAAAAAAAATATAAAAAAGGTTTTATTTGAGATCCGGGGCTTTTCATAAAACATTCGGGGTACAGCCAAAACCCGTCGTAGAAAAGCCTGGCCTGAGTTTGAGACTTTCACGGCGGAGTCTGTACGGGGCCCACCGAGATGACAAGTTTACCTACCAATTTTATATGTTTATCAGTATAAAGAACTTTTTATCTTCGGAAATGTTTTTTTCATAATATTATCAAAAAAAAAACCGTAAAACAACTAAAGAAATGCCATATGAGACTCTCAAAAAAAGGGGATGAACTTAAACTCTTCCCTTTTAATTATTTTCTAAAAAAACTTTTTACTGGAAAATCAATAGAAGCGGAATTTAGTTATTTTTTCCTTTGCTTATTTTGTTTTTGATAAAGGAATTAGCAGCATGCATAAATTGCGTTAACAAAAAATAACATATAAAATCTGGTTTTTGTACTAATACGTATAGTTTATCAGTTTTAAAAAATTTTTTACTTCGGAAATGTTTTTTCTATAATATTATCAAATAAAAAACCCGTAAAAAGACTAAAAAAAAATCCTTTATGAGACTCCAAGAAATATCCCAAAACTTTAATCTCCCATTTATTTTTTTTCTCCAAAAACTTTTTTACAGGAGAAAATAAATAGAAGCGGAATTTAAAGCTTTCCATTGTATTTTTCGTTTTCTGTAAATGAATTAAAAAACCATACATAAATTAGCGTTAACTAACAAAAAGACATGAAACGGGTAATTTTCCCGATTGGGGGGTTTTTTATTTAGTTAACGTTTAAAGTAGTATGGTTTTAATTTATTTATCAGAAAACAAAATATAAAAAATGTTAAAACTAATTAAATTCCGCTTCTATTGATATTTTCCATGAAAAAGTTTACGAAACCCCAAATATTAAATGGCAAGCGTTTTTAAATTAAAGCATATTTCTCGAGAGTCCATAATGGATTTCTTTAGGGTTTTACGGTTTTTTATTTATAATATTTGAACAAAACATTCCCAAGAAACAGTATTCTTTATACTGATAAACATATATTAGATAGGAAATACCCCGATTCGAGTTGTATTTTGTTAACGTTATTTATGCATGCTGCCAATTCATTTATCAGTAAAAGAAATAAAATCGGGAAAGCGAATTAGTTTCCCCTTCATTTTATATTTTTCCCCTGTAAAAAAGTTTTTTACCAAAATATTAAATTGGGGAAAAATAAAAGTGGGTGCAAGGTGGGTGAATGAGAGCCGTACCGCCCGTACACCCACTCGCTGAAAGCTCGGCTCCTACGACTTGTGGAGAGACTTTTGTACTGACGTCACGTCCCCCCCCGCTTTCCCCCGACGCGGCTTTTTTCATAGAGACGGCTTTGCCCCCGCCCCCAATGCCCAGGCCTAACTAGCCCCTGCCCAACGCCTTGCCCCCAGCATCACCCTCCCCGCTATAGCCCTGAGTGGGCCCCAACCTTTATAGTGATTCGTTTCTATCTTTCTAAGAGGGGAGGGAAAAAAGGGGTCTAAAATACTTAACCCTTGAGACCCCCGAACGTTATTTCCATTGTAATTCAATCAATCAATCATTGGGGGCATACGCCGGGGGGCGCGTCGCCCCGCCCACCCCACGACGCCAATCCCGGGGGTCACCACGCCCGGGCCCATGCAGGTCCTTTTTCCCATACCAAGCAGCTCTCGACAAGAAACAAACAACTTGCCCCAGCCACGAGCCTTGTGGGCACCCCTTCCCCTCCACGCCGGATTTTCTTTACAGATACAACGTGGGGAAAGGATCGGGTTTTAGGGTAGCGTGCCCCCCAAAGATATACCGAAGTTGGCGCTGAAAAGGACTATGCAGGTAAAGGCTCGATTCAGTCTTACGGTGCCCAAACGTGATTTTATACGTAATCATCCCGCGAACCCCATGATTTTGCGAAGACATTATTAAACCCAAAAGGATTTATTTGTCTCTTCAAGTAATATTTTGTGTCCCCTGTCTCACAACCCCTAGAGTAAGACAGGGATACAGGCGACTTGAAGATCCGGATTTTGTCCTCCCGCACAGGTACCCGAAAACGCCCAAATACTCCCGCTGAGCGAGTCCATAAAACCCTGGGCCATGCCCAAACCCCCGTAAGACTTCTTGACGGACCCATCGTCATTATGGGGGCTGCGCTACCCAAGGGAGTAAAAATTTTCCAAGACTCAATGTCCTCGCCCAAAACATAACAGACGTACGCTTTATCTGTAAATCTCCAAACACCCGGACCTTGGTCTTCAGGAGACCTAAGTCCCCAAAAGGGTTTGCCTCCTCGTGCAGCGCCCTCGAGAGCCCTCACCCGGACCTCCAGGGGTCAGCAAAGATTACGCATCATCGGCAAAAACAAATCAGTGATCTGGGGTTCCGACGGGTCCACAATCACTTTTAAAATACAACCTTGTCCAATACCCGTCCATACAGCGTAAAAAGGGATGGGGCAAGGACGCACCCTTCCCCCTCACCCCTTTTATTCACAGGAAAGAAGCTGGAAAACACCCCCCCACACTTCACAGCACTCTCAGCCCCAAAATACAGCCATTATAAACCCAAATAGCCCTTGGGGGAATCCCGCGAATCCGAAGACCCCAGAGTGACTCACGATGCATGAGTAAAAACGCCTTTTTGAATAAACATGGGTGAAAGCTCCCTGTAAAACCCACGTCGGCGTTCCCCCCGGGCCCCGAAATTGAAATTGACTACCATTAAACGATTTTTGGTTAATTTAAAGCGATATTTTATGCTATACTTTTTATACCCCTTGTCCACTATAATTTGGTATTTCAGTCACTTTTCGTAATTTCATGGCCGCCTCTTTACTATTTTTTCCCACTTCTTCGATCAGGGGTCCAGAGTGATAAAGGGGAAATTTTTTTTGCCCCCTACTTTCACCTGTCACCTCTGTAAAAGGGACGGGGAAATGATTTCATCTAACAGGCCCTTTTTTTACATATGCGAACTACGGGGGTTGCACAGGGGCCCCCGAAGCCACAAGGGGCCCCCAAAGCTCCCAGATTTTATTTTTTTTTTTCAAAATTTATCTTTTTTCCTTTTTGAATGAAACAATTGTGCATTAAAATTAAACGTGCCCCGGCCCCCTTAAGGGCCTGAAATTTCCCCCCCCCCCCCCCCATATTTTTAAAAAAGGGGGCCCCAAAACGCATTTCGATAGAACACATACCCCCAAAACATTTTTAAAAAGGTTTTTTAGGGGGGGAAAAGGGTAGTTTTTAGTGTTTTTTAGGGAGGGAAAGGAAATTTTTAATGTTTTTTGGGGATGGAAAGGTGGTTTTTAGGTTTTTTAGGAGGGAAAGGTGGTTTTAGTTTTTTTTTAGGGGAAAGGGGTTTTAGGTTTTTTGGGGGGGGGAAAAGGTTTTTTTTTAGTGTTTTTAGGGAGGGAAAGGTAGGTTTTATGTTTTTTGGGGAAAGGAAAGGTGGGTTTTTAGTGTTTTTGGGGGAGGGAAAAGGGTAGGTTTTTAGTGTTTTTTTAGGGGGGGAAAGGTGGGTTTTTAGGTTTTTTTGGGGGGGAAAAGGAAGGTTTTTAGTGTTTTTAGGGAAGGATGGGTAGGTTTTTAGGTTTTTTGGGGAGGGAAAGGGAAGGTTTTTAGTTTTTTTAGGGGGGGAAAAGGGGGGTTTTTAGGTTTTTTTTTGGGGAGGGAAAGGAGGTTTTTTAGGTTTTTTTAGGGAGGGAAGGGTGGTTTTTATGTTTTTTTTGGGGAAGGAAAGGTGGTTTTTGTGTTTTTTGGGGAAAGGGAAAGGTGGGTTTTTTAGTTTTTTTTAGGAAGGAAAGGTAGGTTTTTAGTTTTTTTTAGGGGGGGAAAGGGGGTTTTTTAGTTTTT
The DNA here is from genome assembly GCA_016584305.1 of Chionoecetes opilio. NCBI lineage: Eukaryota > Metazoa > Arthropoda > Malacostraca > Decapoda > Majidae > Chionoecetes > Chionoecetes opilio. The sequence continues at coordinate 34,388 of JACEEZ010025751.1, read as the reverse complement.
TAGGGGGGAAAAGGTTTTTTTTAGGGGTTTTTTAGGGGGGGAAAGGTAGGTTTTAGTTTTTTTTTGGGGAGGGAAAGGGGGGAGGTTTTTAGGGAAGGAAAGGAGGTTTTTGGTTTTTTAGGGGGGGAAAAAGGAGTTTTTAGTGTTTTTTAGGGGGGGAAAACGGGTTTTTAGTTTTTTTGGGGAGGGAAAGGTAGGTTTTTATTGTTTTTTGGGGAAAAAAGGTGGGTTTTATAGTTTTTTTGTTTAGGGGGAAAAAGGAGGTTTTTTTGTTTTTTGGGGAAAGGAAAGCAAAAATTTAAGGCGCCAGCAAAACCCCTCTTTGCAGTCCCCCCCCGTGCTTCCCCGGCGTTTTCCTCCCCTACAAGGTTATCAGCAAAAAAACAGCTTCCCCAACCCCCCCAAACATACAAAAACCCACACACATCTTCCCCCCCACACACACACAAAACCCTCCCCCCCCCCCCCACAAAAACCCCCCCCCTTCCCCCCCCACACCCCCGCCAACCGCTGCCGATCAAAGTGGCTGGGCGTCTGACGTCACAACACCCCTCTCGTTTCCCCGGGGGGCAAGTGGGGTCTGGCGGGATATATAGCTCCCACCCCTCATCCTCACCATTACCTATACAGCTCACCCCCCCGACCAAGAAACACCTTCAAAACCCAAGCACCCCCTTCAGGATACCAAGACCCCCCCCTTCGGGATCCCAAGACCCACCTAGGATCCCAAGAAAACCTTCCCCGGGCCAAGACACGGGATAATAGTTCAATTTTATCCTAAAGTCAAACAGTCATTTTTCATCCCACCCAAAGGTGCCTTTTACAACTAAAACGGCATGATGGAACGGGCGGGGGGCATATTTTTAGGCGCCCTACGGCCATGAAATAGACCCTGTCATGCTGATGGCGGCGCGTCAAGGAGGTTTGCTGATCTACACAGAAACGTACAGTGAACAAGATCGCCCCTAAACCTGGGCTTTTCCCCAAGGGTGAGCGGCCCTGGTGTCTCTTTGTAAAACAAAACCCTTCCTCAATTCCCGCCCTAAAACACTCTCATTCCTGTCATCCTGAAACTTCCTTGTACAATACAAACACACTGTACTACACACCTGGCACAAAGCCAACCCCAGCCCCCTCGCGTAACATAATTATACTCACACATCGCGGGGTGTTGTGGGTGCAGGGGTGTGGGAACCTACAGCCTACGGGGATCACAACGTGGCGTCAGCGGGAGTCCGTGTTCACCTTCTAAAAAAAGCATCATCATGTCCGTGCTGCCCCTCATCTACGTGCTCTCGGGGGCCTGGTTTAAAAAACGGGGCCGCAAGGTACGTGACAGCAGCGTTATTTCCCTTTCAAAAAAGTTTTGTAATAAGCTGTCGTTGTTTTATAGATATGCAGGTCTAAGATTTCATGCTACGTGTGTTATCGCAATGGTTGTTTTCAGATTCCCATCAACCGCTGGCTGCGCTCCTGCACTCTGGGGGGGCTCTTACTCGTCAACTGGGAGCGCGGTGGCCGTGGAGGGGCTGTAAACCCCCTCACGCTGCTAAGCCCCGGGCGGGGGCAACCCGGTATTCTCCCTCCACCATCAACATCAGTGAATCACCCGAGAAGGCCAGCCGCCCCCCCCCAGCCCGCCAACTCCCTGTGGTTCCTCGGGGGGCCCATGGGGACCCTGGTGGCCGGGTATGATGACCAGCACGGCGGCTACAAACCCGCCCCCGGCCCCCGTGTGCCTCGCCTACTCGCCGCCCTGGTGTACGTTTGGGGGGTTCTCAGTGAGAGCCACGGGCCCCCCCGCCAAAAAGGACCTGGGGGCCAGGGGGTCCCTCCCGCAGGACCACCGCCGCCACCCCCCTGCCCCCCACCCCCTGATCAAAGATTCTTTGACTGGCACCGCTTTCTGGGTCCTTCAAGACGGCCTTCAAGCGCCGTGACGGCAACGGCGCACCTGCTGCTCATCGTCTCGCCGCCCCCATGGTGCGCCGCGTGGCCCCCAGGGAACTATTGCATACGTGACACCCGCCTGCAGTTGCCACGGATAATGACACAGCCCGCTGTTTGGGATATAGAAGACGAGGGGGAGGGTTGACGCGGCCTAAGCTTTTTTTCCCCCTGGTTGCAGGCTTTTTTCATTACCTTCGCGCGCCAGTGTGACTGGGGCCCCGGATACGGTTACGGACCCTCCGCAACCTGCTGGCGGCCCTCGGTCGGTGCCCCCCTCCCTGCCTTCTGCCCCCATTCGCCCATATGACAACAGTGTGTTGTGTGTGTGTGTGTGTGTGTGTGTGTGTGTTTGTTCCAGGGACACGGAGTAAAGCGCTAAATTTAATGTAACATGGCTGTGCAGGGTGCTGTTCCCGGTGCCGCTGCTGACGCGCAAGCTGTCCTTCTCGGGAAAGTCCCCGGGGGTGGTGGCAGGGCCCTCATCCTAGAGTACCTGTTTACGGCCTCACCGGCGGCGTGTCCATGGCCTTTCCCCATGTGGCTGGGACCTCCCGCGCCTCGTGCTAACGCCTGCGTCATCGCCTTTAAGTCCATGGCCCCTAAAAATGGTGACCAGCCGGGAGAAAGGGGAGTTTCCCCCCTGTCTTTTGATCCACGCCTGTCTTTGAGTCGGGCCCCCGCAAAGCATAGGAAAGGCACGAGTTATTGCCCCCGTCCTTGGGTCCCTGTTTTTAAACCTTGTTTTCCCCGTGCCTCAGGCGCATCACCGCCGTCTCGCCCCCCAACGGCCTGAGCCCCTGGGGGCTACGCCGCTACTCGCCCCCCCTCTACCCTCTGGCCCCTTCCCCGCCGCACAGTTCACTTCGGCGCCACCCCAAACCCGCTACATGGTCACCTTTATGTAAGTTTGGGTTTTTACCCGGCCCGTTTTTTCCCCTCCATGCTATCACTACCGGTTGCCTATGGGCCCCCCAAGCCCCCCAAAGGGGCCCCCCCAAACTACCCTTATAATTTTTTTTTGAATCTAGACTCTTTTTCTAAAAGTGCACCCCATTGATGCACGAAATTTTAAGGCGTGCCCCGCCACCTTGAGGGCTTTGGGAAATTCCCCCACCATAGTGTACAATGTACAAAATATTGCCCCAACAGCATGTCGCATAGGGGCCCAAAAGGCTAGAAATGCCACATGGTTTTCCATGGTTTCCACCGGGTACAGCTGATACATATATTCCCCCCCCCACCCCCCCCCCCCACACACACTGACAGCCTTGTCTTCCCGCCCTCCACAGAGCGATGGGCGTGACGCAAGTGTCCGCCTCGTACAACGCCATGGACCTGGAGAAGGGCAAGGACGCGCCTAGCATCCTGCACGGACTCAAGAGGCGATCCTCCGTCACACTCAAGGCCATCACCCGCACCTTCAGCTTACCCGGCGGGAAACATGTTGTCACGATCCCCGCCCCCGCGATGGCCCACTCATGCTCCCCCACGCTGAAGGAGGAGGAGGAGAAGGAGGTGTCAGGAGTGTCAGGAGCGTCAGACTGTTACTCCAATGCAATGAGTGACGCCGAACTGACAGCCTCGGAGACGGCAGTAGAAGGGAGGAGTGATGCCCTGCCGATGGGCGCCTCGCTACCGAAGGAGGAACACTCGTCCACGTGTTGACATCCCACTATACTGTTTTTTTTAACGAGTTGAAAAATCCTGCCCCCGTGCTGCTTACTGCCTGATATTTGATGCCAGAAGGGAATATTACGCTTCTTCTTAATTTCACTTGTATTTTATCATTATTAACCATATTATCAGGTAAACAGAGGCATCATTTCAAGCATGAGACCTTAAAGTAATCGTCCAGACCATTTCATCATTCCTGATTTAATGCAATCAAATCATAGCCATTGACGAGTATATCAACAATACGTCGTCACTTTTTGTATCCAGTCAGCCGTTTTTAAATAATCCGCAATCAAAATCTGCAAATTCTCCAAGTTCTCAAAACGCACTCAAGATTTGCAGACGCTCAGGCTCAGGCTCCGTGACGTATCATCAGGGAGGATCCTCTTCCCGCGCTGATCAGAGGCACGTAAACACAGAGATAAATATAATAGTACTTGAAGATATTTGGGTGTTTCTGATAGATTTTTTTTGCTATATGCCACAGCATGCATCTCTTATGGGTGCAGCATGCTTCCTTCCCACACACACGCCTGCACACCGACACCCTTCCCACACACACGCCTGCACACCGACACCCTTCCCACACTCACGCCTGCACACTCGCCTCCGTCCCACACACACGCCTTCACACCGACACCCTTCCCACACTCACGCCTGCACACCGACACCCTTCCCACACACGCCTGCACACACGCCTCCTTCCCCCACACACGCCTGCACACACGCTTCCTTCCTACACACACGCCTGCACACCGACACCCTTCCCACACACACGCCTGGGAAATACTTTGGAACTCATCCTTCCGGCTTTGACTGAAATGAACTACCGCACTGTATTGTATGCTTATTATACTTCACATCTGTAAAGGTTCCAGAGTGCGCTCAGCCTTGGTTAACCCACACGACCGCTATGAAATATGAGGTGCCTCAAAAAATTCTAAGTCCAGTTAGGTTAGGTTAGGTATACTTTGTGGTTAAGGTTAGGTTAGGTTAGGTATACTTTGTGGTTAAGGTTAGGTTAGGTATACTTTGTGGTTAAGGTTAGGTTAGGTTAGGTATACTTTGTGGTTAAGGTTAGGTTAGGCTAGGTATACTTTGTGGTTAAGGTTAGGTTAGGTTAGGTATACTTTGTGGTTAAGGTTAGGTTAGGTTAGGTTAGGTATACTTTGTGGTTAAGGTTAGGTTAGGTATACTTTGTGGTTAAGGTTAGGTTAGGTATACTTTGTGGTTAAGGTTAGGTTAGGTTAGGTTAGGTATACTTTGTGGTTAAGGTTAGGTTAGGTATACTTTGTGGTTAAGGTTAGGTTAGGTATACTTTGTGGTTAAGGTTAGGTTAGGTTAGGTATACTTTGTGGTTAAGGTTAGGTTAGGTTAGGTATAATTTGTGGTTAAGGTTAGGTTAGGTTAGGTATACTTTGTGGTTAAGGTTAGGTTAGGTATACTTTGTGGTTAAGGTTAGGTTAGGTTAGGTTAGGTATACTTTGTGGTTAAGGTAAGGTTAGGTTAGGTATACTTTGTGGTTAAGGTTAGGTTAGGTTAGGTATACTTTGTGGTTAAGGTTAGGTTAGGTTAGGTATACTTTGTGGTTAAGGTTAGGTTAGGTATACTTTTTGGTTAAGGTTAGGTTAGGTTAGGTATACTTTGTGGTTGAGGTTAGGTTAGGTTAGGTATACTTTGTGGTTAAGGTTAGGTTAGGCTAGGTTAGGTATACTTTGTGGTTAAGGTTAGGTTAGGCTAGGTATACTTTGTGGTTAAGGTTAGGTTAGGTTAGGTATACTTTGTGGTTAAGGTTAGGTTAGGTATACTTTGTGGTTAAGGTTAGGTTAGGTATACTTTGTGGTTAAGGTTAGGTTAGGTATACTTTGTGGTTAAGGTTAGGTTAGGTTAGGTATACTTTGTGGTTAAGGTTAGGTTAGGTATATTTTGTGGTTAAGGTTAGGTTAGGTATACTTTGTGGTTAAGGTTAGGTTAGGTTAGGTTAGGTATACTTTGTGGTTAAGGTTAGGTTAGGTTAGGTATACTTTGTGGTTAAGGTTAGGTTAGGTTAGGTATACTTTGTGGTTAAGGTTAGGTTAGGTTAGGTTAGGTATACTTTGTTGTTAAGGTTAGGTTAGGTATACTTTGTGGTTAAGGTTAGGTTAGGTATACTTTGTGGTTAAGGTTAGGTTAGGTTAGCTTTTTACATATAGTGACTTTGATGATTTTTTTGGGGAGCCATAAATCACTTATATTTGCTTCCCCCACCCAAAAACCCCGTATTCCCGCCAGTTCCCCAGGCTTGTTGGCTATAGGGGGAAGAAAAAAAAGATAGGGGTGAAGGACTTCTTCCAAAGTTTTACCCACGCCTGCACACACGGCTCCTTCCCACACACACGCTTGCATACACGCCTCCTTCCCACACACACGCCTGCACACACACCTCCTTCCCACACACACGCCTGCAGACACGCTTCCTTCCCACACACACGCCTGCACACCGACACCCTTCCCACACAGACGCCTGCACACACACACGCCTGCACACACGCCTCCTTCCCACACACACGCTTCCTTCCCACACACACGCCTGCACACCGACACCCTTCCCACACACACGCCTGCACACCGACACCCTTCTTACACACACGCCTCCTTCCCACACACACGCCTGCACACACGCCCTCCACACACGTGTGTGTTGTGTGTGTATGTGTGTGTGTGTGCAGGAAGGGTGTTGGTGCGCAGGCGTGTGTGTGGGAAGAGTGTCGGTCACAGCGACAGATTCACTGTCTGACACCGAAGTACAATCGGTCATCATAACATTTGCCGACAGGTGTCAGACAGAGTGTCTGCGGGCGTCCCTGTTCTGACGTCATCAATAACAGTCGTAGCCCTGTTGGAGGGAAGATTTTTTTTTTTCGCGCTTTTTACAAAAGTCGTGTTTTTACGGAAATAAGGCCTGGAAATCAATTATTTTTGGTGGATTAGGTGTTTTGAATGTACATTCAACATAATTAGGCAAAAAAAAAATGGGTTTGGACGACTACTTTAAGATAGAATGGAATTTTTGCCTCGTTAAAAAAAAATAGACTATAGCCACTATACAGGGCGTGACTTTAGACTCTGCACGTCTTGGCGATCTCAGGGATAACGATTGGAATACCTTGTTTATTTATAATTATCACAAGTCATATCACGCTTCGCTATTTTCCTCTTCTTCTTGTGACCTCTTCTGCTAAAGATCGCTTTTTTCTTCTTCTTTTTTTTATTTATTTACATAGG
>JACEEZ010025751.1:0-25000 GCA_016584305.1 Chionoecetes opilio | reverse complement strand
TAACTGAATATACCAAATTAGCTAGTCGACAAGGATAGTACTAAACAGGTCATATCTATAAAATATTGCTTATATTCACTAAAAATCGTCTAATGGTAGCCAAATTACTATGGAAATTACGTTTTGGGTCTCAAGGGGTTAAGATTTCTCCCCGTTCCTCCCTCATGTCGACCAAAACCCTATTTTGTCAACACCGTAATACCATCACACCTTATACACGCCACACCCCAACACCAATACAACACCACAACACCTCTTAACACCCCGCCACACCCGAACAACCAGCCCAGCACCCGTTAGTATACCACGCCCGGGTCTTCTACAGGTTCCTCTACACGGCCTTCATGTAGATGCCACGCCCTTCTTACTGGATCCCCGAGATACCCAACGCCAGGGGCGTATTTAGGATCTTGAACCATTGTGGGCTTAGCCCAGCCAAGAGATCTTTAAATTTTTACAGGATAATTTTCAATTTATTTATGAGTATAATGAATATAAGATGTGAGACACTGTACTCTACCAAAAGGCTCCGGTAATTTGCTTAGGATAACTTTCGAAACATGAAATTAAAATCAAATTAAGACAATCTGAGTTGGGGTTCAACTTCGTTATTATTTTATTTTCATCAGTAGGAGTAAAACCCTAAGAAAAAGAGCTTTGGCGTGATGAAGATGTCATATAGATTGTATATTCCCAATGCTTTGTTCAGTACTGAAATCTGACCAACCTGGGTCTTATAACTACTTTATTTATATTTTTACATCACAAAGGACTGGCCAAGGACACACAAAAATGCACTTTGAAAAAAATGCACTTCTGTTAACTGTGTGTCTTGTCCATCTGATATTCTCTTCTTCACCTCTCCAAAAGGTCTTTTGGTGTCTCCTCTGTCATGCACTCCTCATCTCCTCTGTTCTCTCCACCTCTCTCATGTCCTGCTCAGAAAAAGGATGTCATCAGCATACGCTAAGTAACATCTAACCAAATATCTTGTTTTTTACTACTGTATAATTTTATGTTGCCCCAGTCAGAGCTTATCTTATTTTTGTGAGAAAAATAAAATAAAAAAAAGGTATTTGAGATCCATAAAACATTCACGGCTACAGCCCCCAATGCCCAGGCCTAACTACGCCCATGCTAGTACTACCTGCGTTGCTACTACCGTAGATAACACTATAGTCGCCAGTCACTTGCCACTACACTAATGTCGCCAGACACAATATATATTACAAATTCTAGCATCACTACAGAATTTACATGCCACTGAAGACATGTAGTGTGATGTACATATAAACTTCTGTGCATGCCTCTTCAGTGGTACATAAAAGTCTGTAGTGATGCTAAAATTCATAATTTATTTTGCCTGGCGACATTAGTGCAGTGGCAAGTGACTGGCGACTATAGTGTTATCTAGGGTAGTGTCACCGGCGGGTAGCCTCTTCAGCAACACCCGGCCACCCTTGAACGACCCTCGGCGCCACCCCGTCACACGTCACACCCACCTGCAGGACGTCTCGTTGCGCCACACAACATAAGGTAAAGTACGTCCAGTGACGGTCGTCCACCCAACGTGAACAGGGAGAGGGATTAACTTATAGGCGCAGGTTGGCTGACCTTCCTTTCTTGGCCTTGGATTAATAGACACTATAAAGACACTTAAGACAGACACTTAAAGACACTAATAGACACTTTAAAAGTCTATTGATCTTGCGTCCACCCTCAACACAGCACATGACGCGGAAGCCAAATCAACTTTCGTCGAGTACTACGCCAGTACGCCATGATCGACCCCGGTAAAAATTTTGTTTGGCTGTTGCAAGATTCTCAGATGAGTTTTTTTTTTTTTTTGCTCGATGTGATGCTTTCCCTAATAGAGATAGTTTTTTCCTGTGCAAACCTAAGTGTTTTGTGCAATTCGAATAAGTGATGACAAATTTCTAATAATACACTTCTTAGACATTTTGACGGGGAAAAAACACGCTCCAGTTGTTAAAGCATCAAATAATAACCTAAGCAAACCATTACACTAACCTGCTCTAACGTTCTAACCTAACCCTCAAACTAACCTAACCTAACCATGATTTTTGTTTGTTTGCACTTTTCATTGTTACTTTCACACTCGTTCTGACCTGTAGAAACAAAAGAAAGGTAAAAAATACTTGAATCCAGACCCAGTCATGTTCTAATTAGCCTCGACGACAACTGCGGCAGACGGATGACTACGGCGGGTGTAGTACCGTGGATGACGTTTGCGTGGGTGAAAGAAGTGTTATAGAGACGGATGAATGGTATACGTATGGCAGGGGCTGAAAATGAGGTGAATATAATGAAGTGATAATGTGACAACCAGAATTTAGAGATTTTGTGGAACTGAATATTGCGTGGGAGTGATATTGGATTCATTGATTGATTTAATGCCAAAAAGGTGGAAATGTGCCAGACATCAGAGGTCACATGGCACTATGGCAAAGCATAAAAAAGTGAAGAGGTTATAGAGAAAGAGTGAAACGGTGAGGGGAGTGCACATGATTGGATTATGATTTCTTGTTACTCGGAAAATATTAATGAATTCTTGTATTGAGCAGTAATGTATTAAGTGTAGGAATATGATTGGAATAGAGATTATGTTCTCGATGCCCAGGTGGTGATGATTGCGCTGTGTATACCAAGGTTACAGCGCAGTGTTTGTGCGTGCGGGGAAACATTATAGTGTGGCAACTGCATCCCGTGCGTGGTGACTGAATGAATAATACAAGCCAAGGTGTGCCGGGAAACCCTAAATGGACCCATTTACTCTACTTAAGGTAACGATAGATTGGAAATCTTCAAGACTCATATAGTAGGGCAGTGATGCTGAATTTTCGATGTGAACAGTATTTTTGATGATGCAGCCATTTTAAGTGGAGGAAAATTTGTGCGCCCTAAAACGACTGGCGCCATGCTGTGACGTCAACAACGCAGGGTTGTCAAGCGGCCGCAGCGGGCCGCTCCACAGTAACATTAACTTGCATTACCCCTACTACCGCAAGATGGCCAATAATCCTCCTTCAAGTTTTGTGGTAGGTTTTCACTGTTTGTGAATATATAAGCTGTAGTTTATAAGGAAGAAGTGATTAGACAGGGACAAGTGACCCATGACAACAGGCAAGTGATGACTTTAGGCATCGCAACTCCTTACAAAGAGCTCAAATGAACCTACAATGACATGTAGCCTACAACTAGACAGATATACGAACTCATAGAAGAACAGGTAGAATGATAGCGCCTTCCACCTGCACACACACACACACACACACACACATCATAGACGAACTCATACAAGAACACGTAGAATGAGAGCGCCTTCCACCCAGGGTTCCCAGTGACGGTACGAAAGTACCATTTTGATACTTTTTGCCGGTACCGGTACGTTTTTACGACGCTAGACTAAAATGATACGAAATTGACAGAGGAAAAAATTGATACTTTTTATCATTTTAGTAAAAAAAAAAAAAAAAAATTCTCGTATTATAGATGCGTCCAGGGTAATATGAAAAAATCTAAATAAAGGCCCGCTATAGATTTTTTTTTTTTTTTACCTCGAATTAGTTTTTTGATTTGTTAACCCGTGAAAACCCTGGACCCGAGGACGCAACATATATACATATACATATTATATATATATATATATATATATATATATTAATATATTATATAATATATATATATATATATATATATATATATATATATATATATATATATATACAGACAGGGGCGTATTTAGGATCTTGAACCATTGTGGGCTTAGCCCAGCCAAGAGATCTTTAAATTTTTACAGGATGATTTTCAATTTATTTATGAGTATAATGAATATAAGATGTGAGACACTGTACTCTACCAAAAGGCTCCGGTAATTTGCTTAGGATAACTTTCGAAACATGAAATTAAAATAAAATGAAGACAATCTGAGTTGGGGTTCAACTTCGTTATTATTTTTATTTTCATCAGTAGGAGTAAAACCCTAAGAAAAAGAGCTTTGGCGTGATGAAGATGTCATATAGATTGTATATTCCCAATGCTTTGTTCAGTACTGAAATCTGACCAACCTCGGTCTTATAACTACTTTATTCATATTTTTACATCACAAAGGACTGGCCAAGGACACACAAAAAAAATGCAATTGGAAAAAAATGCACTTCTGTTAACTGTGTCTTGTCCATCTGATATTCTCTTCTTCACCTCTCCAAAAGGTCTTTTGGTGTCTCCTCTGTCATGCACTCCTCATCTCCTCTGTTCTCTCCACCTCTCTCATGTCCTGCTCAGAAAAAGGATGTCATCAGCATACGCTAAGTTACATGTAACCAAATATCTTCTTTTTTACAATAATTTAATTTATGTTGGCCCCAGTCAGAGCTTATCTTATTTTTGTGAGAAAAAATATATAATAATAAATATAAAAAAATATAAAAAGGTATTTGAGATCCGGGGCTTTTCATAAAACATTCGGGGCTACAGCCAAAGCCGTCTGTATGTAAAAGCCTGCGCCTGAGATTGATGACGTCACGGACGGAGTCTGTACGAGGCCACCGAGACGACAAGTTTACCTACCTAATTATATGTTTATCAGTATAAAAGATATATTGTTATCTTTGGAAATGTTTGTTCTATAATATTATCATATAAAAACCCGTAAAACACACTAAAGAAATGCCATTATGAGACTCTCAAGAAATAGGCATGAACTTAAACTCTTCACCATTTAATATTTTTCTCGAAAACATTTTACATGGAGAACATCAATAGAAGCGGAATTTAGTTAGCTTTCCATTGCTATATTTTGTTTTCTGATAAATGAATTAGCAGCATGCATAAATTAGCGTTAACTAAATATATAAAATCATGAAATCGGGTAATTTCGTAACTAATATATGTTTATCAGTATAAAAGATATATTGTTATCTTCGGAAATGTTTGTTCTATAATATTATCAAATAAAAAACCGTAAAACAGACTAAAGAAATGCCATTATGAGACTCTCAAGAAATATGCATGAACTTTAACTCTTCGCCATTTTATATTTTGCTCAAAAACATTTTACATGGAGAACATCAATAGAAGCGGAATTTAATTAGCTTTCCATTGCTATATTTCGTTTTCTGATAAATGAATTAGAACCATACATAAATTAGCGTTAACTAACTAAAAAGATCATGAAATCGGGTAATTTTTCCCGATTGATGTTATTTATTTAGTTAACGCTAATGTATGTATGGTTTTAATTCATTTATCAGAAAACAAAATATAACAATGTTAAGCTAATTAAATTCCGCTTCTATTGATATTCTCCATGTAAAATGTTTACGACCAAAATATTAAATGGCGAAGAGTTTAAGTTCATGCATATTTCTTGAGTCTCATAATGGCATTTCTTTAGTGTGTTTTACGGTTTTTTATTTGATAATATTATAGAACAAACATTTCCAAAGATAACAGTATATCTTTTATACTGATAAACATATATTAGATAGGAAATTACCCGATTTCATGATGTTATGTATTTAGTTAACGCTTATTTATGCATGCTGCCAATTCATTTATCAGTAAACGAAATACATCAATGGAAAGCGAATTAGATTCCGCTTCTATTGATATTCTCCATGTAAAATGTTTTTGACCAAAATATTAAATGGCGAAGTGTTAACAGTGGGTGAAAGGTGGGTGCAATAAGAGCCGTACCGCCCGTACATCCTCACTCGCTGAAAGCTGGGCTCCTACTGACTTGTGGGGCAGACTCTGCTACTGACGTCACGTCCATCCCGCTCTCCCAGACGCAGGCTTTTACATAGAGACGGCTTTGCTACAGCCCCCAATGCCCAGGCCTAACTACGCCCCTGCCCAACGCCTTGCCTAGCACTCACCCTCCCCGCTATAGCCTCTGCATGTGACCTCAACCTTCACAGTGATATCGTTGCTATCTTACTATAGAGGGGAGGGAACAGTGGTCTAATATACTTAACCCCTTGAGACCCAGAACGTTATTTCCATTGTAATATCAATCAATCAATCATTGGGGGCATACGCCGGGGGACGCGTCGCCTCGCCCACCCTACGACGCCACTCCCGGGGGTCACCACGCGCGAGTTCCCATGCAGGCTCCTTTCCCATACCAAGCAGCTCTCGACAAGAAACATCAACTTGCCCCAGCCACGAGCCTTGTGGGCACCCCCTTGGCCTCCTCCACGCCGGATTGTCTCTTACAGATACAACCCGATGGGAAGGATCGGTTTCAGGGTAGCGTGCCACATGCCCATATAGCCGAAGTTGGCGCTGACGGACTATGCAGGTAATAGGCCTCGATTCAGTCTCACGGTGCAATCGCTGATTTGATACGTAATCATCCCAGCGATACCCCATGATTCTGCGAAGACACTTATTACCAAAGGCATTGATTCGTCTCTTCAAGTTACTATTTAGTGTCCATGTCTCACAACCATAGAGTAAGACAGGGATCACAAGCGACTTGAAGATCCGGATCTTTGTCCTGCACAGGTACCGACAACGCCAAATACTCCCGCTGAGCGAGTCCATAACACCGTGGGCTATGCCAATCCGCCGTAAGACTTCTTGACGTGACCCGCCGTCATTATGGACTGCGCTACCAAGGTATGTAAAACTTTCCAAGATCTCAATGTCCTCGCCACACGCATGAACAGACTGTACTGCTTCATCTAGTAAGTCTCCAAACACCTGGACCTTGGTCTTCAGGAGACCTCAAGTCCCAAAGGCTTTGCCTCCTCGTGCAGCGCCTCGAGAGCCATCACCAGGACCTCCAGCGACTCAGCAAAGATTACTGCATCATCGGCAAAAACAAGATCAGTGATCTTGGTGTTGCCGACGGATGCTCCACAATCACTTTGATCTACAACCTTGTCCAATACCCAGTCCATACAAGCGTTGAAAAGTGATGGGGCAAGGACGCACCCTTGCCTCACTCCTGTATTCACAGGAAAGAAGCTGGATACACCTGCCTCACACTTCACAGCACTCTCAGTCCCAGAATACAGACCAGTTATCAAACCAATAGTCCTTGCAGGAATCCCGCGAAGTCGCAGAAGATCCCAGAGTGACTCACGATGCACTGAGTGTCAAACGCCTTCTTGAGATCAACATAGGCTGCAAGCATCCCCTGTCGAAACTCACGTCGGCGTTCCACCGCCGTAATTGTAATATGACTACCATTAAACGATTTTTAGTTAATATAAGCGATATTTTATAGCTATGACCTGTTTAGTATCCTTGTCCGCTAGCTAATTTGGTATATTCAGTCACTTTTCGTAATTACATGGCTCGACATCTTTACTATTGTTCTCACTTCTTCGATCACGTGGGTCCAGAGTGATGAAGGAAAGTGTGCACCGATACTTTCAGCCTGTCACCTCTGCTAGAAGGACAGGGAATGAGGTCACTCTAGACAGGCCCGTTTATTACTATATGCGAACTACGTGGTTGCACAGGGCCCCCGAAGCCACCAAGGGGCCGCCAAGCTGCCAGTATTTTACTTTTTTTCAGAATCTAGTCTCTTTTCCTTTTGAAGTGCACCAGATTGATGCAATTAAATATTAAAAGCGTGCCCCCGGACCACCTTAGAGGGCCTGAAATCCCCCCCCCCCCCCATAGTTTTACAAAATAGGGCCCCAAACAGCATTTCGCATAAGAACACATATCCCCAACAGTTTTAAGAAGTGTTTTTTAGGGAGGGAAAGGTAGGTTTTTAGTGTTTTTTAGGGAGGGAAAGGTAGGTTTTTAGTGTTTTTTAGGGAGGGAAAGGTAGGTTTTTAGTGTTTTTTAGGGAGGGAAAGGTAGGTTTTTAGTGTTTTTTAGGGAGGGAAAGGTAGGTTTTTAGTGTTTTTTAGGGAGGAAAAGCAAGAATTTAAGGCGCGCAGCTGAAGACCCATCATTTGCAGTCCCCACCCGTGCTTCCTCCAGGCAGCTTCCTCCCCTACAAAGGTTATCACTAGGGCCCGGATAGTTATGCATTTGCATATATCATATGCAAATGCATATTTTGCGTGATTTCTATGATAAGTGCATATTTCCTAGATAACTGCATATAAATGCATATTTTGGTAAAATATTCATCTGAGCACAAGTGGTACTGGGAGGTGAGGTGAGGTGAGGTGTGGTTTGGTGAAGTGAGGTGAGGTCACGTCTCTTTAATCTGTCGTTTCCGGTCCTTGGTATTTCTGGGTTACCCCCACCCCCTGACTGTTGTTGCTGCAGCAGTCAGTCAGGAGCAGTGCTGCTGTGTGGAGCTACTCTCTTCAGCTGCTCGTGAAAATGCCGCAAGTACAAAGAAACCAAAATGAAGTGCTGAGATCATATGTAATGGAATTTGATGCATTTACTACTGATGGAAGTGTACTGTTTTGTAAATATTGTGAAGCACCAGTGACAGCGAGCAAGAAATTTCAAGTCCGTGTTGTACAAAAACAAGGGATTTGAAAAGCTGAAAAAAGTCAGTCAGATAATGTGTGGTGATGCTATTATTATTGATGAGACGGTACAGCCACTCACTATGTCAAACATGCTATGTATGAAACATGCACCAATCGTCTCGTGTGACGTAGAAAGGGTGTTCTCAGAATATAAAGCTATGCTGACAGACAACAGGCGGAGTTTTAACTTTGAGAACTTACGCCACCATGTCATCATCAAATGCAACCACAATCTGTAATGTCTGAAAATATGTCAGTCTATAATGTAAATACATGTTCATATTTATTTTTTGAAGCACTTTCACATACATATGTTAAATACATTATGTATATTGCTTAATAAACATTAACATTAGTTTCTATTAACTATTTTGTTTCCGTATAACCTGCATTCTTGGCTTTATAAGTGACATTTTTTAGTGCATATAAATGCATATTTGTCCTGTTTTTAGTGCATATTTGTCCAATTTTTAGTGCATATTTGCATGCATATTTCATGGCTTTTTAGTGCATAACTATCCGGGCCCTAGTTATCACGCAACAAACAGCTTCCCCCAGCCCCCCATGCACACACAACCCCCCCCCACACACACGCAACCCCCCCCCCTTCCCCCACACACACCCCGCCTCAACGCTGTCCGAATCAAAAGCTGGCTGGCGCGTCTGAAGTCAGCACACACCCCTCTCGTTTCACCGCGCGGGCAAGTCGGGTCTGGCGTGAATATATAGCTGCACGCCCGCACTCCTCACCATTACCTATACAGCTCACCAAGCCACCCGCACCAAGCAACACCTTCAGGATACCAAGACACCACCTTCAGGATACCAAGACACCACCTTCAGGATACCAAGACACCACCTTCAGGATACCAAGACACCACCTTCACCTGGCCAAGACACGGGATAATAGCTTCAAGTTATCCTCAAGTCAAGCAGTCACTTTTCATCCCAGCCAAGTGTGCCATTTTCACAACTATAGCTGGCATGATGGAACGGGCGGTGGCATACGTGTTAGGCGCCCTACGGACCATGACAATAGAGCCTGTCATGCTGATGGACGGCGCGTGCAAGGAGGCTATGCTGATCTACACAGAGAACGTACAGATGAACAAGATCTGCACCGTCAACCTCGGCTATTCCCAAGAGGTGAGCGGCCCATGGTGTCTCTTTGTATAACGTAACCCTTCCTCAGATTCCCGCCATAACACACTCTTCATTCCTGTCATCCTGAAACATTCTTTGTACACAGTGGCGTACCCAGAAAATTGATAAGGGGGGGGGGGCCAAAAAATAAAATAAAATAATATATATATATATATATATATATATATATATATATATATATATATATATATATATATATATATATATATATATATATTTAGACCACTGTAGATATAATGGTACGTGATATATATATATTTATTTATTTATAATATATATATTTTATTATTTATTTTTTGCAAAGGGGGGGGCCATGGCCGCATGCCCCCCCCCCCCCCCCCTCTCGGTACGCCACTGTTTGTACATATACATAAACACACTGTAGCTACACACCTGGGCACACAAGCCATACCCCAGCCCATCGCGTATACAGTATATATATACAGTCACTACATCGCGGGTGTGTTGTGTTGGTGCAGGTGTGTGGGAACCTCACGGCCTACGGGGATCACAACGTGGCGGTGCAGCGGGAGCTCACGGTGTTCACCTTCTACAACAGCATCATCATGTCCGTGCTGCCGCTCATCTACGTGCTCTTCATGGGCGCCTGGAGTGACAAGTACGGCCGCAAGGTACGTGACAGGCAAGCGTGTACTCCTTGCAAGACAGTTTTGTAATAAGCTGTCGTTGTTATATAGATGATGCAGGTCTATAGAGTACATGTCTACGTGTAGTTATCGCAATGGTGTGTTTTCAGATTCCCATCATGATCACGCTGGCGTGCCGCATCCTGCACTCTGCGGGCTATTTACTCGTCAACTGGCAGACGCGGTGGCCCGTGGAGGTGCTGTACCCCGTCACGCTGCTAGAGGCCCTGGGCGGGGGCAACGCCGGCATTCTCTCCTCCACCATCAGCTACATCAGTGACATCACACGCGAGAAGGATCGCACGTCCCGCCTCAGCACCGCCAACTCCCTGTGGTTCCTCGGGGGTCCCATGGGCACCCTGGTGGCCGCTGTGATGATCCAGCACGGCGGCTACAACCTGCCCCTGGCCCTCGTGTGCCTCGCCTACATCGCCGCCGTGGTGTACGTGGTGGTGTTCATCAGTGAGAGCCACGGGCCCCGCGCCAAGAAGGACCTGCAGGCCAGGGGCTCCCTCCGCGGCCCCCAACCGCCGCCACCCCACCGGTGCCCCTCACCACCATGATAAAAAGATTTCTTTGCGGCACCGCTTTGGGGGCCCTTCAAAAGCCTTAAACCCCCGTGGACGGCAACGTGGCAGTGCTGCCATCGTGCTCGCCCCCAAACATGGTGCCCCGCGGGGCCAGGTAACTTTTTGCATACATGACACCTGCCTGCAGGTTGCCACCACAAACGTAGTTAGTCAAGCCTTCGTAAAATAACGCTGACTAAGTCTTAGCATAACATAATCGGTCTACCCGTATATTCTGTTTATCAAAGATTTACTTTTTGTGAAAATTTGGAATACAACACTGATCTGTACAATACATTAAGAGCATGATAATATTTTTATAATCTTAAAAACATGGTTCTTTAAAAGCTTTATTAAATTTCGACGCTTGGTTTTCCCCTCCGAAATATTGCAAAGTAGTTTTGTCGTATTTGTAGACAATTTGACTATCCATACGTACGGTTTGAGAATCGACACGAAAATACATAATGACTCACAAATATAATTACTTTAAAAGTCACAAAAAAAAATACTTTGCACATGCAAAAACTATGTCGTGCAATTTCCGCGAAAGAGAGCAAATTAAACATGGACTTTTGAGTGTAATATGTTATTATAAATTTTTCTTTTGGTGAGAAGGGGAAAATATTTGATATGTGGGAAGCAAATTCAATGAAGTAAAAAGTTTTTTTATGACTATAGTTTTTTACCTAGGGTTGTACGATAATCAACTGAAATATGATAATTCGATTGGGGGCTTGGTACGACAATTTGCTTAAAAAAGTTCCCAGCCGGCCCCCCTGCACAGAACCGCCCGTTTTTTTTTGTTTGGGAAAAAATTTTTAGTCTAGAAACAAAATAGGCCGCGAAGCCCGCGATTCCTGAGGAAACAGCTGCCACGTCTGTAAAGATCTAGGACATCACCAGGGCTCATAGTTTTCCCCCAAAGGGATCTTGCAGCCACTGTTTCCCCCCCAGTGCCTTCTCCTCAACCCCCTAACGGGAAAAATTTCGTCAAGGTATATCTTACACCCCCTTGCAGTAAACCCTTTTTTTTCCACGATCAGTGTATGTAAGGGTAAGTGGGAGTTTGGTTTTCCTGTAAGGCATTTCTAAGGGGGGCGCAGTCTTTTGTACACAATTTGTTTCGTATACCAAAATTTTTTTGAGTCTATTAAACCATAGTCGTTCGTACACTCAGCTCAGAGTTGAATTGACTACTAGAGTACGAAACGACACCAGGTATCTACAAAAAAATTCAAAATCGGGTTACGAAACAACTAACAAAACCGGGTACGAAAAAATTTGTGTACGAAACCCCCTTAAACCTTTAGGAGGTTAGGTTAGTTTCGGGTGGTCAAAAAAATGCAGAGCCCTCCTGGGGGACGTCGGGTTTAAGTGGTAGAAAGGTGGTTTTATTTTAACCTAGGCCCGAAACCCTACAAAATTGGGGGTGTGGTTTCTTTTACCTTTATTGGATTCTAGGAACTTCTCTATGAGCTTCCGTCGCAAATCTTTACTTTTGGAGATAACATGTTGTTTATGGGGAGGTGGAGACAGGTTTTTACGTGCCTCACTCTTTTTCCTCTTGTGACCTACAGCCTCTGTTCTTTCCCCTTCCCCGGGGGGGAAGTCACTTCTTTAATGCAGATTTGGCTTTAGTTAGGGGGTTTAAAGCGTGGGAATGGGTTGGGTTATTTTAGGTTAGTGATCTAAAGGTGGGGTTAAAAGTTAGTTTAATTTTCATATCTCATATACCCCCCTTCCTTTTAAAAACTATATCTCTGAAGAGTATTGCGACGGAATTTCATATAGTATTTCTTAGAATTATGTTATAATCTAAAAAACTAAGTTATAAATGTTCTTTCTCCATGTATTTTGTGGTAAGAAGTTGGTCCATTAAAAATTGTCGGAAATACCTCTTTTGCAGTTATCCCCCCCAAAAAACCCTGAGGACCCAGGGGGAAAACGCGGATTTTTTGGGGGGGGAAAAGGGGGAAAAATGATTTTTTGTAGTGGAGTAATTTTGTAGATGATGTAAAAATATCCGGTAAACCTAGGGATATTTTTAAAGCTAAAAATACACAAAATATATACCAAAACCACAGATACCTACCTTTTTCTGGGGAAAATTTTCCCAACCTAACCTAACCTTAAGGGGAAAAAGCAACATGGCATTTCCGACGATTTTTAATGGGGACCATCATTCTTAAAAAAACAAAATATATAAGTAAAAATCTTTTAACGTAGTTCGTACAAAATACTGGTTGAAAGTAGTCAAAAAACCACTAACCAACCCCACTTTTAAACCTGATAAAGCCAAATTCACATTAACAAATGCCCGCGGAAAGGGGAAAAATGAAGTGAACAGGCCCCAAAGAGAAAAAAGGGTGAGGCGCATGAAACACTTGTCTTTTGCATTGTCATTCTCCAAAAGTATTGTTTTGCGACGGAAGCTCATTGGAGTTTTTTCTTAAACCCAATAAGGAAACATAACCCATCCCCCCCACTTGTGTGGGGAATTCGTCCAAATGTAAAATAATCCCCATGCCCAGGTTAGGTTAGTGATTTAAATTTGTTGTTAAACCCCTGCCATATTCTTTTTACTATTTTATAAAGGACAATTTTTGAAAACTGTCTTTTTTAAACCCTTTAAAAACCTTTTGGCAAATGTTTTTTTGGTCAAAATGTGAGGTTGGGTTTAAAGAAGTTTGTTTTATTTTAAACTAAACAAACAAAACCAAACCCTTAACCTTTAACCATAACCTAACCACCCGGCTACTGTACGTGAGGAGGGTTGGCCTGGGGGTCACTGACTGTGCGAGGCGACGACAGAGGAAACCTTTTTTTTTATATTATATCATTTTTTTCCGTTTTTTGAAAAGTAACAGCTTCCCAAGGGGTTGGAAGGTTAGTAAAAGACTGTATGAAAAAAAGATTAGTCCTTCATAAGGTATAAGTGAGTAGGGCGGGGCGATAAAAATCTTCCAAAAACAAACACCCCGATTCTTTCAAAAAAAAAAAAATTTATCAGAAAAAATAGTTTCACTGAAAAAGGAGGGGTTTTGATAAAGCGAATCTTTACCGGTAGTAAAACTAACGGGGGTTTGGGGTTTAAAAAATTTATATTATTATATATATATATTTTATATATTATATTATATATATAAAAATAATATATATAAAAAAAAAAGAAATTATACCAAAAAATTGTGCTATTTTGTTGGTGTTTTGGGTTTTGTTTTTGGTGTGTATTTGGTTACAGTGAAAGCCCATTTTCTGCTTAATAAAAAACCCCATAATTTTAGGGACGGGAAAAAACTAAGGGGGCTTTGTTTTACCCATTTTTTTGTCCCCTTGGGCCCCAGTTCACTGTGTGGAAAAAAAAAAGAAAAAAATTAATTAGACACAACGAGTTTTCCTGAAAACCTTAATAACACATTTGTGTAAGTTTTTTTCTGCTTTTATGTAAGATACTATTAACTTGTAGACCTAACAAATATAACCATTGGAAAATTTCCACGGGGATTGGGGGCTCCCAAACCCAGCCGGAGCGGGGGGGCCCGCATATTTCCCAAGTCGGGAAAGGGTCGCCTTGCCGGGTGAAGATGCTTAGCCGTCGCTTGAAACAAACCCAAACAGGATTTACTAAAATGCCCTCATTGGTTTCCCACACAAAGTTACCATTTTAAGGGTAAGGAAAACTAACCATGACCTAATTTAAAACCTAACCTGACGTGTTAACATAAGTAGGCAAACCCCTTTCCCGATTTTGGGTAATATGCAGCCAGGCCTATAACCACTCAGATTCATTACACGAAACCCCCTTTGGTATTACCTAAAAAACTAAACAAAATAACCCAAAACCCAATCCAAACCCCTAACTAACTTAACAAAAACCAAACCTAAACATAGCCTTTATAACCTAAAGTTATTTAACCCTTTTTTACAATTTTTGAATAAAAATTTTTAATTTTTTTTGGGTTCGCAAGTGAATAAATAAGCTTGGGATGGTAATATTTAAATAATCTTCGCGATATCCCTATTAGACAACTTTCATTGTTTCAATTGTATAAAAGTTGTTAAGGTTACGTAAAATGGTTTAATACTGCCAGCAAAAAAAAATATGTAGAAAATTTTGGTTTTAAAAGGGGGGAATTTCTCGACCTTTTAATCCGGGCTGACCCATTTTGATAAAAATTTAATTGCCATTTGTTTAGTTCTAGGTTAAGATTAGGAAAATTTGACAATTTACCTGAATAAGGGGGATCTAATAGAATTGCTGTTAGAAATTCATATTTTATTATTTTAAAATCCCCCCCGGTCAGAAAGTTATTGGGAAAAACCTGGAGTTAAACCAAAAATTTTTTAAAACAGGGGAGGCTGGGCCCCTCCTGGATTTTGCTGAATGGTTATTAATTGTTAACCTGTTGACCTGGGTTTTCTTTTAAAAACTCGAAAATAGATCGGAAAAGCCCGCAAAATACACGACTAAAAGGGTGACCGCGCCACGACTCAAATCGTGTCCCCCCACCTCCCGATGGCACGGTTCCTTACGAGTTGCTCTGCCCCCGACTAGTCTGACGTTCACAAGAACGCGCAATACCGGAGGGACGGACTACGTACGAGTCTTCAAATTTGGAAAATAAGGATTTTTTTTTTAGCCCTGAATGAACACGCGTTTGGGGGGGTGACTACGACCCCCAGACCCCCCCAAGAACGACCCATATCATACTACTACCCCACTCTTTCTACCACAAAATTTATTATTATTTTTTTTTATTACTATTATTATTATTATTTTTATCGTGTTTTTTTAAAGGGGTTATTTATAATTATTGATTAGATTTTTTTATATTTGGAGAGAAGAGCGCGTCCCTTTTATCATGTACACCAAAACCCGTTTTCCCGGAAAAGGGGGGAACCTGGTTCCCGGGAACCGCAAATCCCGGGGTGCCACCCCGGAAATTTCCTTTTAAAAAAAAAAAAAAAAAAAGTAGCCCAAATTTCCCCCCCCGGCGTTTAAAACCTACTTAGATTTTATTCCCAAAAAGCCAAAATCAATACCCCGGCACTTTGGTCCGTGAACTGCTTCCACCGGCGGGGGGGGAGCAAAATTTCAATAGCCCAAATTTTTCCCGCACCAGGGGAGGGGGTCAGGGGACTACGGGGCGTCCGGGACCTATTGTTTAAAAAAAACTACACCCTGAGCATGTAGGGGGGACCCCCCTTAAGGGTAAAAGAGCCCGGGGCCGCCGGGAAAATTTTCAATTTAGAAAGGGCCCCGGGTTTAAAAAAATAAAAAATAAAGGCTTGGGATACCCCAAAATCAATTTGTCCCGGAAATGATATCCGGGAAATTATGGGAAAAAGAAAGGGTTTTTGGGGAAAACCAAAAAACACGGCCATTTTTGTCACCTCCTGCCCACCCAAAGCCAAGGTTAACTTTTTTTTTCTGACTGCATCAGACACGACACATTTAACCCCTTGCACCCAAAAGTTTCCTTTCTTTATGAAAAATTTTATTTTTAGCCCTAAAATTAAAAACATGCTTTTACCCAAATTTTACAAAATAAAAAAGGTGACATAAAAATTGCTTAAAAACAAAAAAAGTTTAGTCCCTAAAAAATTTAATTTGGGGTGGGGTTTTAAATCTTAAACCCTACCAAGGGGCCCTTTTTAAAAGGGGGGAAATTTTTTAAAGCCCCCCTTTTTTAAAAAAACCCCTATTCGGGGGTGGGCCTTTTTTTTATTTTCCGAAAAAAAAGGCCCACTTTCAAAAAAAAATTAAAGGTGAAAAAGGTTCCCCTTAAAATTTCCCCCTTTTTTGTTTGGTTTATAGTTTTTCCCTTTCCAAAAAATTTTCTTTTTTAAAGTTATCTTCCATTCATTGGGATTGAATTTTTGGGGGGGCATTGCTTTTTTCCCCTTTTTTTTTCCCCAAAAATTTTTTTCATTGCCTTCAAATTTTTTTTAAAAATTTCACTTTCCCTCCAAAAATTTAAACCCCAATTTTAAGCCCCCTTTTTGTTTTTGGGCCACTTAATTAAAAATTTTCAGTCTTTCCCCCACAAAAGAAAACCTGGGGGTGAAATATAAAAAAAGAAAATTTTTAATTTTTTTATGTTTTTGGTTTTCCCTTTAAAAAACCCCCGGGCAGGTTATTTAACTTTTTAGTTTTAGGCCTTTTTTTTTATTACCATTCCTTTGGGCCCACTACATTTCCTTTTTTTTTTTTATTTTCCCTGCCCCCCTTCACAACCTTTTACACTGTTAAATTTTTTTAATGTTTTTTTTTTCCCAAAAAATTGTGTTAAGACCCTTTTTTCCCAAATAAATGATTTTTGGGCCCCTTAATTAATTTCTTTAAAAAAATTAAATAAAAAATTTTATATTTTTTTTTATTCTTGAACAGTACATTTTTAACAATGGATTTAGGGGAGTTTTTTTTTTTTTTTTTTTTTTTGGGTTTTTTTTTTTTTTTTTTTTTTTTTTTTTTTTTTTTTTTTTTTTTTTTTTTTTTTTTTTTTTTTTTTTTTTTTTTTTTTTTTTTTTTTTTTTTTTTTTTTTTTTTTTTAAAAATTTTGTTTTTTTTTTTTTTTTTTTTTTTTTTTTTTTTTTTTTTTTTTGTTTTTTTTTTTGCTTTATAAAAATTCGAATATTTTTTTTACCATGTTGCCATTCCACTTTAAAACAGTGTTTTATTTTATAATTTTTGGTATGTACAAAATTTTTACTTTTGCATACAAAATTTAAAAAAGGGCCCCTTTTCCCCGCATTTGTAAAAAAAACAATACTACGGTTTTGTAAAAGATTTTTAGGTTTGGCCCCGGCCGTTTGGAATTGTTTAAAATTTCCCAAACCCAAACCCCCTTTTTAGTATTTTTATTTTCTTTTGGGAAAATTTTTATTGAAAAAATTTTTGGTTTTAAATTTTTAAAAGGGGTTTTTAAAAAATTCTAAATTTTTTTTTTTTCAAAAATTTAAAAATTTTTTTAATTTTTTTCTTAAAAAAAAAATAAAAAGGTTTTTTAATTTTACCCTTAAACATGTAAATTTCCCAAAGTTTTTTTTAAACCGTTGTTTTACTTAAAAAATTTATTCATTTAAAAGTATTTCCCCTTTTAAATTTTAAACCGTTTTTTTCCTTAAGATTTTTCTTTTCTAACAATGTTTAAAAAACTCTTTTTAAGTCCTTTTTTTGGAATATTTTTTTGGGAGGAATTAACAAAAATTCATCGGAAACTTTTACCGCCCTTTTCCAACAACTCCCTTTAAAATAAATTTTTTCATAATTTTGAAAAAATCATGGGTTAAATTTGAAAAACCAACTTTTCCGTTTTGGGAATTCTTCTTTTAAAGTCCATAAAAGGGGGAATTTTAAGATTTTATGATTTCAATTTTCATTTGGAATAATTCATATTTGAAAAAATTTCCCCTTTCCCAAATCATAAGATTTTTGGTGGGGGAGTTTTGAAAATAAAAAACCTAATTTTTATTTAAAATTTCAAAATTTACCCAAATATTTTCCCCCCTATTCCCAAAAAAAATCCCCCCAAAAGGGTGCAAAATTCCCCATGTAAAAATGACCCCTAAAAAAATCATTTTTTTTCCCCAAATTCAAAAAAGCCCCTTTTAAAAGGTGAAAAATTTTATTAGTTTAATCCTTTAAACCCCTTTAATCCTGGGGTTTTTCTTTTTTTGCATTTTTTGGGAAAATTGACCCCAAAGGGGCATTTTTACCATAAGGTGGAAAAAAACCCCCCCAAAATTGAAATATAAAGGGCAAAACCTTCACCCCAAAATGATTTTTTTCCCCCGTGGGTTTTTTGCCCCCCTTTCTTGGGGCCAAAAATAAAAAACAAGGAATTTTGTTTTTAAAAATATCTTATAGGAGACCAAAAAATAAATTTTTCGATGAAAGGGGTTTTCCTTTTCCCCCCCTTTGTTGCTAAAGAATGACAATTTTTTTTTGGTCCATACAGACAAGGCCCCCTTTTGGGATTCCGGGGGGGTTTTTTGGGCATTTTTTTCCCCTGGGGGGGTTCTTATGACCCATTGGGCCCCCAAAGGTGGATGGGGGCCCTCGGAGTCTTACTGGCATGAACCTGTGGCGGGGCCCTGGGGCGTGTGCCATCCTCCTCCCTTTCATCCCTCTTTCCCGCCCCATATGACAACACTGTGTGTGGTGTGTGTGTTCAGGTAAAAGGGTAACGCGCTAATTCAATGTAAACATGGCTGTGCGGCTCGCTGTTCGGGTCCCGCTGCTGACGCGAAAAGGGCCCTTTCTCGGACACGTCCGGTGGTGGTGGGCACGGGCCCCCTTCCTAGAGTACCTGTTAAAACGGCTACCGGCGGCGGTCCATGCCTTTTCCTCTGGGGGCGGGGACCCCCGGGGGCCTCGTGTT
Source organism: Chionoecetes opilio (assembly GCA_016584305.1). Lineage (NCBI taxonomy): Eukaryota > Metazoa > Arthropoda > Malacostraca > Decapoda > Majidae > Chionoecetes > Chionoecetes opilio. The sequence continues at coordinate 5,756 of JACEEZ010025751.1, read as the reverse complement.
AACCCCCTGCGTCTCCCCTTTCAAGCCATGGCCACTAAACGGTGCCACCGGGAGAAAGGTGAGTCCACGCCGTCTTTTGAGTCACACGCCGTTTTTGAGTCGGTCACCCGCAAGCAGTATGGAATAGGCACGAGTGTTTTGCCCCTGTGCCTGTGGCCCCCTGTTATAGCCTTGCTTTTTCCCCGTGCCCTCAGGTCGCATCACCGCCGTCATCCCCGCCCTAAAGGGGCCTGATGCCCTGGGGGGCTACGCCCCCTACTCGCCCCTCTACTCCACATCGTGGCCCCCTTCCCGCCGCACGTTTCACTTGGGCCCAGCCTCAACCTGTCATCAGGGTCACCCTGTAAGTGTTGGTGTTTACCGGGGCCCCCTTTCTCATTTCCATGCTATCCTACGGGGGTGCCATGGGGCCCCCAACCCCCAAAAAGGGGCCCCAATCCATTTAATATTTTTTTCGAATCTAACCTTTACTATGAAAGTGCACCAGTTTTGATGCACTGAAATTTTTAAGGCTTGCCCCTGACCACCTAGGGGGGCTTGGAATTCCCCCCATATTTGTACAATTAAAAAAATTTGCCCCAAAAGCAGTCGCATAGGGCCCGAAAAGGCTAAAATCCACTGTGTGTTTCCCATTTTACCACCGGGGTAGTCATGCATGATACAATATATTCCCCTCCCCCCCCCCCCTCCCACCACACTGACAGCCTTGTTTTCCCGCCCCCACAGGCGAGGGCGTGACGCAAGTGTCCCCCCTCGAAAACCCCCAGGCCCTGGAGAAGGGCAAGGACCGCCTAGCATCCTGCACGGACTCAAGAGGGTCCTCCGCACCTAAAAGGCCCTCACCCCCCCCTTCAGCTTACCCGGCGGGAAAATTTTGTCACGACCCCGCCCCCCGCGATGGCCCATCATGCCCCCCCCACGCTGAAGGAGGGGGAGGGAAGGGGGGGCGGGAGTGTCAGGGGTCAGCTGTTACTCCAATGCAATGAGGACGCCGAACTGACAGCCTGGGAAAGGGGCATGAAGGGGGGATGATGCCCGCCGATGGGCGCCTCGCTCCCGAAGGGGGAACACTCGCCCACGTGTTAAATCCCCTTCTGTTTTTTTTAACGGTTAAAAAAATCCTGCCCCGTGCTGCTTATCCCTTGATATTTGTCCCAAAGGGGGGAAATATTACCTTCTTCTTAATTTCACTTGTATTTTATCATTATTAACCATATTATCAGGTAACGAGGCATATTTCAAGCATAGCCCTTTAAGTTTCGCCAGACCATTTCTCATTCCTGTTTAAGCAATCAAATCATACCCATTGACGGTAATAAACAATACGTCGTCACTTTTTGTACCAGTCAGCCGTTTTTAAATAATCCGCAATCAAAATCTGCAAATTCCCCCAAGTTCTCAAAACGCACCCCAAGTTTGCAACGTCGGCTCAGCTCCGGACGTCCCTCAGGGGGGCCCTTTCCGCGTGATCGAGCACGTAAACACAGAGATAAATAAAATTACTTAAGAATTTGGGTGTTTCTGATAGTTTTTTTTTGCTATAGCCAATGATGATCCTTTATGGGGGCGCATTTTCCTTCCCACACACCCCCTGACACCGACACCCTTCCCACAACACGCTGCACCCCGGACCCCTTCCCCCCTCACCCTGCACACTCGCCCCCGCCCCACACCCGCCTTCACACCGAACCCCTTCCCCCACTCCCCCCTGCCACCCCGAAAAACCCTTTCCCCACACCCCTGCACACACGCCCCTTTCCCCCACACCGCCTGCACACAGTTTCCTTTCCTACACACCCCGCACACCGACACCCTCCCACACACCGCCTGGGAAATACTTTGGAAAATCATCCTTCCGGTTTTTACTAAATGAACTACCCACTGTATTTTTGTTATTTACTTTACATCTTAAAAATTCCAGAGTGCGCTCACCTTTTTAACCCACACGACCGCATGAAAAGAGGTGCCTCAAAAATTCAAGTCCAGTTAGGGGAGGTTAGGTATCTTTGTGGTTAAGGGTTTGGGTTTGGTTTGGTATACTTTGTGGTTAAAGGTTAGGTTAGGTTAGGTATACTTTTTGGTTAAGTTTGGTTTTGGTAACTTTGTGGGGTTTGGTTTTGGTTGGTTTGGTATCTTTGTGGGTTTAAAGGGTTTGGTTAGGTTTGGTATACTTTTTTGGGGGGGAAGGTTAGGGGTTTGGTTTTGGGATCTTTTTGTTTTGGTTTGGTTAGGTTAGGTATACTTTGTGGTTAAGGGGAGGGTTTGGTTTGGTATATTTTTTGGTTAAGGTTAGGTTAGGGTTTTGGGGTTTGGGATACTTTTGGTTAAGGTTAGGTTTGGTTTCGTTAGGGGATACTTTTGTGGTTAAGGTTTGGTTAGGCTAGGTATCTTTGTGGTTTAAAGGTTTGGTTGGTTGGTAACTTTGTGGTTAAGGTTTGGTTTGGTTTGGGTTAGGTTAGGGAACTTTGGGTTAAGGGTTTGTTGGTATACTTTTTGGGGGGAAGGTTTAGGTTAGGGATTTTTGTGGTTAACGTTGGTTTGGTATACTTTGTGGGTTTGGTTTGTTAGGTATACTTCTGGTTAGGTTGGTTTGGTATACTTTGTGGTTTAAGGGGTTAGGTTAGGGTAATTTGTGGTTTAAAGGTTGGGTTAGGTTAGTAACTTTGTGGTTAAGGTTGGTTTGGGTAGGTATACTTTTTTTGGTTAAGGTTGGTTAGGGTTTGGTAAGGATACTTTTGGTTTAAGGGTAGGTTTTGGATACTTTGTGGTTAAGGTTTAGGTTAGGTTAGGTATACTTTTTTGGTTGGTTAGGTGGTTAGATTTTACATATATGACTTTGATGATTTTTTTGGGAGCCCTAAATCCTTTTATTTTCTTCCCCCCACCCAAAAAACCCCTTTCCCGCCCTTCTCCGGCTTGTTTGGGTTTAAGGGGAAAAAAAAAAAAGATGGGGGGGAAGGATTCTTCCAAAATTTTTCCAGCCGCACACACCCTCCTTCCCACACCACGCTTTCATACACGCCTCCTTCCCACCAACGCCGAAAACACCCTCCTTCCCCCCCACACCTGCAGACCCGCTTTCCCTTCCCAAACCCCCTGCACACCGACACCCTTTTCCCCCACAGACGCCTGCACACACGCCCCTTCCCACACACCCGGGCCTCCTTCCCACCCCAACCTTCCTTTCCCCCCCACACCCCACACCGACACCCTTCCCCCACACAAGCCTGCCACACGTCTGCAACCGACACCCTTCTTACACCACGCCTCCTTCCCACACACACGCCGCACACACGCCCCCCACACACTGTGTGTTGTGTGTGTATGTGTGTGTGTGTGCAGGGAAAGGGTGTTGGGCGCAGGGGGTGCGCGTTGTGTGGGGAAAAGGGCGGTCACAGCGACGATTCACTGTCTGACACCCAAGTAAACGGCCATAAACATTTTCCGACAGGTGTCAGACGAGTGTTGCGGGTTTTCCTGTTCGACGTCATCAAAAAACATCGTGCCCTGTTGGGGGGAAGATTTTTTTTTTCGCGCGCTTTTTACAAAATCTGTTTTTACGGAAATAAAGGGCCCGGAAACAATTATTTTTGGTGGATTAGGGTTTTGAAAGTACTTCAACTAATTAGGCAAAAAAAATGGGTCTGGACGACTACTTTAAGGCAAGCGAAGGTTACGTGTGAGATGTTTTATTTTCCCCTCCCCTTTTTTGGGTGTTGTGAAGGGGGGGGGGGGAAGGGTTTTAATGTTGGGTTCTGTAATTTGGGGTATTAATTTTTTTTTATTTATTTTTATTATCATCTTATTATTTAAAAACATTATTTATCATTAGATATTACCATCAAAACTAACATTCTCGCATCTTTGATCATTTTGGGGCCTTTTCCCCTTTTTTCGCCTCTTTCCTACCAATAATTTTCCCCCTTCATATTCCTCCTCTCCCTCCCTCCCTCTAAACCCCTTCTCCTTTCCTCCCCTCACCTCCCTATTCTCCTTCCCCTTTTTCCCCCCTCTCCTCCCAACCCCTTTCCCCCCTTTCCCATTCCCTTATCTAATCCTCCTCTATTTTCCCCCCTTTTCCCCCCCCCATCCTCCCCCTTTTGGGCCATCCAAGTCAAAAACCAATTTGCCCCTAAGAATATTTAAAAAATAAATTGTTTTTAAACGGAGGGTCATAGTTATTGGGGGAAGATAATATATTTCGTTTGAGGTTTTTTCCCGTCTACTGACTTCAGAAAAAAAATAATTTCATGGCTTTTTTTTTTTTTTCCCCTTTTTTTTCGGGTGTGTTAATTTCATATAGGGGCAAACCAAACTGTCATAAAAAACTTGAATGATTAAATACTAAAAACTAAATACATGGGAGAAAAGTATTTAAATACTTAAAACATCAATTGTATTTAAATCATTTGCAAAACTTTTTAAAAACAACAAATTTTAACATGTCTAAAAAAATGATTTCCTTGGGTTTCCTTAGATTTTGTGTTTCCTTAGAAATTTTCCTTTTCAGGCCTAAATTTTCCCAAAACAAAGGCATTTCCTTGAAAGTGGAAACACTGGTTCACTGTAACATCGGGGGGGGCCAATAGTTGGGGGGGTTTATGGCCCCAAAATTAAATGATAAAAAAAATGGTTCAGTTTTTTATTTGGATTTAAATACCATGTATTTTAAATACCATAGAAGATTTTAAAAACTGTATTTAAAAACCCTGACAAACCAAGTATTTAAAAAAACTTTTAAATACACAAATGTTTTAGATAGTATTTAAATACAAAAGTTTTAAAACTGCCCAGCTCTGGGGACAAAATCAAGGGGCCCCGGGGGGGAAAGAGAGACAGATACACGTCGTTTTTTCATTGCTACTATCATCATTTTTATCTTGTTATTTGCATAGCTTTTTTTTTTTTCTTTCTTAATTCGTGTTGGGGGCAAGGGGGGAGTCCCTATTACCAAGAAGCCTCGCAGTGTTTGTCTTTCCGGAAACTTAGGTTGTTTTGCACTTCTATCAAAAAAAACAAGGAAACAAAAATTTCCCAAGACTCATGTGGGGGAAGTGGGTTTACGTCGTTTTATGGTCTCTACTCTATGAAAGACCTTGGTCGTTCCCCTTCCCCTTTCCGCGCTACATGCCTGGGGGGCCCAGGTTGTGTTCCCGAGTGGACGCTTTTTTTCCCCCCCCCCCCCCCCCCCCAAGGGGGGAAAGGGGGGGGGAAATTCGGCCCTAAACCTATTTGGGGTTTTTTTAAACTTGACCCCCCTTTAGTAAAAAAACCCCCCAATTAATTGAAAGGGCCGGTCCTTTCCCCCCACCCCCCCCCCCCCCCGTTTTGGGTTAAGAATTGCTTAATTAAATCCATATTTTGAAAAGAATTTATTAGTGATTTTTCTTAAATTTTAATGGTTTCATAGCCTAATCTTGGTGCCCAAAATTTCGTGTAGTAATGTTAATATCCGGGCTAGGACCCCAAAAATTAAGGATGGGGACTGGCCGGTAAAAGCAAACCCAAAATTTTGCGGGGCATTTTCAGGTCCTAGCTTTATTTTTAGAGGGGGGACAAACGATCCAATTACTCAGAAGCCCCTTGAAACCCTTTTTGTGATAAAGGGTAATTTTTTTACTTAGAAAAATCTTGATGAAAACAAAATTCGCCCTTTTAAGGGGAAAAAAAATATTTCCCTATATGCAATACTCCACTATTTGTTATTTTTTTCATCCCCTTTTTATACTTCAAAATCACACTTTCAAATTTTCCCG